>JAQPPZ010000391.1:600000-1009018 GCA_028583015.1 Wollemia nobilis | reverse complement strand
ATCAATCCTCATCAATGTTCAATGGCTCAGGTTCCAATTTTCCTTCTAAGCTGATAAGTCTATACGTTCCTGGACCCAACTTCTACTTGAAAATATATGGACTTAAACAATTAGCCACAAATTTATCTCTTAAATGCGACAATGCATTGGTAATCTGTTGATTCTCTTTGAGAACGAGATCTCCGACTTGGAATTCAGGAGGATGGAATTTTGCGTTGTAGGTACGCTTGATGCGATCTTGATATACTCGTAGATGTTCTAAGGTATTGATGCACCTTTCATCGAGGAGTGGTAATTGGTCGAGATGTGATTGTCTAGCTGTGTCATCATCCATGAATTCTTGTAATGTAACTCATAGAGAAGGGATCTCAAGTTCGAGAGACATGATTGCTTTAGTGCCATAAACCAATGAAAAAGGTGTTGCCCCAGTTGGCATTTTTATGCTTGTTCAATAAGCCCATAGTGTCAAGGGGAGTTGAGTGTGCCAATATCTATGATTTTATTTGATAATTTTCTTGAGAATGGCTATCACAGTCTTGTTGGTCGCTTCAGCTTATCCATTTGCCTATGGGTAATAAGGAGTCAAGAAACTGTGTTGGATATTGTACTTGTTGCATAAGGCTTGAACATCCTTGTTATTAAAAGACTTTCCATTATCCGAAATGATCTTGGAAGGAATCCCAAAATGATAGATAATATGTTGAAGTATAAACTCCATTATTCGAGGTCTAGTCATAGTGGTCATTAGAATTACTTCGACCCATTTGGTGAAGTATTCCGTGGTAGTTATGATGAATTTATGTTGTCCCAAAGATGTAGGTGAAATTTTGCCAATCAAATATAGGCCCTATTGTGAAAAGGGCCGAAGGCTTTGAATGGGCTATAAAGCTTGCAATGGTACATGAGTCAAATTGGTGTGATATTGACATTTTTGACATTTCTTGACTTATTGACAACAATCACTTTTCATGGTGGGCCAATAATAACCCATGCGCAAAATGCACTTTGCAATGGCCATTCCACTAAAGTGGCCACCACAAGTACCATCATGGGCTTCAGTTATAGCTCATTGTGCCTCAAATGGATCTAGACATCGAAGTAGGACTCCATCATAGCCATGTCTATACAACACATTCCCTAAGAGAGTAAAACGAGTTGCTTTTTTTTTTAACATTCTTTTTGCAGTTTGTGTCAATTCTAATGGGAGGGTCCCAAACTTGAGAAAGTCTCTTATCTCATCAAGCTAAGAATTGTATGGCTTTGCATGGACCAAACAAACACTCTTCTCACCTTCAGACTGTGCTCTTTTGATTATTGATTTGGACACTATTGTTATGATAAGCGGTTGGACTTCTCCATGTTCGTTCTTAGGAATCAAGGATCCCAAAGAAGCCATTGCATCCACAAATCAGTTAATCGAACGAGGTAAGTTACTAATTTCATACTAGTCAAATTTTTCTAGTAATTTCATTGCTACTTTGTGATACATTTTCAAGACTGGTTCTTTGCATTGGTATTCTTTCTTCACTTGACAAATGACAAGCTTAGAATTCCCAAAGATGCTTATTCATTTAATGCCCATAGCTATAGCTGATTGAAGGCCCAAGATTAGGGCTTTGTACTTTGCATTGTTATTTGTGCATGGAAAGTTGAGTTTGAATGATAAAGAAATTTGAATTCCTTTGGTTGTGTAAAACATGACTCCAACACATTGTTCTTTTTTGCACTTTGATCTGTCAAAGAAGAGTGTTATGTGAATATCATCCTCGGGAGGGACTAGTTCTTCTTGTTCAGTGACAAAAAATATTGAATCATCTGGAAGCTCAATAAATATTGGTTGATCATTTGGTAATGGAGCTTCTACGATTTGATCGACTATCATCTAATCTTTGATGGATTTGTAACTAATGAATTTGAGATCAAATTCTGTTAAATGCATTATCCATTTTGTGGTATGGGTGTTGTATGTGCGAATCATCATGTATCGCATAGTATTCTCTCTAGCTATGACATAGGTAGTGTTACTGAGCATGTAATGTCTGAGTTTCTTAGTGGCAAAAACCACTGCTAAGCACAATTTTTCGACATAAACATATCTTATCTCATAAGTTATCAACGTTCGACTAATGTAATAAATTGTTGTCTCCTTGTGATTATTGTTTTTTCTAAGAAAATGTTATCCATAGTGCAAAATCTATTGCAGAGACATAAAGGTAAAAAGGGACTCTTGAACGAGGTGACGTAATAATTGGTGGTGAAGCCAGATACTTCTTTATATCATCGAAAGCCTCTTGACATTTAGTTGTCTAGGAAAATATCACCCCTTCTATAGTAAGAAATTGAAAGGCCAACATTTATCTGAGAGTTGTGCAATAAATCATCGGATAGATTGGATATTTCATTTTAAACTACATAACTCTCTCAGATTTGTTGGAGGTGGCATCTCGATGATGACCTTGACCTTATTAGGGTCCACTTCAATGCATTGTTTGGAGATAATAAATCCTATAAGATTTCCTGATACCAAATACACACTTCTTAGGATTCAACCTTACCTTATGTTTAAGTAATCGATCAAAAACTTTCTCTAGAACCTCAATATGCTCAAGATATTTTTTATTTTTGGAAATCAGATCATCCACATAATCCTCAATGATTTTATGCATATAATCATGGAATATGTATGTCATGGCACGTTGATAAGTAGCTCCCACATTATTAAGGCCAAAAGGCATCACCTTGTAACAAAATGTCCCCTAAGGTATGGTGAATGTTGTATTGTGTTGGTCCTCAAGATTAATTCGAATCTGATTGTATCCTGAGAAACCGTCCATTAATGAAAGCATTTCATGGCCTGGACAAGAGTCTAACAATTGATCAATGTTAGGTAGTGTAAAATCATCCTTGGGGCATGCTTTTTTTAGATCTTAAAAGTTAGTGCATACGCGTACCCCCCATTCGATTTACGAATGAGTACCATGTTAGAGAGCCACTCTAGATAATCAATTGGGACTATGAAATTCATGTCCAATAGTTTTTGTAGCTTTTTCTTGACAATTAATGCTATGGTTGGATGAAGTTTCCTTAGTTTATGCTTTAAAGGCTTAGCATCTGGTGCTAAGGTAAGGTTTTGGACCACCAAATTGGGGTCAAGGCTAGGTATGTCCTTGTATGATCGCATGAATATGTATTTATTCCTTGTTAAGACATCGATCATATGTTTTTTCTCTTATGCGGATAAATATTTTGTAATTTTGATGATTTGTGGGTTGTTCACGTCTTGGTTGAGGTTCACATTGGTAGATTCTTTGATTAACATATGGAAAACTTCCTCTAGCTGATGTGGAGTTGGGATGAGATTGATATCATCCTCCACATGCTTAAATGACTCAGGTTATCCCATCTCTACTTCGGTTTGGAAAATTGAGGCAGAGGAAGATGAAGGTTGTTGTGGGTAAGTATTTGAAACTCATAATAACCCTTTGGATAGGATAAATTCAATGATGGATGGTAGAGATGAAATCCTGTCCATGGCAATAAGGCTAGCATCGATCGAAAGCAGCTTCACCAAATCATACGAGTTATAGAGTGGGGTGAACAATTCAACAATGATTATATTAACTTGGTGGAAATGAGGTGGCTACAATTTGAGAAATGATGGCTCAATCTCTCTAGGTTGCAATTGACCTAAGGTGGATGAATGGCAATGTTGTGGGAGTAGCCAAGGTGGTGGTGGCGGATATGGCTCAGGGTGCTCACACTTATTTTTGAAGCGAAATATGGTGTGATCTATGGATAACATCTTGGTATAACACTCATATCTCTCGATGGGATCTGCAAGGGCCACATCATATTGGGGACAATCAAAGATTCAAATGATCCAATATAAGTTTGCTTCCATCTATCGAAATTCCCCAAAATATTTGTTGGAGATATAATCCCCAAAATCTTCATCGGAGATGTAATCATCTAGAATATGATCAATCATGAATGTATGCAATACAATATCTAGAAAGGTCTCATGTAGATGAGGTGTAAAGTCAGGGTCTAGGTACTCATCATCAATATCATCACAATCATCACAACCATCACTTTCCTCATCCTCTTCTTCATTCTCAAGAGTGAGTCGTTGAAAGGTGTGGTTGAAGGAAGATTCTGAGATAGAAGGTCTATATCCTAGACCAGAGTGATCATGTGCTTCTCGGTATTCAGGCTTAACAATGTGATGTAGACCCTACTCATGTAGTCCAAGTTCGTATCCCTACCAATTGACCCTACAAAAAAAGAGAAATCTAGGTTGGATAGATATTCTAAATTTGCATTAAAGTCTTGTAAGGGTTCCTCATTAGGAGGAGGTGGATCAAATGAAGAATCTACTTCCCCATATATGAAGTTGATCTTGTCTAGTTGGGAACCCATTTTTTACACTGTACCTATGGCTAAAGGTGGGTTGCATGTGCGACCATAATCTCTAACTAACTCAATAGGTGGTGTAACTATGACACTTTCAATGATGTACTTGCCAAAACTTGGATTGGAAAGATGCATTGCAACTTGGGATGGTTGGGATGATGATGGCTTAGTGGATAAGAAGGATGCTTCAGTTATGGCTTGTAGTTTAGGTGGAGGCGATGGCTCCTCTCGGATAGGTGATCCTATCTGTGAGACAATGGGCAGTTATGCTTGAGGTGGATTAGGCTTGATGTGATTGTTAGTTGATAGATTGGGTAGAGCTGAAAATGTGAATGATATTTGTGAAGTGGACGGTGTGGCTAATAAATTTGGTGATTGGTTAGTAGGATGATCGAGTGTGGTGGAAAAATGAAATGTGGTGGATGGGATTTGACTAGAGCTGATGCTTTTAGATGCAAAAGCAGGATTAACTATCGACAATTCCTATTGGATGGGTGATTTTGATGAGGTGATGTTAGTGAGAGTGGTTCGAATGATGAGTGGCTGAATGGAGAGGTGTGTGGATGGAAGCAATGACTCATAAGGATTTGAGATCAAGTTGTAGTATTTAAAAGGCTCCATGTCTACTTGGATGTAATGTACTTTACCATTGTGTACATATTTTAGACATTGGTGTAATGTTGAGGGCACATACTTCATCTCCTTGATACAAGGGCATCCAAGAAGTATGTTGTATTGCATCACCCCTTCCAAGATGTGGAAGAGTACATGAATAGTCTTCATCCCCATGGTGGCAGGAAGAACTACATTCTCCAGAGTTGAGCATAAATCATCATTAAATGCCCTTAAGGTGAAGGTGGATGATGTAATGTGAGATGATGATAGGTTAAGGTGTTTGATGGTGAGAGTGGTAATGAGGTTGATGGAGGAGCCGATGTTAATAAGTACTCTCTTGAATGGCTTCCTATCAATATGAGTGACTATGTGCAATGGAAGATCTGGTAGATCTGATGACACACTCTTCTCCTTGAAGTCATAAAATGCTATCAAGGGCTCCATACATTTTTGTACACTTCCCACAAAGGCATTGAAGGCATTAGGGTCTTCTAATTGTACTTGTATGGGTTTTAGAATCTCCATCAATGCCTCACGATGTGGGGGAGACTATTGTATTAGCTCATAAATTGATACTTTTGCTGATGCCATTTTCAAATTCTATGTTAACCAACTGCCTAGGGTGATGGTTGAGCAAGATGGATTACTTGGATTATGGATGGGTGGAGGTGGAATGGATGGCCCTAATTGTATGGGCACACTAGGTTGTGCTGCAGGAGCTTGGATTGTACGATTCACTTGTCTCTACCCACAGGTGACCACACTGATAGCCCCTAAAAAACATTGGTACAGTTGAGACACATAATTCACTTTGTTGGGAGGAACTGTAGAAGTTGAAGGTCCTGTTGCTTTTTGATTTGCCTCATGATGAGGCAAAGGTGTCTGATAAATTCCAATGTTATGATTATGTTGGGCTAGTGGATTATCGACTTAATTTTTTTTTGCTTCCAATAAATATTACACAATGCCTTTAAAGCCATGGTAAGTTTTGAGGTCATGCCCTTTTTATCGATGATAGATGCAATATAAATAATCTCTGTAGGCATTTTATTTCGGCTTACTAGTGTTGTAATCACAATGACACTGAGAGGGGGGTGAATCAGTGTGATCTTTAAAATTTCTAATATATATAGTTTTAAATCCAGTAGCAGTTTAAAACTGATAAAAGAAATATCAAATGCAGCAAGAAAGCATGACACACAACACAGTAATTTAACGAGGTTCACCAATGTGGCTACTCCTCAAAATGACTGCTTGGACTACCATCCAAATCCAGCCAATGCAAAGCTACAACTTTACAATATCTTTTACCAAGACCAACCGGAAGGAGCACCAACCCCTTAGCTTTATCCGTTTCAAACAGAATGGAGCACCAACTCCCAATTTACCAAAGACCTACTGGAAAGAGGCACCAACCCCTTATGCCAAGCTGCAACTTGGAAGTCAATAATGATAATGAAAATTACAGAATAAAACTTTCACGTTATTTCTCACAGTCTGCTATTTCTCTGCATTCTGCTGCTTCTGCAAAATGCTTCGCACTATCCGACCGCTTCTATGAACTTCTTCGCACTCTCTGCTACAATCAGATGATCGATCACTTTTCTCTACGTGCTATCACTTCGCACTTAGAACTCCACCTCTCACATCGCGCTCTTCATTCACGCAATCACGATATGCACACTTCACTTCAACTCGAACTATGACTTCACACTCTGCTCGAATGAACTTCACTTGCGCAATCACTCTGCTCGCATTCGCACATTATCTTCACACTCTTTTTTCAAACTCGAAGTACCCCTCCTTTTATAGAAGAAATTTCAGGAACAAATCCTAAACAACAGTCGACTGTAACCCTAAAAATTGTCGGCTGCAAAACCCTAGAAATTGTCGGCTGCAAACCCTAAAATTGTCGGCTACAAACCCTAGAAATTGTCGATCGAAACCCTAAAATCTGTCGACCTAGCATTCAACTTTGTCGGCCTTTAACTTCTACTGCCACCTCTGTCACCTTCCTGTAACTATTGCCGTGAAATAGAAACATGTCACGATATCGCGACACTTTTTGTAGCCGTACGCCTTCTTGTCCTTGCTGTCATGAAATCGTGACCCTTTTGGCCTTTGATAGCTTTGCCACCGTTCTTGTCATGAAATCGTGACACTTCAAACTTTTGTTGATGTCATCCTCATTCTTGTCATGAAATCATGACGCTTTCGGCTTCTAGAGGCTTTTCTTGCAACCTATCGTGAAATCGTGACACTTTCAGCTTTCGTTGATGTCATCCTCATCTTTGTCGTGAAATCGTGATGCTTTCGGCTTCCGTACATTTCTCGCTTCATGCACTAGTGAAATCGTTACAACTTTGTGCTTTGTGCTTCCAACTTTGTTCACCCTTGCTAGTGTCTCACTAAATTTGACTTGTAGCGAAATCGCTACACCTTTGTGTTGTGCACTTTTGACTTGTAGCGAAATCGCTACACCTTTGTGTTGTGCACTTTTGACTCGTAGCGAAATCGCTACACTTTTGTGTTTGGCACTTTTGACTTGTAGCGAAAAAATCGCTACACCTTAGTGTCTTGCATTTCGACTTGTAGCGAAATCGCTACAACTTTTCACTTAACACTTTCTCCTTGCTTTGCCAAAAAATTTCAACATGTAGCGAAATCGCTACAACTTTTCCACTTAACGCTTTCTCCTTGCTTCCGCTCGAAATTCAACATGTAGCGAAATCGCTACAACTTTTCCACTTAACGCTTTCTCCTTGCTTGGCAGCGAAAATCCAACATGTAGCGAAATCGCTACAGTTTCTCGACTTAGCTTCTTGGCCTCCAACATGTCGCGAAATCGTGACAGTTTGCCTTGCGCCTTCTCTCTCCTCATTTTTGTCGTGAAATCATGACATTTTTGGTTGTGCCTTCTCTCTCCTCATTTTTGTCATGAAATCATGACATTTTTGGCTGTGCCTTCTCTCTCCTCCGACCTGTCATGAAATCGCGACAGAAAACATGTCGCGATATCGCGACAGTTTTCTAACTTGTCTTTTTCTTCGAATTTTTGAAACTGGGTCACTTCGTTTTCCAGGAATTGCACTTTACATAATCTGACTATCCTTTGAACTTCTGTCCTCTGCATCTGAATGACTCTCGAACTGTCTCGTCCACCGCATCATTAGATCTAACCGCCCGTGTTGACAACAATGACAAACTTCTTGCAACACCTTGCTCAACAATCTCCCCCTTTGGAATTGTTGGCAACACCTGTGTACATTCCTCGTAACTCTTCTCCCCCTTTGTCAATAATACCAAAGGGCTGCCGCAAACTCCCCCGAGTCCATCCTCACAATTCTCAGGCACAATTTGTTGCATCTAGCACAAATTATGATCATGAGCAAAAGAATAGTCAAATACTCAAATGCTCCCCCTGAGAAAGTGATCCCTGTAGCTAGTCACTTCTTAGGAAGTGTAACTACTCCTAATTTGCTTCGAAGGTACTCAAACACTTCCTTGGGCAATGGTTTTGTAAAAATATCTGCTACTTGTTCTGTAGTTGGGACAAAATCCAATTTAACTTCTCCTTCTGCAACTTTCTCCTTCAAGAAATGATACCTTATAGCAATGTGTTTTGTCCGTGAGTGCATTACTGGATTCTTAGAGATGTTAATTGCACTGGTGTTATCACACTTAACTGATATTGGTTCACTGAAATTAATACCAAGATCTTTCAAAGTTTGTTTCATCCACAAGACTTGTGTACAACATGTTGTTGCTGCAATATATTCTGCCTCACCGTAGATAAAGAAACCGACTCTTGCTTCTTACCGTGCCATGCAACCAATCTGTCCCCCAAGTAGAATGCACCTCCACTGGTACTCTTTCCGTCATCAACACATCCAGCCCAATCTGCATCCGAATATGATATAAGAGTGAAGTCTTTGCCTTTTGGATACCACAACCCATACTCCATGGTGCCCTTGAGATACCGAAAAATCCTTTTAACTGTTGTCACATGAGTCTCTTTGGGACTGGCCTGAAATCTAGCTACCATGCAAACTGCCTGCAGAATATCATGTCTGGTAGCTGTTAAATATAGTAAACTTCCAATCATAGATCTGTACATGGTTTGGTCTACAGGTGGAGATTTGTCTTCTTTACTCAATTTGCAGCCTGTTGTCATGGGAGTGCTAACTGGCTTACAGTCCTCCATAGTGAACCTCTTTAGCATTTCTTTCACATATTTGATTTGGGAAATGAATATGCCTTTCTCATTTTGATTAACTTGTAGCCCAAGAAAGTAAGACAGTTCACCAATCATAGACATTTCAAATTCATTCCGCATCTTATTTGCTAAGTCTTTACAAGATTCATCTTTGTTGCTGCCAAATATGATATCATCTACATAGACAACTAGAACAATGAGATGCCCACCTTCTGTTTTTACATACAGATTATTGTCCACTAAACCTTTCTTGAATCCCTGTTGAGAGAGATAGTTATCTAGCCTTGCATACCATGCCCGTGGTGCTTGTTTTAATCCATACAATGCTTTCTTTAATTTGCAGACAAGGTTAGGATCCTCACTAATTTGAAAGCCATCCGGTTGTTCAATATAGACCTCTTCTTCGAGTTTCCCATTTAAAAAGGCAGATTTTACATCCATCTGATAAACTCTGAAGTTTTTGTGAACTGCTAAGGCCAGAAACATTCTAATTGCTTCTAATCTGGCCACTCGGTGCAAAAGTCTCTTCAAAATCAATGCCTTCGACTTGTGCATATCCTTTACAAACCAGTCTTGCTTTGTTCCTAATGACCTGTCCGTCTTCATTTAATTTGTTTCGAAATATCCATTTGGTGCCGATTACATTCTTATTTGCAGGTCTAGGTACTAATTCCCAAGTTCTGTTCTTTTCAATCTGATCTAACTCTTCATTTATTGCCTTCATCCAGCTATCATCTTTGCTTGCTTCATCTATGTTTTTGGGCTCAATGCTAGATAAAAGAGAGTAATTACTTATTACTTTCCTTCTTGTCTGAATACCAACTGTGGGATCTCCAATTATTTGGTCTCTTGGATGATTTTTCTGCCAGCTTACTGTTTTGAATTTCTTGTTTTCTTGCACCTCTGAGTCATCGACTAATTCATCTGAATCAAACGTAGATTTATTTTCTGTTTCATTCACCTCATCTCCTTCAATGACTTCTTCATAGATTGGGTAGTTTTCCTCAAAGTCAGCTAATCGTTTCCCACCTTCATCGAATTTAACATCTGCACTGTCCACAATTTTCTTGAGTCTCTTGTTGTAGCATTTGTAAGCTTTGCTTTTTGATGAATACCCAACAAAAACACCTTCATCTGCTCTATCTTCAAACTTCCCAAGGTTGTCATCAATTTTTTTGATGTAGCACCTACAGACCAAATACTTTGAGATGTTTTGTTGTTGCTTTTCTACCAAACCACAACTCATAAGGTGTTTTGCATTCATGAGTTCTTAACATATATCTGTTTTGGATGTATACTGCAGTGTGAATTGCTTCTTTCCAGAATCTATCTGCTATTTTATTTTTTGCCAACATGGTGCGTGCCATTTCCTGTATAGTTCTGTTCTTTCTTTCTACTACGCCATTCTCGTTGTGGAGTTCTAGCCGCTGAATATTGTCTCCCGATACCATGTTTTTCATAGTATTCTGTAAATTCATTCGAAATGAATTCTCCTCCTCTGTCTGATCGTAAGCATTTGACCCTTTTTCCTGTTTCATTCTCAACTAGTTGTTTGAAGGATCTGAACATTTCAAAAGCTTCTGTTTTATCTTTTAGGAAAAATATCCATGTCATTCTGGAATAATCATCGATACACAACATAAAGTATTTGTCGCCGTTTATGCTTTGAGTTCTCATGGGTCCACATAAGTCCGTATGAATAAGTTCCAAGGGCCTGCTAGTGTGGTATTCTTTTGTTTTAAATGAGACTCTGGTTTGCTTTCCCTTTCGACATGAAGCACAAACATTGTTTGAAGGTTTTTTAATGGTTGGAATATCTCTCACCGCTTGTTTCGAGCTGATTTTCACCAAATTATCAAAACTTATGTGTCCAAGCCTCTTGTGCCACAGCCAGTTCTCTTCTTCTTGTCCAATGAAACACGTACCTTCTAAAGTTTTTGAGAGTGTGTACAAATTTCCAGACGTCCTTGAACCAGTTGCTATCAATTTCCCACTGTTTATTTTTCTGACTTCACAACCCTGCTTTTTGAAGACTACTTCATGTCCTTTATCACAGATTTGATCGACACTTAATAGGTTGTGTTTCAAACCATCCACAAATAAAACTTCTTCTGACTTGATTTTCCCTTCACTAATTTTGACAGATCCTTTTCCTATTATTTTGGCTCCATCATTATTTCCAAACTTCACAGAGCCACCCTCATATTTCTGTAGTTTTTCAAATTTCTGTTTATCACCTGTCATATGACTTGAGCAACCACTGTCAAGAATCCACGGTACACATTTATTCTGAGCCCTGAAAGCTGTCTGCACTATTAAAGATTCCTTTTCTTCCCTGAGCTGTTCTTTCTGTTTCCATTCTGTTTTGACTATGGTATTGGGTTCTAACTTGGATTTCCCCTTTTCAGAATCTTGCACATATCTTTCAGAAATATTTCTATTCTGTTTTGCCCTATATGGTTGAATTCTTCTTTTCTGAGATTGATTTGAAACAGAAGTACTATGACAGTTTCTAGCAATGTGCCCAAAGTTGTGACAATTAAAGCATTCTACTGCATAACTCATTAGAGGAGCAAAGGTATTTCTACTAGTGAAACTTCTTGGACCTACATTATACTTGCAGTTAGCAATTTTATGCCCATAACCATTACATTTGAAACAGAAACCATAAAAGTAATGATTGAACCTGAAAGATGGTTTTTGCCAAGATGTTGCAGGAGCCTTAGATCTTCTTTTCTTTTGATGTGTGACCTTGGTAAAGCCATCATTGTCAGTTCCTATTTCAGGACTGGCATTACTGCTTTCTTTTGCCTGATTTGTTTTTCTTTCAACAACCTGTTTCTTGTCTTTACTCTTTTCACATTCAACATTGCTTGCCTTTGGTCCGTTTGATGATTCTCCTTCAATAAAGCCCAGACCGAATTTGATACCTGCGGGTCTTTGATCGCTTAGGATTTTGTCCAGCTTCATCGAACTTTCTTCACGTTTGAAATGGCAGCTAATTTTTTGATCCAGCTCTTGTATCTGTATTCGAAGACCAACATTTTCTTCTTCCAATTTGCAACAGTAATCTATCTTCATGGTTACCTGTACTTCAAGATCTTCGAACATTTTCTTGTACTCTTCTGTCTGTGTTTTTAGACTGGTTATAATGTCATTTGCATCCTCAAGCTTCCTTGATAGTTTTTTATTCTTTCTTTTCTCAGATTTCCATTCCATAAGAGCAGAAACCAGCTCACCTTCTAAATCAACTTCAGCCTCACCTTTTTCAATAGACACTTTAGAGTTCATTCCTTCTCTCTTTTCTGTGTTTTCTGCCTCTTCTGATTTTTCTACTTCAAACGCCATAAAGAGAGCCTCACCTGTTCCTTCTTCAGAGTCTTCACTAGAGTCTGTCCTCTGAAGAATCTGCATTTCGGGAGATAAAACTTTTCTTTTGAAATTGCCTTTCCTGAAGTTTGATTTCTTCCTCCATTCACTTCTTTCTTGGTGCGAAGTTTCCTCACCCTGGTTCTTTTCATTGAGAGGACATTTTGTCGCAAAGTGCCCAATGCCTCCGTAGTTAAAGCATTTAAATGGTAGCTTTCCTCTGTACTTTCCTTTTCCCTTTCTCAGTTTTCTGACAAAATTTGCTTCCATTTCATCTGATACATCCTCTTCTTCAGACTCTGGTTTTGTGACTTTGCCTTTTAGGGCTTTGAAAGCAGCTTCTCTATCTGTGGGATTAGACCTTCCTATTCTCATTTCAAAAGTAGTCAAAGAACCATGCATCTCATCCATACTAAAATGATTTAGATCTTTGGCTTCTTCTATGGCAGAGACTTTAGAATCAAATCTAGGAGGGAGCGATCTTAATACCTTTTTCACGATAGTAGCATCATTTATATCTTCGTCGAGACCTCTGATTGAATTGGTGATCCCATTGACTCTTTGCATGAAAGTCTCTATGTTCTCATCATTGTCCATCTTTAAAGATTCGAATTGAGCTCGATGTGTTTGAAGCTTGGCCTCCTTGATCCTATCATCTCCTTCATGAATGTTCTCTAGTTTATCCCATACATCTTTTGTTGATTCACAATTTATGATCTTGACTAGCTCACTGTCCACTAGTCCACACATGATGGCATTTTTTGCTTTTGAATCATTTTCAAATGCCTTTTTACCAGCAGATGTCTGTTGGAGCGATGGCGGGAGCTTTGTAACCATTAACTACCACACCCAAGATGTCAAAACCCAAAGCACTGAGATATGTCTGCATTCTAATTTTCTAGAACGCATAATTAGTCCCATCAAACAATGGTGCTTTGTTCGAGGAGAACCCTTCACCACTTGCCATTGCGTCACTTCCAAGATCACCCTAGCTGTTTGAGCCTATTCAGGAACTTGGCTCTGATACCAATTGTTGTAATCACAGTGACACTGAGAGGGGGGTGAATCAGTGTGATCTTTAAAATTTCTAATATATATAGTTTTAAATCCAGCAACTATTTAAAACTGATAAAAGAAATATCAAATGCAGCAAGAAAGCATGACACACAACACAGTAATTTAATGAGGTTCACCAATGTGGCTACTCCTCAAAATGACTGCTTGGACTACCATCCAAATCCAGCCAATGCAAAGCTACAACTTTACAATATCTTTTACTAACACCAACTGGAAGGAGCACCAACCCCTTAGCTTTATCTGTTTCAAATAGAATGGAGCACCAACTCCTAATTTACCAAAGACCTACTGGAAAGAGGCACCAACCCCTTATGCCAAGCTACAACTTGGAAGTCAATAATGATAATGAAAATTACAGAATAAAACTTTCATGTTATTTCTCACAGTCTGTTGTTTCTCTGCATTCTGCTGCTTCTACGCAAAATGCTTCGCACTATCCGACCGCTTCTGTGAACTTCTTCGCACTCTCTGCTGCAATCGGATGATCGATCACTTCTACTATCTACGCGCTATCACTTCGCACTTATAACTCCACCTCTGCACATCACGCTCTTCATTCATGCAATCACGATATGCACACTTCGCTTCAACTCGAACTACGACTTCGCACTCTGCTCGATACGAACTTCACTTGCACAAACACTCTACTCGCATTCGCACATTATCTTCACACCATCTTCAAACTCGAAGTACCCCTCCTTTTATAGAAGAAATTTTAGGAACAAATCTTAAACAATAGTCGACTGTAACCCTAAGAATGTCGACTGCAAAACCCTAGAAATTGTCAGCTGTAAACCCTAGAAATTGTCGACTGCAAAACCCTAGAAATTGTCGGCTACAAAACCCTAAAATCTGTCGGCCCAGATTCAACTTTGTCGGCCTCAACTTCTACTGCCACCTCTGTCACCTTCCTGTAACTATTGCTACGAAATAGAAACATGTCACGATATCACGACACTTTTTGTAGCCGTACGCCTTCTTGTCCTTGCTGTCATGAAATCGTGACCCTTTTGGCCTTTGATAGCTTTGCCACCGTTCTTGTCATGAAATCGTGACACTTCAAACTTTTGCTGACGTCATCCTCATTCTTGTCATGAAATCATGACGCTTTCGGCTTCCAGAGGCTTTTCTTGCAACCTGTCATGAAATCGTGACACTTTCAGCTTTCGCTGACGTCATCCTCATCTTTGTCATGAAATCATGATGCTTTCGGCTTCCGTACATTTCTCGCTTCATGCACTAGCGAAATCGTTACAACTTTGTGCCTTGTGCTACCAACTTTGCTTCGACCCTGAAACTTTGACTTGTAGCGAAAATCGCTACACTTTTTTTTTCTCACTTGTGTTATTTGACTTGTAGCGAAATCGCTACACCTTTGTGTTGTGCACTTTTGACTCGTAGCGAAATCGCTACACCTTTGTTTTGTGCACTTTTGACTCGTAGCGAAATCGCTACACTTTTGTGTTCTGCATTTTTGACTTGTAGCGAAATCGCTACACCTTTGTGTCTCTGAATTTCGACTTGTAGCGAAATCGCTACAACTTTTCACTTAACACTTTCTCCTTGCTTCGGCCAGGGAAATTTCAACATGTAGCGAAATCGCTACAACTTTTCCACTTAACGCTTTCTCCTTGCTTCGGCGAAATCTCAACATGTAGCGAAATCGCTACAACTTTTCCACTTAACGCTTTCTCCTTGCTTCGGCCAAAAATCCAACATGTAGCGAAATCGCTACAGTTTCTCGACTTAGCTTCTTGGCCTCCAACATGTCACGAAATCATGACAGTTTGCCTTGCGCCTTCTCTCTCCTCATTTTTGTCATGAAATCATGACATTTTCGGTTGTGCCTTCTCTCTCCTCATTTTTGTCGTGAAATCGTGACATTTTCGGCTGCGCCTTCTCTCTCCTCCGACCTGTCACGAAATCATGACAGAAAACATGTCGCGATATCGCGACAGTTTTCTAACTTGTCTTTTTCTTCGAATTTTTGAAACCCGGGTCACTTCTGTTTTCCAGGAATTGCACTTTACATAATCTGACTATCCTTTGAACTTCTGTCCTCTCGCATCCGAATGACTCTCGAACCGTCTGTCCACTGCATCATTAGATCTAACTGCCTGTGTTGACAACAATGACAAACTTCTTGCAACACCTTGCTCAACAACTAGGGTCTTTGGGTTTAATTTTTAGCAACATAAAAAGTTGTTCTGCATACAACTTCTAAAAGACAGATGAATAGGGATCTTGCAATGGTGTGCAATTGTGTTTGGGCCTAAAATGATGTTGTTGCATTTTTGCAGGTTGTGTTTGGCTCTGTACCTACTGTGGGGGTGGAACTGCTTGATAATTTAATTGTTGCAGGTAATCTTGTTGTTGTTGGGGTTTTTGGATCTGAACTTGGACTTGTTGATTTGACTATGAATGTTGGCCCAAGACTATATAATTAACATGTGTGGCCTTGGACTGGTTGTGGTTATTCCCATTTTGTTTCTTATTTTGCCACTCTTTTTACTTAGGCTTGATATTGCCCTCTTGAATATTTATTTCCTCTATCACTTTAGCCTGGGTAAGTGCCTCATCGAATTTTCTATTCTGCTGCAACTGTAGCAAAAAAGAGATGGTCTTGGCACACTCTTTGTGAACATTCTTGTTAATTCTGTCATGGGAAGGGAGAATGGTAATTTGATCATAATTGACCTCCAATGGTTACAAAAGTCATGGACCGATTCATCATCGTATTACTTTAAAATAAGCAGAATAGTCAATGTGGTTTTCTCCCTGACATTCAGGATGAATCGTTCCAAGAATTAGTTTGTAAGCTGCTTGAAAGTGTAAACACTTTGATGCAGTAGGTGGTTGTACCAATCATGGGCTTCTTCCCCAAGTGTCTAATGAAAGGTGTGTAGTATGAGTGCATCATTATTTTTTATCTTAAAACACATGTTAACAAAAATTGTCACATGCTCTCGGGGGTCCTCATCCCCCTTAATTGTATCAAACTTCGACATATAAAATCAACTGAATAAGGTGGTGCAGGTACTAAAGCATGGATCAGGTGATTGATTAGTTGCTGTAAGGTGGGATTTTGATATTGCAGACCTGGTGTCTGCATGGCAAGGCTATCATTCTATTGCTATAGGAACTGGAACTTAGGATCTTCCATAGGGTTAAAACCCTTTTATCTTGCTATTGTTGGTAGAATTATGTATTGTAGGTAAAATATGGATGATGGGGAATGTTAGTATGAAATGTATGATGATATGATTATTGATGAAGGTTGTGATATTGATGAGGTGATGGGGGCATGTTAGCATGCTGACATGATGCGTTAGCATACATATGATGAAGTGGGTTAGTTTCTATGGTAGTGGTTGGGGGGTGCAATACCCAAGATGGATCTTGGATAAAGACATGGGCTTGATGAGAGGTTGATGGTGGGTTTTGATCAATCCTCTGTAATTATTGTTGGGGGTTAGGATTAATGCTACGATTAGCATTATCCAAAATCATTTGTTGCATATACAAGAAAGCCTGCTACATAAAAATCGTAGATGATGTAGGTACAATCACATATGAAATGGATGACTGGGCTGGTTATGAGGCAACCATGTTAGTAGATGTAGGTGAGGGGTAGGTGGGAAAATGCATTGCCACCAAATAATGTATGATAGGATGTGTGGGGTCCATAGGGGTGGTAGATGGAATGGATGTGGGGACTTGCAAAGCGACTTGAGTTGGCGCTTTGTAAAGGGGGTTGATGCAAATGCTGTTTTGATGTGGCAAGGTGGGGTAGTGAGGTGGCTAGGACACATGTCTAGTGGGTAGACAGGGTATCCTAGGCTGATTTTCCAGATTTAATAAATATGGAAAATAGGATAATATGCAGGATTTATATACCTAAGTCTAAAATTAGGCATATAATATTATTATGTAGGATTTGATGTGGGGTGCCAAATGTACTATTGTGGATGACCAATTTTTGGTATCTACAATTACTAGCCTTAAGTTTACTTATTAGCCTATATTTGTATGCCTTATTCGGGTTCCTTCCTAATACCTTTACCATAATAATGAACATATATTGTGATAAAGGATCTCCTTGTCAAATACTCCTCTTGGTTTTAAATGATTATGTTACTAGAACATTGACTAGCAATGAGTATGATATTGTAGATACACAAGCTTTAATCCATCTAACCCATTTCTTTCCAAATCTAAACTTTTTAATACTACAAAAAGAAAATCCTCTATAATCCTATCATAGGCTTTATTCATATCAAGTTTTAAGATCATTCTCTCTCTTTTCTAGAAGTTTTTGAATGCATTACTTCGTGGGTTACTATGATTCCATCCAAAATATGTCTCCCTTTCATAAATCCTCCTTATTCTTCTAAAATGATTTTGTCTAATAGTTGTATTAACTGATTTGCCATCAATTTGGATTTTATATTATATGCCATATTACATAGGCTTATGGGCCTGAATGAGTTAAACAATTTTGCATCCTTCCTTTTTGGAATTAGGGTAAGATATGTTGCATTTATTTTATAAAGTATCTATTGTTTTACCCTAGACTGTTCCACTACCACCAATAAATAATATTTCACTATTTCCTAGTAATGTTGATAGAATGTTGTAGAGTCCATATGAACTAGGGGATTTATCCTTATCAAAAGAGAAAATAATGAATGAACTTCTTCTAGAGTAATAGGCTCCTTTAATTTGTTATTGTCTTCATCTATTATAATTGAAGGTGCTTATTTTTTTCAATGAGTTTACACATGTTTTTATGAGGGGTCATGGTCCCCTCATACCGAGTGGGGTTTGAACCTTGGACCTTATAATTGAAGGTGCTTCTTATAGTAGCTTATCATTAACAATTTTATTCTCCTTCGATCCTAGAATATTTTGGTAAAAAAACTTTCTTTCTAATTTTGCTCTAGTCTTGAATCTAAACTACTTCTACAAATTTAAGTCTACTAATTCTAGATGTTGATCTCTATACCATTATCATTCTATGGAAAAATGTGTTTTTATCTCCTTTTAACCAAGTTTATCTCAAATTTAATATCCAAAATTTCTCTTCCTTGCTCAAAATATTATGATATTCACTAAGGAACTCCCTTTACTTTGATCTTGGATTATTGTGCTCATGTTTTTTGAATTTTGGAAGCTTCTATTTTAGTTTTTCTTTATTCTCAAAAATATTTTTAAAAGTGTTCTTATTCCATTCTTTTAATCTAGATGTCATTAATTTAATTTATTTTGGAAGTGTATACATCTCACAGTTTCTTGAAGAATTCCATGTTTGTACTATCATATCAACAAATTGAGGATGGTCTTCCCACATCTGCTAATTTTTTCAATGAGTTTACACAAGTTTTTATGAAGGGTCTTTGTCCCCTCATACTGAGTGGGGTTTGAACCTTGGACCTCTCAAAGAGAGGCCAAAGCCTTTACCACTGCAGGAAGCTTGCAAATTCCCACATCTGTTCAAATTTAAAATATGATATTTTTTTAATTCACTTACCACCATTTTAGCTCTTATTGGCCAATGATTTTAACCAATCCTTGTCAAGGTATTAATTTTAGCACAAGTTCCTTCATCTAGCCAATGATTTGAGAGTATGCATCTGTCTAGTTTTTCTAGCTATTAAGTTATGGCCTCTCTTGATGTTGGTCCATGTATAGTTGTCCTCTTCAAACTCAACCTCCCATAGATTATTGTTTTGAATGAAAGCTAAGCAATCCCTCATACTTGGATTATTTTCCTAATTTTTCCAAAATTTTCATCTAGCTTGGTTATGGCATTAAAATCTGTATCGACCCAAATTTTTTGCGTCCTTACCTTCAGGCTAAAGGATCCATGCCCGGAAGGGGGATGCGAGAAGGATGGAACAATACCTCGGACTGAGAGGCCCTTTGAAGGTCGCGCCTCTCGGGGGAGGGGTATAAGGGTGAATTTTTGACGGATGGTGGGGTTCACCAGGAAACTTTGAGTGGCAGTTTCCACGCCTAGGTTGAGAATGGGTTTGATGTGTTCATTTTGTACTTTAATCATTCATATCCCTAGGTTGGCCAGAATGAATCTAAGCTATTCTATATGAAATGCCGATTTATATGAATACAGAAAGCATGAATGAATCCTAAATACCAGGAATATACTAAATAAGAAAGAATGCACCTAATTTCGGATGTCTGATGAAGATTCTGAAGCTTGTAAGAGTCCAGATCATCCCGAATATGACAGGATCATCTGCAATTGTACAGAATCATCTCAGATCACAGGCGATCATCTAAAATCAGACAAGATCATCGTCGATCTGATGAATTCGTCAAACGAATCCATCAGAAGCCTACAATCATAGAAATAGACACCAAAAACCAAAAATGCTACTACAAGAATAATGCAAAATAATAGAAATGATAGTATGAATGCTTAATTGATAAATCTAGATAGCAGATTAAAGGAAATGCATTGTTTTAATAACTTATTTTAACTTTATCATGCATTTATGCTAAATGAGGTGAACTCCAGGATGCAGAATGAAAATAAATCAAGCTAATGCATAGTAAAATAAAGAAGAAAGATGAGAAATGCAAACTCAGGGCTCTGGTTGCCCCCAATATGAACTGCTATCGAGATCACCTCCAATCGTACGAGATCATCGTCGATCTATGACAGGATCATCTGAAATCATCTGGAATCGCCTGCGACGATCCGAGCTTCCTCCAGCTGAAGCACAGTGAAAACCTGCAATGAAAAACTTGAAAATACAAATGCAAATGATGGGGGCGAGGATGTTCTAATACAGCAAAACTAGAGTTGCAGGGAAATGATCAGCCAGGGGTATAAACTAGGAAAATCCCAAGTTTATATAGGATTAGGGGGAGGTTAGGAGGTTGGGGATCATCCCAATCTGGGAGATCCTCAACGGAGGAATCTCCAACTACGCAGACACGCTTCTGCCCAAGTTGGAGAGGTTGTTGAAACAGAATCTAATTATGAAAATTTGGTTTTGGGACGAAATCGTCTGGACGTTCTGTTCCAGATGAATTCGTCCGATCTGGGACGATTTCGTCTGATCGGCGATGATATCGTCCAACGGTCAAAACAACTCCTAAAAATGGCATGAAAAATGGGGAGAGCGGTTAACGGGCGGTTTCGGGGTTAAAATTCAAATTTTTATCTTTTTACTAAGGGTTTAATGTGCCAATTTTAGGGTGCTACATTTTGCCCCCTCTTTAGCGAATTTTTTGAAGAAAATGCGTTAAAGACGAGTTCTTCCCATTTTACGAGAAAGCAAAAATTTATTCCATTTTTTAGACGACGATTCTAGGTCGAATCGTACAACTGCTTACTATGGTGCCCCCTCCGTGTTTTTACCCAAATCGAACGTTTGAGGTAAAAGCACGGAAAAGCAAAATTTTTTAAAAAATGTTGTTTTTAAATAAAATTAAGAAAAATAGGGTAAAACCCTAATTCATTGTTACTGTTCATTTTTGCTGTTTTAGAGCTCTACAGGCAAAATGGTGGAAACAACACACAGATCGACAGAGGTCCGACGCGGGTTGCGGGTAAGGATCTAAACTTAGTGAATTATGTTTTTAATTTGATTTGTGTGATTTTTAATTTAAATTTTGACTATTTTGGGGGCATCACGGCCGTTTTTAGGCCGTCGACGACGTCGGGACGAAATCATCCCAATTTCATCGAAATCGTCCCTAGATCGCCGATTTCGTCTAGGGGCGAAATCTATGAAATAGGGGCGATCCCGTCCAACAAGGGGCGATCCCCAAGTTGAGAAATCGGAGACGATTTCGTCCTACCAAGGATGATTTGACTCAATTTAGTACGATATCATCCAATAATGGACGATATCATTTTTTTTATAAGATGAAATTAATTTAACTGATTTTAATGATTATCTATTGATGATTTTTGTTGTTTTATTGTTTATTTTGTAGAGGGGATTACTAAAAAGTTGAGAGTGGAAATACGGGGGACTAAGAGATGATGTAGCCACACTCGACCAGGCGGAGCGAGACCGACTAGCGGAGGTCGGACTACAGCATGTGGCAGAGATGCCACAAATACCGACAGACATGGGGCTACTGACAGCCCTAGCAGAGAGGTGGTATCCGGGGTCATCCTGCTTTCGGTTATCGATAGGGGAGATGGCTCCCACTCTAGAGGATGTATGGAGGATCTTGAGGATCCCCATACAGGGATGATTGATGACTCCTGTGGCCAATCAGGGCCATGCCATGATGCGACTGTGCGGAGATCCTAGCTTCACCCTAGAGAAGGGCGGGGTGAACATCGAGACATTGAGGCAGATGCCTGGGGCGTCTCGATTGACTCAGGTTTTGGTAGGGGTAGTGGGTGGCTTACTGCTATGCCACCAGAGCGGATGCAGGTTACCATGGCTGCTCTCGGATGTGGTCTACGATATGAGAGACCACGACTATAGATTTTCTTGGGGCAGCTTTGTACTATGCCGCTTGTATAGGATCCTGTACGGGGTCGTATACAAGGGAGGTCGATGTCTGGTTTTGACATCGCTACTACAGGTTTGGTGCTGGGAGCACATTGCGGTGCGGAGGCCGGTAGGGCTTCCACTGATAGGGGTTGACCGAGAGAGACCCCGGGTTTTCTATTGGTGGCTCCAGAGAGGGTCACAATGATGGATAGATCTGTCGATGTCCCGAAGGTTGCTAGATGACCTCATCCCTGACCAGATCACCTAGAGGCCATGGAGAGAGCATCCAGGGTGGGGAGAGGATGGACAGGAGTTGGCTCGCATCAAGCGAGTCTTCTGGCTGAGGATGGAGTGGGGAGAGGTAGAGCTCCACCGCTATGACCAAGTTTTGAGGCAGTTCGGTCTACAGTAGGGGATCCCTTCTCTTAGGGATTACGAGTACTCCCGGACTATCCGGGATAGTACTACACTGAGCGAGGCTCCAGATATGCAATGATTCTAGAGTCAGGATGTAGATGATGCCCCCATTCAGCCAGTGGATGGGGACGATGTAGGGGTCACAGATGGATATGATGCCTGGTACGTAGGCATCCACCCTCCTCGGATGACGAGGGCATAGGGTCCGATGCACGCTATTGTGCGATGGATGGGGAGGCGGTGCCAGGCTACCATTGATGCAACGAGGGGTCACGGAGGGAGGGAGCAACGACGGTCTCCTCAGGAGAGACGTCGGAGAGCGCCACAGTCTTCGGAGAGACCACAATAGCTAGAGAGGAGAGAGGAGGGACTCCCTTCTCAGTAGAGGGATAGGCCAGCATCGCCCGATAAGGGCAAGGGTATCGAGGTGGGGGAGAGCAATGAGATGGTGGCTCTCCAGGCTGAGAATGCCCACCTCCGGGCTCAGGTGCAGACACTACAGGATGAGGCTACATGACTCAGGGCTCGAAGCGGAGGGGCGAGCACTCGGGATCTGGCATGGTCTATTGCTCAGACCACATTCTATCAGGGATTGTACTATCACGTGGTTCTAGAGAACTAGAGGATACCATTGCCAGCCCCTATTATGGAGCCGATCATGATGGGATCATCGAGGACATCCTCACGATCGACGTCGAGGACCCACGATACAACACGGACCTCGATGGGACCACCTCCTCCATGCCAGGGTGGGAGAGGAGATGAGGCTGAGAGCTCGAGGGCTTCTCGAGACTAGCTGCTCTTTGGCTGGACTATATATTTTTGAGAGGATTGAGTATGCCAGGGTATAGATTGTGGCATACCAATCCAGTTGTGATATGATGTACATATATTTTGATATATATATATATATATATATTTTTTGTGATATGACTTGTCCATATGTTTTATGATGCTTTAATTTTTGAATTGTTGATTGATTATTCATGTAATTATGTCGTTGGAAATATTATAATTTTATGTCATGCCATAAAATTTAAATGAAATAATCTGATGTAAACAAATTGGTTGTTGTGGTGTGATTTGATGAAAAATAAAGGGACTTCTAACAATAATTTCAAAGGACATTGTCGTTGTTATATGACCATTTCATGGAGTCGCCGCTCGCTAGGTCGTCAAGCTAATCCCAGTATAGAAATATTGTTAAAAGTAAAAGAGTGCTTAAGAGACTGTCTTAAGACTTTGTGTTTGTGATGATGAAAAATGATGATGGTGATGATTTGTTTTCAGATTTTCATGAAAATATTATGCATGAAATATATTAAAAATAATATGATTTTTGCTAGGCATAAAATTCCTAAGTGTGATAATATTTTGAACAATTCCTTAGGAATTATACCATCGTTGCAAAATTGAATGTTGACATAATGAAATGAAATAGAAAAAGTGTTCATTCTTTTTAAAGCACAATTGTGTAACATAATGATGTAAGCCATATGTTTTTATGAATTAAAATGAATGAGAAATCAAAAGTAGAACAATGGTTTGCGCTAGGCATAGAATTATAGGTATAGACTTATACCATCATCGCGAAATCCAAAAATATTTTTATTGCATAATTGGTTTTTGATTTTGAGATAAATAGAAAATATATAAGATGAGGACTTGCGCTAGGCATAAAATTCCAATTTAGGTTTTAGGAACTATACCATCGTTGCGAAAGTCGAAAGTATTATATAAATGTGACTTTATTTGCTAGATTTTTGAAGATGTTTTGAAAGAAAATTTTGGATTTTGGAAAGAAATGTATTTAATTGTTTTTATGCTAAGCAAATGTTCTCAAATAAGAAGATGAAATTATTCCAAAAGATTTGCATAAATATTTTAAATTATCTCAAAGACAAAATGTAGATTTATAAGGAACCCTCATGTGCAAATGTGAGTTCATTGCCGATCTTGATTTATCATAATGATACAAAATCTCTCAAATACAAATGTGTGTGCAATTGTATTGTTCATTTACCAATTTTGAGCAAGATAATTTGATACAAGTAATTTGAATTAACCAAATAAGTGTTCGTTGACCATGATTTATATGCATGTAACCGTACTCAGACTACTATGTAAGTCGGGTCATCAAGAGCTAGCTGATCCATAAGCAGACATAGGTCTATACAAAAGAAGGTCGCTAATGTGACAGACATATCACCACGCTAGGAATTACCCAAGGCCAAGCGGGTTGGGCACAAACCACCTGTTATGGGGCTTACCTCACAGTTTTCGAATAATTGAGAATTCCAGGGATTCAAGCTCATTCACCCTTCTTTTCTTTTCAAGGGGTAGGGAAAGGGATTTATTTGCATTTTGCTTGTTCTTTTCTCTTGCTTCTTTTTTTTTTTTTTTTTTGTATTAATGCTGGAATATTGTTGCGATGGTACAAAATGATATTTTTCTTTTTCTCATTTTCTTTGACTTTTCTTTTTCTTCCTATACTAGGGATACTTGCTCGGATTGGCTGTAGAGCAAGGGATTTTTATTCTGGGCAGGGGTGAGCTTGTCCTTTTGTCAATTCTCAAAGATTCTAGACCATGTGCATGATAGGATAGCAGGGGAAACTTTTCGCTCAAGAAACCACTTCTACTATGTAGCATCATATTGAATTTGCAATGAAATCATTTTAATGTGAAGAGATATACTTGGTTCAAATAAATAACAAGATCAATTCTCTATGCTCAAAACTTTATTTAATTCAACTGTGGACTTTGATATAAGAGAGATTAATAATCATACCAAATAAAATCAAGATATTTATTCATGTGAGTGTGAAAGTGCGGGATTCCAAATAAATGCTAATTTATCCAAAATAACTGAAAATATAACTGCAATACTTCAAGAATTGACAAGTGCGAAAATAAAAGATGTTTTTGAAGATTTTGATGATTTTGATGTTTTTATATTTTGATTTTGATTGATGAATTGAGAAGATACACAATGTGATTGTTTTTTTGAAATTTTTATATGAATTTACTAAAATGAAACAATATGCAAAATAACAATATATACAATGATGAAATGACCAGAATTATGCATAATAGCGCTTAAGATGCATAATGTTCATAGGTTCTTTAAGATATTTACCATCTAAGGTAGCTAATCGGTATGCTCCCGATCCAAATTTAGCAGTGATGATATATGGCCCAAGCCAGTTAGGTTCAAATTTACCTTTAAGGTCTTTAGTTGCATTAGTATTTTTTTGATTTTCTTTCAAGACAAGGTCACCGATCTCAAAGGATCGATGATGAACTTTCTTGAGGTATGCTCGTTTAAGCTTGTTCTGGTAGGCTCGAAGATGCTCCAAAGCATTGATGCGCTTCTCATCTAGGAGTTCCAGTTGACTAAATCTGCCAGCACGATATTCATCTCCTACTTCAGTATCTTGAAGTAGCAGAGCCAAAGAAGGAACTTCTAATTCAAAGGGAAAAACTGCTTCAGCGCCATAAACCAAAACAAAAGGTGAAGTGCCTGTGGGGGTACGAACGCTAGTTCGATAAGCCCACAAAGCAGGATATAGTTGAATGTGCCAATCTCGGCCAGATTTATTGACCAATATTTTGAGGATTTTAATTAATGTTTTATTAGATGCTTCTGCTTGGCCATTACCCCGAGGATAATAGGGAGTGGACCAACGATGTTGAATTTTATATTTTTGACATAATTTCTTGACATCTTTATTTTTGAAACAAGTTCCATTATCCGAGATGAGATTTGCAGGAATTCCAAACCTACAAATAATTTGATTAAAAATAAATTTGGAAACTTGGGTTCCAGTGCAAGAAGCTAAGGGCATAGCTTCAACCCACTTCGTGAAATACTCGATGGCGGTTATGATGAATTTGTGTCCATCAGATGACACAGGGTTGATTTTTCCAATGATGTCTAAGCCCCATTTTGAAAAGGGCCAAGGAGATGAAATAGCCTGTAGCTCTTGTGCAGGCGCATGGACAAGGTCAACATGTTTCTGGCACTTGTCGCAATGGCGCACATAATCATGTGCATCATTCTCCATGGTAGGCCAAAAATATCCTATCCTAAGGAGCTTCTTAGCAATGGCGCTACCACTAAAGTGTCCCCCACAAGATCCATCGTGGGCTTCACTCAAAGCTGATCTAGCTTCTTCTAGATTCAAACATCTCAGTAGGATACCTTCAAAAGATCTCCTATATAACGTATTGCCAATTATGATGAAGCGACTTGCTCGTCTACGCAATAACCGATGTTGGTTTCTGTTAAAACCTTCAGGGAAGGTCCCATGTTGAAGAAAATTGAAGATATCAGTGTACCAAAGTTCAGGAGTAGTTTCGTTGATTAGAAACACATCCAAAGGTTCTAAGCATGATTTATTTGAAGCGGGTTCCTGGAGTCGATGAATAATGATGGTAGCATATTCGTCCTCTAACTCCAAGGGTAAAAGAGATGCAACTGTAGCCATAGCATCAGCCGCACGATTGCTAGTTCGAGGAATAGCTTCCAAGGTAACTTGATCAAATAAAGATATCAATTGTAATACATATGCTTTATATGGATGCAATTTATCATCTCTGGTCTGATAAACATCATTAATTTGATTTATAACAAGTTGAGAATCATCGAAAACCAATAGATTTTTAATTTTTAGTGCCAAGGCAGCTCGTAAGCCAAGGATTAGAGCCTCATATTCAGCAATGTTATTAGTACAAGCAAACGTTAATTTAAAGGATAGAGGTATAAGATGTTTCTGTGGAGATATTAAAATAATACCTGCACCAGCCCCACTCATGCATCGGGCTCCATCAAAGTATAAGGACCATTGCTCTGGATGGTCTGCCTCTAGTTTAAGGCATTCATCAGGAAACTCAATGATGAGGGGATGGGTAGACTCTAAGGGTGCAACAACTAATTGATCTGCTATGATTTGACCCTTAACAGACTTTTGTCCTATAAACATGAGTTCAAACTCGCTTAGAGCAAGAACCCACTTTGTTGTGCGACCAGATAAATAAGGTCGACTCATGAGATACCGCAAAGGATCGGATTTAGCAATAACATACGTTTTTTGACTGAGCATATAATGGCATAATTTTTGTGTAGAAAATACGACTGCTAGACATAACTTCTCTAATGTTGTGTAGCGGGTTTCATAACTGATTAATGTTCTGCTAATGTAATAATTAGCACGTTCTCTTTTCTCATCATCAAGTTGAGCTAACATAGCTCCTAAGGCAAAATCTGAAGCAAAAATATACAAGATAAATGGGCGATCAGGTCTAGGTGGCGAAAGCACAGGTGGGTTAAGAAGATATTGTTTGAGGAGTTCAAATGCTTGCTGACATTCGTAGTCCCAATGGAAAAAGACATCCTTCTTAAGAAGCTTAAGAAAGGGTCCGGTTTTATCCGCCAACTTATCGATGAAGCGATGGATAGCTTGAAGCTTACCTTGTAAACTTCGTAATTCTGATATATTTGTGGGTGCGGGCATATCAGTGATAGCCGCAATCTTGAGAGGGTCAATTTTGATGCCACGTAAAGAAACTATAACCCCCAATAATTTATCGGACTTAACTCCGAATATACATTTAGCTGGATTCAATCGGATAAGATATTCCCTTAACCGATTAAATACTTTTCTCAAATCATCTAAATGGTCATCTTCTTCAGTAGAACGAGCTATAATGTCATCTACATAATCATGTAGTATATCATGCATCATATCATGAAAAATATAAGTCATGGCCCATTGATATGTTGCACCTGCATTCTTCAAACCGAATGGCATCACTTTCCAACAAAACGTCCCCCAAGGGGTAATAAAGGTTGTTTTAGCCTGATCTTCAGGAGCTATCCTGATCTGATTATAACCAAAAAATCCATCCATTAAGGATATCATTCCACTCCCAATAGTAAAATCAATGATCTGATCCATATTGGGAAGAGGAAAATCATCTTTAGGGCATGCAACATTAATATCTCTAAAGTCTGTGCAAACCCTAACCTTGGTAGCTTCTTTCTTAGTTACTGGAACTACATTCGAGATCCATTCAGCATAATCAATGGCTTGTATAAAAATAACATTTAAGAGTTTTTCTAACTCCCCTTTGACTAGTAAGGCCACTTTAGGATGCATTTTTCTAAGTTTTTGTTTAACAGGTTTAGCATCCGGATGGACTACTAGGTGATGCATAACTACGGAAGGGTCTAAACCTGGCATATCTTCATATGTCCAAGCAAAGACATCTTCATATTCTTTAAGAAATGCAATGTATTTATCCTATTTTTCTTGACTCAATTCTGATCCAATGTTGATTATGTGAGGATTATCCTCGGTTCCAATGTTAATTTTTATGACATTTTCTACTTCCATGTGTAGATTTTTCTCAAAATTAGGTGGGGCGGGTGAAACGCCCAATTCTTGTAATTCTTCCAAGGTTAGTTTGGATAATTCATCTTGAGGAGTCGTGGCCTCAAGTCTGGGCTATAGTAGGTATGGAGCCATCAAAATAAAATTCATGATGTAATAATTCCTCAACGGAGACATCATGGAAGATATCTCCCTCCAACTCATCGTCGGATTCAACGATCATCTCAGGGTAAGCTATAGATAGCATATTACATGTAAGTGGCTTATTCATTAAATGCAAAGCATCATGTTTATCCAAATAATCTTGGTAACACATGAGTTGGTCATCATCCTCAAATGGGAAGGGCTGACCCTTACTAGGAAATAGGCCCACACCACATCGGGCGGGCCATGGTTCTACCTCAAAAGGTTCTTTCATACCATTTTGGAAAGGTCCTAAACCTTTCCCTTTATATCCCAATTTACGCATTATAGATTTGGCTTTAATATACTCATTAGTAAAATAACATCGAGCATATCCATCATAATGAGTCTTGATGTTTCTGGGTATTCTACCCCAGTCATATCCCTTATAAATAAAAGCGCAGCTCCCGACTTGGTAAATACTTCCCATAGGCTGTGGGAGACCCAAGGTACGAGGAGATGGTGGCAAATTATTTAAAATAAGGGAATCTTGCATAGCAAGCATTCGTTTTCTCTGATATAAGAATTTTAGATAAATCGGGTAAGAGCTCGTCAGTAAGAGCATAAGAGGTAGAAGGAACATTTCCTACATCTTCTGATGCGGAAACTATGCCTTTGGTGGATGTAGATGTTGTAGAGATGTCGATGGATGATTCTATTATAGGTATAGAAGTTATAGGAGTAGAACAAGAAGCCTTGGTTGTGGGATTAGGATTTTTCCGAGGTCCTAATGTAGTTTGTTTAGAGGATGGTTGAGCTGTATGTAGAGGTGGAACTGATGGAGAAGAAGTAGATGGCATTGTGGGTGTGTGTTTCACACGTTTAGATGGATAATGAGAATTAGGATGTGTGGATGACAAAGCAGGGCAAAATTGAACTCCAACAGGTTCTGCCAAAGCACACATATCAAAGGGTCTAGGATCACCATGAATGGTAACCAACTGATTCTTAAATTCGAATTTAACACATTGATGTAAAGTTGAGGGAATGGCTCGCATTGCATTGATCCAAGGGTGACCCAAGAGTATATTGTATGATGCAGGGCAATGTACAATAAACACAGTCATATCCAAGGTTCTCGGACCAACCTGCAATGGGATGGTAATAACTCCACATGTTTCTTGTGTTTCGTCATTGAAGGCTTTTATGATCATATCAGTTCTTTTCATTTCATCACTTCTAAACCCAAATATTTGGTAGAAGTCAAAAGTGCAGATGTTTAAAGATGAACCATTATCAATCAAGACTCGTTTAACTCGCTACATCTCCAATTAAGGCAGTAATATATAAGGGGTTATCCTTATGTAAACTATGTTGAGGTATGTCTCTATCCCGAAAGTCAATACAATCAACTTCACGAGTTATTATAGTATTAGCCATGGCTTCAGGTTGAATGTCTTGTGGTACCATCATCTGGCTTAATGTGAGCATTAATTCATCTCTATGTGTAGGAGAGGATCTTAAAAGGTCCAAAAGGGAAATTCTAGCTGTAATGTTTGATAGTTGCTCATTAATATTATAAGGAGGTTTAGGTTGCACATTAGGTGCCTGATTCCCTTTATTAGGAACTTTCAAAACAAATGGAGTTGATCCATTGTTCTGCATTTGATCTTGTTGAGAGTTTTGAGCCTGTTGTCTAGTAACAACTCCGATGGTACCCACAATATTATTCTGCGGATGATGAATGGGTCTTGGTCTAGCATTTATGGCTTGCTCATTAGAAATTAATTGGTGAGACGATGGTCTAGTAGTGACTCTTCTTGGAAATGGTTCTTCTGGGACCATATGACTTGTGATAGGGAGAATAGGATCCGATTCATCTTCAGAGCTATTCGACTGATTTGAGGTGATTTCCATATCACTCTCAGTCTCATATTCTGTATCACTAAGATCAGGTGTCTGAATATTATGTAGAGGCCTGGTTGTAACCACGGATAAAGTTGTGTCAAATATTTCCAAATCATGAGCAGGTAAATGCCCACTAATAGTTCCTACATATCGGGTAGGAGGGGGAACATTATGATGTTCAATTTGATTAGCCACTTCCTTGCCATGCTTTGGTAAAGGATGTTGAAATATGTCCAATGACTGATTGGCATTCTGATTCTGGTTTTGAGGAATGTTATTTTGAGCATTATTAGGAGGATTTTGCTTAGGTTGAAAGGCTTGTACCTCCATCTCATTGTTATCAATCAGGTCCTGTATTTTATGTTTTAATATTTTACAAGAGTTGGTAGTGTGTCCAGGTCCTCTATGGAAGTCATAGTGTAAATCAGCTCTGTATCCGGGTATAGTTGGATCAGGTTCCCGGATAGTTGGTAATTGAATCAAACCTCGCTCTAATAATTGCGGGAGAATGGTTGATAAAGGTTGATTTAATCTAGTAAATTCTCGAGGAGGTTTATCGGGAGGTTTCAGTATAAACTTCTCCGTTGTCTTCGCAGCATTAACAGTAGCAATATTTCTACTATCAGTGACTCCATCACCCACAACTTGTTTATTTTTATATTGATTTCTGGATGTTTTCTCATCGTCTTTCTTTTTAAGCTGTCCTCTCCTAATGAGAGCATCTTCCACTCGTCTGGCTAAGTCTATAGCCTGATCGAAGGTGGTCAAGGTAGCAGTTGATAATTCGTAAGATAGTTGGTCTTGTAAATTATTAATAAAGATGTCCAACATCTCCCTATAAGGTAACACAAAGTGCAATTTTCCTATCAACTGTCTCCACCTAGCTAGGAAATCGGCAAAACATTCATCTTTGTCTTGTTTTAAGTTGTACAAGTCTTTAATGGTCACATGCCTTTCGATGTAGGCACTAAATTGATGCACAAAAGACTCAGCAGTTTCTTCAAAATTCCTCAAAGAATTAGTGGGTAATTGATAATACCACTCTAATGCCATTCCTCCTAAACTTTTTGGGAACATTTTTAGCAATAATAAGTCATCATGCGATATATCATGACATGCTATCCTAAACATACGAAGATGCTCTATGGGATCTTCGGTTCCTTTATATATGGGCAAGACAGGCATAGGAAAATGTTTAGGATACGGTTGTGCTACAACTATAGGATCTAGAGGTTGACTACACATCTCTCGATAATTGTACGAGGGACGGTAGGGATCTATCTGATCCATGCGGGAAACTAACTGTTTCACCATGGTTTCAAGATTACTAGTTTGTCCACCATATTGGTTTGGTGGGACATAGGTATGGGATTTATGAGTGTATGACGGTGTGACATAAGGATTAGATGCTATATTGCTATTATGCAAAGCGTTGGTAGGAAGAGTATTATGAAGAGGATTTGTAATAGTATTATGTTGTATCCCATATTGTTGGTAATTGGTGTTTGGTTTTGTTTTGGGTTTTTGCTGATTTGAGGTATATTGCTCAATAGCTTGGCGAAATAGAGCAGTAAATGAGGGTTTCTTTTGTGCGGGAATGACCCTAGGCTTGCTAACAGGCACTTTAGATGGTTGGGTAACCTGTTGTTGTTGCATGTTTCGGATCGCAGCGGCCATATCCAAATTGGATGGTCCAGCTTGATCACTCTCTTGTTCAATAAAGGACAAGGGATTAGTGCATGTGTGAAATACGTCTTCTAGAGTTGCTTGAGTGTCACTAATTCGATCCTTGTCCATGTGGACTGCTCTATTAAGAACACCAATATTAGTATTAATGAATTTCCAGAAGTGATCCATGTTTTCAAACGTGACAGCTCCTCCCGAAGACATTTTAGGGGATGAGGATCCTTCCTCTCTATTAGTTTCTTCTTGTTCATTTCCTACAACAAGATCTTCTTCTTGCTGATCTAGGGTTCCTTCTTCCAGAATTTGATCTTTAGGAAGGACATCTGGGTTATTTAATGGTTTTCCTAACCAATCTTCTTCTTCTTCAGTCTGTTTTCCATTCCTAAGTCTAGGCATTGTGCTTAAACTTAGATTTCAGCAAATATATATACTTATATATATATGCGATAGGTTTGAGAGGTATATATTTTAATTATATACCTACTATAATACTTAAAAGGGAAATTTTTTGATTTTTTTGTTTATGTTTGTTTTTTTTTTGTTTTATAATATTATTATAAAGATAACAAATAGCATTCTAGTTACAAGAAATAACAATAATAAAAGAAATGACTTAGTTTTCTATAAATAGTTTATGGATATCGTTGATGGGATCAAGTTCATCAGGAGTCATGAAATGCTCCTCTTCAAATTGAAAATGGTTTTTCAAAAATTTGACAAAGTGTGCTATAGTAATATGATCTGTCTCGGATTCTGACCTATAGAAATAAAGTTCATGGCAATATTCTCGATATAACACAGCTCTAGGAACTCTATTCCATATTTTTCTATCCGTAAGAACGACTTCTTGATCCTCTATACGAGATAGAAACTTATGTACTACAACTGCATTCTCAAGGTATTCTTCAAAGGTGTACAATTCAGAAGACACAAGTGCTCTTTTATCGGCTAACCACCTATGGCAAGCTCTCTGAAGTTCATGGTACAAAGTTACCTGATCAGGATCCAGGATTCTATCTAGGACAAACCTCTTGATTTGCCTAAGTTCGGTTGATCTAGATGAAATAATATCCAATCTCCTATCAAGTTCATCCCATAAAGGTTGGACTCTATTCGTTTGAGGTACTCTAAGCACAAACGTAATCTCTATGGCTGTTAATTGATTTTCAACATTTATGGTGACAACTCGTCTTTTATTATAATCTACCATCTAAACATGATATGCGATTTTAATTGTTTGTCTAATGATTCTAGATGTTTTTTTTTTTTGGATTGTTTTCAAAAGGTTTTAGTTTCACGTCGGGTTCACCAAAATGTATCGACCCAAATTTTTTGTGTCCTTACCTTCAGGCTAAAGGATCCGTGCCCGAAAGGGGGATGCGAGAAGGATGGAACAATACCTCGGACTGAGAGGCCCTTTGAAGGTCACGCCTCTCGGGGGAGGGGTATAAGGGTGAATTTTCGACGGATGGTGGGGTTCACCAGGAAACTTTGAGTGGCAGTTTCCATGCCTAGGTTGAGAATGGGTTTGATGTGTTCATTTTGTACTTTAATCATTCATATCCCTAGGTTGGCCAGAATGAATCTAAGCTATTCTATATGAAATGCCGATTTATATGAATACAAAAAGCATGAATGAATCCTAAATACCAGGAATATACTAAATAAGAAAGAATGCACCTGATTCCGGATGTCTAATGAAGATTCTGAAGCTTGTAAGAGTCCAGATCATCCCGAATATGATAGGATCATCTACAATTGTACAGAATCATCTCAGATCATAGGTGATCATCTGAAATCAGACAAGATCATCGTCGATCTGATGAATTCGTTAGATGAATCCATTAGAAGCCTGCACTAATGGTGCTCCTCTATTGACGATGTCTGCATTCCTCTTACCCTATGATGAGAACCAGTAGGAACAACCACACTCTTTTGGCAATTGATTTTTTCTTCTCAACAAAACCAAAATTATGCTAAAATAACAAAGTCCAAGGATAAAAGAGAAGAGGAGGAAATTCTGAGTGGTCGGTATGCTTACAAGACATGTAGCTCTGCATGTTCTTTAAGCTCGACTTCTCAATCTATGTAACCTGTCAAGATAGAGCAAGGAAAAGAAGAGTAAGATTCTAGAAGAACTCCTTAGTCAAGTGGGGGATGCTTCACCCTTTTTACCATATAGTTGTTTTAAGTTTTGAAGCAACAAACAACAATGAGGTAAAAAAGTGAAGTGAGTACTAAAATGCAATGCTAGATAAGACCAAAAGGAATTTTGAGTTCATCATTTAGGTATTGCTTCATTTCCTCTTTACTCTTTCCATTTTCATTTCCTCTCACCACATCTCATATCCCATTACTATCCTTCCTTCTACATTTTTATCATTCTCTAGTCATTCCAAATTCACTCATGTTCATTTTATATTCTTTCTCCCCTAAAAATTCCCTATGTTCTCATTTTACAACCTTTTCCTTACTTCTTTCTAACTCCATAGCCTAATGGATAGGCTATTTGGATTCTTATTTTGCAAGCAATATAAGGTGTCATGATTGATCAAGAGACTGGTGGAGAGGATAAACAAGCATAAGAGAAGGGTATACAAAGCATGCAATATGACACCTCAATCTTTTGATGATGAAAGCAAATGCAAGGTGTCAACATGGAAAATATGATGTTGGCAAAAGGTTGTTGCTTGTATAAAAGTATGATACCATAATAAAATACTGGAGCATCGATGGACTGGTACTTCTAAAGCTAATAAGTGAAAAATGGCATAAAAGAACAAGTAGAGAGAAAGTAGATGACTTTCTAAGTCATCGGTCATATGCCACGACACTCAAATTGTAAAGACAAGCATGCAATTACCAAAAGGAAAATCTTGTGGTTGTAAAAGGTAATTGGCCAAGAAAAAATAAAAATATGTGCATAAGATACTTACATTAAGTGTAATTCTTGTATGGCAGTGCAAGCTCTAACAAAAATTGAGTCCAATTAAGACTCTATTTATTATTGTCATCCGTGTAGGCTGTAAAAAGAGATGTGAGACAAGAATCATGCATGAAAATTCTCTTTGGTGTTGGGACCTTATTCTATATTTGTTCTATATAGGCAACCATTAACACCTTGGAAGCACCAATACACTAGGCAACTATCTGTAATTCTAACAAAAGGCACTTGCATAATTTTATAAATAAAAAATTAATAGAGAGCAGCGAAGTACTCCTATTCTTGAGAGCTTGGAATATTTACCTAAGGCCACTTGTTTAGGCCTAAAGTAACTTTTAGTTATGATGGACTATTCTTAGAGGATTTTCTTTTTTGTTGGAGATACTTTCAGTTAGGTATCTTTACTTCCTCTCCTTTCTCTTCCTCTTCTCATATTTTCCTTCTTTTTTTGTTTTTGCTTTCCATTTTCTTGCACTCTCCATATCCCTGTTCATCTCCCCATCATTCATACTTATGTAAACCTCAACCTTCTCTTCTTCTAGAATATTTCCTCCTTCGTATTCTATAGAAAATTCCATATTTTATAGGCAAATGGGATGGGTCTTCAATAGGGGCATCTTCTAATGCATATCTTAAAATCCTTGTTTTAGTTGTAGAATATATTCACCTCCTTCACATCTCCACATTTTCTTCATTTATTCCTTGTTTTATAGTTCCTATATCTCCTATAGCATTAAGCTTTGGTACCTCCTAAACCTCTAATTTTTGTCAACTTATCTTCTAGATTCCTTTTCATATTTTTGACCCTGCACCCAATAGATAAGGCTCTATAGGTGCTTTATTTTTGCAAGAAAAAACCCTTTATAGACGTCAATAATGTGGGTCGATGTCACCACCCACATTCATAGGTACTTTGATAAAATTTTATTAATTTTTTGCTAAGGAAATAGCCCCAGAGATTGGCCAAAAGCATCACTTTTGCACAAGCAGATCCCTAGAGTAATATTTTGCTATAGCAAGTTAATGCACAATAGGCCAAAAGGAAGGAAGGAAATCAGATGCATAGTATATCTTATTGTGTCTAAAATTTGGCTAAGGCAAGAAAATTCGGTGCTTTGTCACAATGCCAAATAAAAAAATTGGCTAATTCATAAAGCCTAACATGAAGAGGAAATAGGTCAAACTTTTGAAAGTGCTAATATCATCCAAAGGAACAAAAAATTTGGCATAGAAGAAGTCAAACATAAAAATTGGCTAAGGAAACAACCAGGCCAGACTCCTAGAACACTAATGCAATCACAAAGGCAATAATGTTTGGTATACAACTTTAAGTCTTATCACCAGAATCTAAATTTCACTAAGACATGGGAGAAGGTCAAGCTTGAGATATGCCAACATCAATATAGGTGGAAGAAAATTCTAGTGTCCAACATCTGACATTGCACCACCCAACATAATTCAAAATTTGGCTAAGAGTGAAAAAGCTAGAATTTTGAGAAGTTGACATCATCATGAGGGCAAGGAAATTTCAACATTGAGATACATTATTAAACTTAAATTTTCTCTAAAGTATAGAGCCCGACATGAAGGGGAGTCAAACTTGCAAGGCATCGATTTCAATTGAATGCAGGAGATCCAACCTAATCTATGAAGCCTTGAAGGAGCCTGATCATGATTCTAATCCCCAATATTAAGTAAAATGCTCTCAAACCTGTCCCTATCAATCATATTTATGTGTGTTGACCAACCATCCATATCAAAGCTATCAAAATAAGCTAGGAACTTAGACAAGTTGGCACTACAACATACATAGTGGTGAAAAGCTAAAATTGTTAGAGTGCTTCAAACCTCTAAAGGACATGTGGCCATCAATTTCATGTAAGAAATTAGGATTGGCCAAATCAACATGAGTGAAATCAAAACGGTTGAGATAGGCTAAGCTGGAAAATGATATCCACACCCTACACTCACCATTTTTAGGCCTACAAGCAGTCTCTGTATAATTATTAAAGCTAATCAAAAATTAATGTAATCCTATCAATAGCTCAATGTACCTCTAAAAGAGGGTCGACTCTTTAGTGTTTGCAATTTGTGTATATTGTATGATGATTATTGCCTATCAATAGAAATCCAATGTTGTTTGTGATGCCTTATTGCATTTATGTTTATGCTTCATGAATGGTGTATTCTATTAAGCAATTCTAATTAATCTAGATTACAATTTGAATTACTATTCATTTAAGTTTTTGGAATGCTTAGATATATATATATTTATATATATATATTATATATATATATATATATATATATATATATATTGATTTAAATGAAATTCTTCAAAATTTTATGCTAATTGGTCTATTACGCATTAGCTTATATTGAATGTGTAAGACTCTTATGCAGTGTATCTAGTTGTTTTTAGTTGAATACTAACCAATTTTATTTCAAATCTCTAACCCTAAACTCTTCCTTAATCCTTGCATTTCTTACTTTAGTTTCAAACCCATTTCATTAGATTAATTTTACAAGGAACCAACCTTTCTCCAAAGGCTGACTCAAAAGAGATTTTAGGTCTTCCAATCTTGGTTGATATTTGAGGTGTGTCATGCCCACTTAGGTGGATTTTGGACCAAGAGGTTCTTAACATTGAACATGGTATTGTGTGCTTCCCTTCTAAATTTATTGCCTTAATTTCTAGTCCCTCATTGCCTATCTAATCCTATATGTGATCCAAGCTCAATAAATGACTCAATTTTATTTAGTTTGGAAGAGAGTAGCTTTTATAATTTTGTTATTATTGGATCAAGTAACTCACTTGTTCACCTAATTTCTATAAATGGGCACCTCTAGTAGCTCTAGCCAATTTTAGGTACCCTACAATTTCTAAAAAATCTTATGGGTGTTGTATAGCAAAATGATCAACTTGAAGAGATGATCAAAATGGACTACCACAAAATGATAAATTTTGACCTCCAAAAAACACTTATGGGTGTTATATATCAAAATTATCATCTCAAAGAGATGATTTCAATGGGTTATACCATAAAATGATGATTTTTTTATCTTTGGATATTTTTATTAGCCAACTATTACTTAGTGTTTTGATGGCCAAATAGAGTATTTTCTATGTTAACAATGTTTGGATGGCCAAGGAAGGTGTTTTCTACAATATTAGACTAGTCACTAACAACTACCTACTCTAACAACTAACAACTGATTATTCTAATATATTCCCTAACATTGACAACTGACTAGTCTATGATATTCCCTATACCATAAACTATATATTCTCTATTCTAGAACATTGAGTGTTCAAGACCTGTCAGTATATGATGTGAAGTCATCTCTATAGTATGCTCAATTCTATTTTTGATTTAGGTTTGTATGGGAAGGACTGAAAATAATTTTATAGGGATATTCTAGGCCAAGATGTGTCTGGTTTCATGGGTTTTGCAATATGTAAACTTTGGTTATGATTATCACTAATCCAATATCTCAAAGCTTTAACTATGGAGAGTTCCACGATACCTGTAGCCACATTATCTATTTTTTAATATACTAGGAGAGTAACTTCTTGGGGCTACTTGCTTATCAGTGCACTACAAAACCCAAACAATCAATATATCTCTAGGATTGAAGGTTTCTCCTATTCTTAGTGGACTCTCCCTATGTACCCAAGGGTATGTGGCAGCTCACCGCCATATACAAGTGTTGTCTAAGGCCTAGGTATTGGAGTATGAGCACCCCTCACTTCATTAGACACTTTATGCTCAATATAGCTTAGCCAATAACAAATCCTCCATGATATTTTAAAACCCCTAGCATAGGATTTCTAACATAACTCACTACAAATAGGAAAAAAAATTATGTATTTTTCTTGCAGGGTATTTATCAAAAATATGTGGAACAAAAGTAAATATACCTAATAAGAAAGAGAAAGTACTCTGATATCACTTTTAGGAACCTTCAATTAAAAATGAACACATTCACAATAGAAATTATTGAAATTAATATAAATGTAGTAAATGAAATATAAATAGTGGTAGAGCAACATAGAATGGAAATGCAACAATTTTATTAATCAAGAGAAACTAATATCGTAGGCCTCTTCAAGGGGCAACCTCCTTAGAAGTAGAACTCCATTATAATTTGATAAAAGACTTGATACATCCCCATTCCACACTTGATCTTATATAGAATCATATTTACCCTAACCCTAACTCTCAATGGTCAATCTGCATGCAAGGGAAAACCTGACCTAGTAACTCCTACTTACAATAAATATAACAATTATTTCATTGATGACTCCTCTTATAATAAGTAACAATTACGTCATAATGTTTGGATAGGATCCTAACACATCTTTCATGAGGACTAATTATAGTTGGGGAATATATATTTATAATCCCAACTTTGATGTTTTCCTATTTCCTCCAAAATAGAGCAAAAATCTAATTACTTTTTACATCTTGTAATTTTCCATCCCATTTGTGTTTGCCTTGTATTGTTGTAATACCTCTAAAAGGTTCTATAGAATAAACTACCAAACAATCCCCTTCTTAAAAATATTTTTGAATGCATCTTTACATTCATCACTACTTAATTTTATTTGTTGTATATATAAAAAAATCTAAGACTATAACAACCTATTGATTCCTTAATAAATATTTTTCTATGGGTCATATTCATTCCCCTAATATTCCACGATATCATTTTCATTATTACTTTTTATTTTTATTTGTAGTATTAGCCCCACTTCTTGTTAATGCCTATGATATTTTTTTTGTTTTCCTATATTTGTATTCTTTCAAGTTTCCTTTTCTCTTTGTTCTTTATTTAAGGGTCTTCCTCTCCTTTTTGCAATGCCACCAATACTTTCATCCTCATCAATCTCTTCAATTTATTCTAAACTATCCATAATGAAACTTATTATCTATAGGTTTATGTGGTCCTAGCAAATATGAAGTGCAAGGAATAACCTCAAAGCACTTTTATTTGTATGTTGCATTGAAAATCCTAAAGAGAAAGGACCATCCTCCATAGTAATTACTTTATTATGCTATCATATAATACCTAAATCTTTATGGATATCATCCATACTCATTTCTTTATTATTTGTTCTTAAAACCTTAAAGTGAAAGGGATAAAATCTACATTAGTTTCATTTTAATTGCAAGGACATGATTTTATATTAATTGAGAAAAATTAAGACGATTTGCTTTCATTGCCTCCTTTATTTTTAAAATTTGTCTCTACATATTCATTCATACCTTTTATTCCTTCTAAATTTAAACATACAATTTGCACTTCCTCATCCCTTGTATCCTTCTTTGTTTCTTCTAATGGTTGATCGCACTAAACCATGCGGGCCTTCACTATTTGAGATACAAAGGGAGGCTTTCTTTGCCACTTTGTAAGAGTGGAAAATACTTGATCTATTCTAGCTTCTACTACATGAATGATCTCCTTGCTTCATTTTGAAGTTTTTCACTTGACCAAAAATTTCTCTTTCTTCATTGTTTCAATTTGTAATATCTTGCCATGCGTCTAGTCTCATAATATTTGTAACATAGGAACACAATATTTTCATAGGCCTCTTAATTTTATTTTATTTTTTAATAAAAAGAGTGATTATATTATATTGATCATCAAATCATATTACATATTTGGCCTTTCTAGGCCATCAAATATTTCACCCATATTTTGACATTGGATACATCAATTTTATCTATCTCAACCATTGCACTAAGAACCAAAATCCCTATCAATAAAAAGGTGTCACAAAACACTAAATATTTACACATTACCAAGAATTTTATCATCAATATATTGAATATGCAAAAGCTCTTCCCTTATTTCTTGTGCCCACCACTTAGGAGGGTGCCCATAGCAAATGAGGTCTCCCTTGTCCAAAGCCCAATTTGCCATACCATCAACTACCTTATTCTACTCTCTTGGTACATGGGTGTATATCACCTTTGCAAAAATACTTTGTATTCATTTGATTTTCTCTACAATCCTTTGAATTCTCCAACTAGCATTCCTGATTCTCAATGGGGATTTAAGGTAGTTGATCAATAAATGAAAGTCTAACTCCACTATCACTCTATTCCATCCATCCTTGAGAGCCTCCTACATCCTCTCAAAATGCCATATCTCTTAGCAATATTTTTGGAAATTGCACCTAAGTTTGCTACAAATATGAATGTTGGGGTACCGTCTAATAGTCTATTTATTCCCCCTACACTAGCCTTGCCTGGGTTACCTCTTAACGCTCCATTTGTATTTACCTTTCCAAATCCTAGTGGTGGTTGTTACCATTTTTGGGTTCTATCCATCCTTTTATCCTATGGTTTTACTCTTATAGATCTATCTGTCTAGGGACTGATCTTGAGTCTTACCATTATTTTCTCCCATTGTTGATGTGATTTGTGTGGTTGCTTCAGTACAAATTGGATAGTATTTGTTATATTGGATATGGTCTTCACCCACATACAAAGGGTATCTCTAATCTCTAGTTTTAAGATCCTTCTATTATTCTCATTCCATATGTTCCAATGTAGGATCACCATCCCCTTACACCCTCTCTATCCCACATAACCCTCTACTCCTTGTTGATTCTTCCATCCTCTCCAAATATCTTCTATAGACTAACTATTGGTCCAATGCAAACCTAGCAAAGATGCCAACATTTTCCATAGCTTCATCATTGTGGGGCATTCTATAAAAAGGTGGTTGAAAGTTTCATTCTCCTCCATACATAATGTACATATAAAAGGTCCATAGAATCCCCTCTTCATTAAGTTATCCCTTGTGAGTACCCTTTTATGGAGGAGTAACCAATTGAATAACCTAACCTTTGACCATAACTTCTACATCTAGAGTTGTGTGAATGGATCCTAATTTGGATGAGTGATGCTAGGGCATAATTCTTTGTATACCTTCACTATTGTATACACCCCCTTAGTCCTACTATTCCATCCAAATTGATCCTCCTCATAGGACCATGATCATGATCTCATTTGTATGATTCAATATCTTTTGCTAGTCTCTCTAGATGTTGGATTGGACATTCTTTTGATGGAATCTAGTATCTTCTAACTTTTGATCCTCATGTTTGGTCCTTGAAGTATATTTCTACTTTTATCCATTGCTTTCTATGTAGCTCTTCCATCACTAGGGTCCACTCTGGATATTGAGTCACCAAAGGTTGATGTCCATCCCATGAGTCTAACCAGAATTTATGTATTTTCCATTTATCAGTTATACCCTTGATTTTATCTATCAGTCATACCCAGTTCTCCTTTTGTCTATTAGTTTTTATTGGGAGCCCCAAATAGATAATTAGGAGCGAGGTTTTCCAAAAACCAAGTCTATCTAGTACTAGGGTCTCCTATAGAGGTGAACAATGGATGAAGATTACTTTAAATTTATCATTATTCACCATCTGGTATGTTTCCTTGGTAAAGTAGTTTAAGTTTTGCTCTATTCTAGCTGCTTCTTTAACTATTGCTTTTACTAACAATGTGGAATCATCAACAAATTATAAATGGGTGATCAGGCTAGTTTCATTAGCAACTGAAAATCCCTCTAGTCTCTTATTATATTTGTTCTTAGGAAATTTTCTCCCTATATATTCAGTTATAATAATGAATAGGTATGAGGAGAGGGTATCCCATTCCCTAATACCTATTGATGCTGGGAATAAATTTGTGGGGCATCCATTGATGATAACTGAGTATGATACAAATGATATGCAGTATGTCCACTCCTTAGAGAACCTGAATTTCCTCATAATCTATATTAAGAAGTGTCAATCCAATCTATCATAGGTTTTAAATAGGTCTATTCGGATGAACATAGTGGGGGACTTGTGTGCTTCAATAGAATGTATTGCTTCTTGGGCAAGCACTATCTCATCCACTATTTGTCTCCCCTCTACGAATCCACATTGTTTGGGGGAGATTATTTTGTACATAAGTGGTTTTATCCTCTCATCCATAAACTTGGTGATAATGTTCAATAAAACATTGCATAATTCTATCGGTCAATATCTGCTTATATTTTATACTTCCCTTGCCTTTGGTATTAGTGCTATGTAAGTTTTGTTGATTTCCTTCAATATTTCCTTGGCTTTTCTCGTCTCTTCTACCACCTCCAAAAGGTCCTCTTGCACAATATTCTAAAATTCTTGGTATAATTCAATAGGGAATCCATCCAAACCTAGAGATTTTCCCTTTTTGCATTTTGAACACTACATCCTACAATTCTTACATTGTTATTGGTGCACCTAGTATATTATTTTCTTCTCCTATAATGAGTGTGGGTATGTCCTGTAGTATTTCTTGTTGGGATTCTAGATCCAAGGTCTCAGCCATGAATAGGTTTACAAAAATTTTCATTTCTATAGATTCCATTTCCTCCCATGTGTGAATCATCTTCCTTTCTTAATTTTTCATAGAAGATATGAAGTTATATGTCCTCTAGGCTAAAAGGTACTTGTGGAAGAATATTGTGTTTTTATCTCCTTCTCTTAGCCACTTAATTCTAGAATTTTGTTTCCACAATAGTTCCTCCCTTCTTTCCCATTCCTCCTTTTGGTTTGTGAGATCCAGTTCTGTTTTGGCCCTAGTTTTTGTGAGCCCCTCCTTTCTTATTTGATCATTTAGCTCCTCTAGTTGTTCAATAAATTTATTTTTCTATTTTTTTGACATCCCCAAATTCCTCTTATTTCCATATTTTAATATGTTTTTGATATACTATAGTCATTTGGAAAAATAGAACATTTGTGTGCCATGTCTCAATTTTCCTTCTTGCCACCATTGTTGCATTCATGGTTTGAATGATTTATCTCTAAGCCACATGAGTTGGAACCGGAAGGAAACTTTTTTTGGATTAGTTTTTCAAAATTGTATCATTACAAGCCAATGATCTGACCCTACATTATTTAAGATTTTGACCTTCAATATATGTCCTTATATTAAGGTTTTCTAATACCAAGAAGCTATCTAGTCTTAACAAAATGCATGTTGGACCCAGTATCTTGTTGGAAAAAGTCATCAAACCATTATCAAGTTTGATATCTATGAGCTGTAGGTGTCCCATATACTCACTCATGATATTTGTACCTCCATATACAGTCCAAATTCCTCCCACCTTCTCTTCTAGAGAGATAATGGTGTTGAAATCACCCCCAATAATATCTATGCTCCAAAAAATTATGAAGAGATATAGTATATGTCCCTCCATAATTTCCTTTTTTATTCAATGGTGCTTGGGGCATATACATTCAGATAAAAAAATTGTTGGTCATACTATCTAATTTTTGCTACCACACCAAATAGTCATTTACTGCCAATTGTATAGTGTACCACTAATTCTTTGGGGTCCCACAAGCATGTAACTCCCCTTGAAGCTCCTTGGGAACTCAAGGATACTGCTTTATTGGGTTGCCATATCCTTATTTTTATTATATCCATTTTCTCAAAAGATACCTTCATCTCTTGGAGGAAGACCAATTGTGGCCAATTTATCTAAATCATTCTTTTTATCTCATTTTGTTTAGAAGGACTTCCTTTCAGTCCTCTAATATTTCATGTAATGACTTTCATCAGTAACAAGGGTTAAAAATATGGGTAAGTGTCATAACCTTACCTTCCTCAATTAATTTTTTACCTTCCTTCACCATGTGATGTTGGTTGGAATTTCTTCCCACCTTTTGATTCATGTCCACCTTCATCTTTTTACTATGTTCCTGGTTCACCCTCATAGCTTCTGATGTCTATGTATAGGGTATCATTACATTATTAGTAGTTCCATATAATGAAGTACTTTTTCCATTTATTTTATTTTCTTATTATTTCTCTGATAGCTCATTGCCATCTAGCTTAGTTCTCCCTTGTTATTGCTTTACCCCATCAATGTTTTCTTTGTTTATCTTTCAACTTTTTGCATATTTGTTTCTCCTCACACTTCCTCAAACCATGTTTTCAAAATATTTGTTTCAGTTTCATCTTCTTCTTCATATGGGACGTCATCCATGGCTAGGCTTCCAAACATGTTTATTGAAAGCACTTCCTCCTCATTAGTTACATGTTTTCTTTATGTGTTTTTTTCTTTAGTATTTGGAATCCCACATTTTCCTTATCCTCTTTATTTTTCTCCTAAAATTTATGTAGGCAATCCTTAGCTAGATGGTCATATTCATGGAAAATTTTACATCTAAATGGGATATTATCGTAGTCCATCTGTTGTTACCATGTATCCTCTCCAAATTGTAATGTGACCTTTTTCAGGAGGGGTTTGTCAAAATATATCAACACACAAATTCGTGCATAAATAAAATATTCAGAATTGTGGGTACTATCAACTATCATCATGAAAGTTCCTAGGGTGTTACCAATTGCAACTAGGACTTGCATATTTCAAAAGTTTATTGGAAGACCAAAAAGTCTATCCCAAACGAGTCCAATTGAGTGTATTTCCTTCTTTGCTTTAAATTTTGTATGCTATAGCTTCATGAAGAGCCTTGATCTTCCAAAGAACCATGACCCTCCTTGAATAGGTCTTGTATCCTCTTTTGTAGCAAACATGACTATAAAATACCCATTGGTATAATAAAAAATTTAAAACTCACCTTTGGTTCTCCACTGTTTGGGAGCCCATAGCTTGAAAGCCAATAGGATCAAACATAAACCTATAAATTGATAAATTATATCCCTTTTTTCCATGGCATCTATATCATTCTAGATATCATATGGTTCAAATTTTACTATTGGGGATCCATTTGTTGCTCTCATGCATCCCACTTTCATTTTCCTTGGATCCACCTTTGGCATCCTCAATGTTCTTCTTAGCATTCTTGGATTGTTAATACCTCTTGCTAGGCTTGGCCTCCTTAGAGGTATATTTGAATCTCATTTTTTGAGGTATCTCCCCATTATCTCTCTCTTTCATAGGTGTTACTATGGCTAGTCCTTTTGAGTGAGCTGGGATATTAGATTTGGAGAGCTTTGCTTCCAATTAGATATTTTGTATGATCTTCCTTTTTCTTTAATTTGCTCCTTGGATCTAGGTCCTTGGTCTCTTTTGCCCTTGGGGTTGTTTCTTTACTGGTTGGGAATTTTCCCCATTGGATTGTGCTATAAACTAAAAATTGTTGTGACCCTCTATGCAAAAGTGGCCCTACTAGTTTGTAATCACTTTCCCTGGATACTGATGATCTAACTGCAAAATATTTAAATTTTTTCCGTCATATTTTGTTTGTGTCTATAAATACTTAGCAAAAAGGGTTTCCATGCTAGTTTCTCCTCTCATCATCCCACCATCATCCTATGGTTTTTTCATGTTTTGACTCCTCCATGAGCCTATAGGCCCTTGATGATTTCTCCTGTCTATCGTTGTATATCCTATGCACTCACTTCACATTATAGAGGCTTATGCATGTAATAGCAATGACACTATATGCAAATCCTAGCATAGATCTATAAACTATGCCCCCTTTTCATAGGCCTCTTATTGATCCCATTGTTTTGATTCAAATTTAATCTTAATGAATTATGGCAAAGGTTTTGAAATATCCATGGCAACACATATCTAGGTATATATCATGCTTTTGATCCTTAGTAGTTGGTACACCCTTGATGAAATCTCCTAAAGTACTCATAATATTATTCAAATCCTCCTTATTAATAAGATGATATAGAATTCCAAAATCCTAAATTACACTAGAAGCCTTTTAATAGTTTTTTTCTCTATCAAAAAATTCTCACTTCACAATCTTACATATACATCTCTACCCCTAAACCAACGACCACCGCATATTATTTTATCTTTTACTTTTAGACTAGGAATATGATGAGAAAAAATCTTTTTGAAATAAAAATCATGGAGTATTTTGAATCCAGTCCTCACTTCCACTTGATTCAATTTTAAGTCTTTAAAAACCTAGTTTGTATCTATGGAACTTACATATTAACCCTTTGTTTTTAAGAACCTTAATATCATGGTTGACCATCTAATCCTTGATGATTATTTTTGGTGTACCATTTATTATATGGATAGGTCTTGTCATAGATTCACCCTTCCTCTTATCTTTAATTAGGGTATCCATACTCCAACTTGGGCATCATTTCTTCTAGTTAGGGCTTTAAAAAATGGTTTTCCTTCCACGTTACCTAAATTTCCTCATGGTATTCTTTATTTTTTAAATTCTCCAAAGATCTAGGATAAAAAAAGGTGAGACTCGCGCTTGCTCACACTTGTTTATAATTGCACCCACTCCCTACTCTTATCCAAATATCTAAACTAAGAAAAGGTGAGGCTCATTCCTTATCTCACTTGATCCTTGCTCATACTTGCTCCTTATTAATTCAAAACATCACATAAAATACTTATTAAGCTTGTTAAATTCATAAATATAACATTTTTTTACCAATAAAATTTTAACCAAAAAAGACTTAGGTCTAGTCAATAAATATGTAAGATAATTAACTGCATTTTGAAAAATTAAATATTTAAGTTTAATTTCAACTGACAATTAGTTATTGTAATATATATATAAGAGAGAGAGAGGCAAATATTATATCCCTAGTTTATACACTAGATAATATGATGAGAAAGATCCTTTTGGAAGAGGAACCAGTGAGTAATTGGAATTCGATACCTACTTCTAGTCGATTCAATCTTAAATATCTGAAAAACCTAGCCAATATTTGTGGAACTTACATATTAACCCTCTACTTTTAAGAATCATTACGATCAATCATATCATCATTGATAATCACTTTTGGTGTAATATCTATTGCTTGGATAGACTTGCCATAGATTTACTCTTTCTCTTCTATCCAACTAGTGCATCCATACTTCCAACTAGAGCATCATTACTTCCCTTTAGGGATTTAAAAAATGGTTTTCCTTCCATGTTAACTAACATTTTCTTCGTAAGAATATTTTTTTTTTTATTTCCAAATATAGAATTAAAAAGGTGAGACTCACTCATTTTTTTCACGTGCTCTTTGCTTACACTCACTCCTTACACAAACTCACTTTTGATCATACTCGCTCCTTACTCTTCCTTGAATATATAAAACAAAAAATATGAATTTCACTATTTGATTATAATCACTCCATAATTGCACTTACTCATAAACTCAAAATATTTCATAAAGGACTTGTTAGTCGTTTTGATATCATGAACATTTTTCAATGATAAATTTTAAACTAAAAAATACTAGGTTTACACAATAAATATGTAAGACAATTAATTGCATTTTGAAAACTTGAATATTTGCATTTAATTTCAATTGATGATTAATTACAACAAACAATGGATTCATATTGCAATTCAAACAAAATCGAACTCGTAGGGAGGCACTCATAAGCAAGGACTTTCTACTAGCAAGATGTTGGAAGCCCTCTAGAAAATAAATAAAATGAAATAAGAATGTCAATCATTGACTATCAACAAAGAGTCCTTAAAAATATAAAGCCAAGGCTTGTAACAAAACAAAAATCACCTTTGATGCTAGATACGTGGGAAGTACCTACAAGTATCAAAGATGCAGAGCCCTACAATTAAGTTTACAAAAATACAAGCTACTATTTGATTTGACATTAAACAAAGGAACTAATTTATGCAAATATAGTTTTTAATTATGGAGATAACAGGTTCCACATTAATTTTAAAAAGGAAGAAATTACAACAAATAATAGAATGGTAGAAAAAAAACTACAACAAATAATGAGGCACCAAACTAAACTACAGCAATGATAAAATTTAAACGATGCAAATGATCCTTAATGGGGAGGGGAATTTTAAAGCAATATTTTATAAAGTAAACATTCACAAATCCATGCCAAATTATGGAGAACTAAATTCATTATGTGATTTTAGAATTTGAAGATGGATGATTTTCACGATGAAAGAGAGCAGTATAATGAAATTGGAGAAACAAGAATCAAATTCAAGTTACCTCAAGCATTAACAACTTGATTCTTGATGATTTAACCACTATAACAATGCACTAAGAAGGGCTAATGTATATTTATTCTCGAGTTGAAACTAATGGAGCATAATTTTTTAAATTTGTGTTCAATTTATTCTTTATTTGTCAAATATATATTTTTAAGATATATTATTATTTATTATTCCTTCTACTACGTTCATATTTTACTCATGAAAATTCATATTTGAATATGTGTGTGTGAGATTATATATTAATTTCCTTCTAGTGCTGGCATTTTTTAACTCTTGTGAAGATTCTTATTAATTTTTACATGTTGACATTGTGAAACCCTATAGTTTTGCTTTGAAAATATTCTTTTAATTATAGTTTATTTTATGTGGATTGAATGTTCTTATAAAGGAAAGGACATGCAATTATATACTTGTTTGTTAATTATATTGTATTAATTGAATGCATGAAAATTTTAAATCTCGCATGTTCATAGTTTTGTTATATTGTATTTTGATTTTTTTTAATTATTGTAATACTATGATACATGTCTTTAAAAATTATCAAATGGCATGAATGCAAGTGGTTAAAATAGTGTTGACTCTCAATGTGGAGACTCGAGATCAAATCTTGTCAAACAATACATGCATAGTTACTAGTTGTAATACTACATGTTTTGTTAAAATATTAGGATAATGTGATCATGGATGGGGCATGTTTCAATTTCATATAACCAATTTAAAAATAGAAGTATTTCAAAATCAATTTTCTAAATGATATTAAATTACATTTTAAATTTAATCAAATCAAGTCTTTACATTTATATTCCTTGATGGTTATATCTTTATATTAAGGGGTTTTTGTTGGTGTGTGTTGGGTGGGGGGGGGGTGGGGGGTGGTGGGGGTTGTTTGGAGGGTGGGTGTTGGTGTTGTTTTTGTTTTTGTTTATAAAAAAAAAAAAAAAATTTTTATAAAAGTTATATATATTTAATATAATCATGATGTTTTTTAAGAGGTTGAAAAGCATGGACATATCAGGGGCCACCCTTCCCATGAATTGAATTTAATTCTCTATTAAGAGAGCCCAATGACTTTTGTCATTTTGGTGTCCTTGTCGAGACAATATAATCATGATGTTAACACCAAAACTTGTAGGTTAATTAGATTAAATTAATACAACACTCATATTTAAAAATAAATATATTTATATATACTTTCTTGCAATCACATGTGATAATAATGATTTTTTTAACTCGTTAAATGATATTAAAAATTATAAAAACTAGATCTAACACGGTGATCTAATCATCACATAGACCAAATTTCCTTGGCTCTCACAAGGGAAACAAACCAATAAAATAGGGAACCTATTCCAATGTTTGGCTAACATAATGGAAGATGCCCATAACAAGAAAACCAATGATGAAAAAAGTTAAATAAATAGAACATACAAAAATTATTGAAAACTAACAATCCATATCAATTGTTTTGGAAGATTGTTTAGGACTTGATCAACCCTAATTAAATTTGATAGTCAAATAATTGATTGTGATGTGCATTTTAAGATTGTGTTATTTTACTAGTTTTTACCTTACTTTGTAATGTCTCCCATGACGCTCATGAACTAAGTAGAATAAGCATGAATCTCTATAATCAATTGCTTGAACATATTTTGATCGTGGTCCATGTTAGTTGGGTACTAGTTTACTTAATAAGATTTATTGCAACTAAAAACAGACATTAATTTCTATTAATCATAAATATAGGATGGTAATATTGAATAGGAAAATATCCAAAGTTTACTTCCTAAACATACCAACTAAAATCAAGGTAAGGATATGCAGGTTACTTCAAATACTAACAACTTATCTAGGGATGCCCTTATTTGAGGGGAGAATGAGGATAGAATTATGGAATCTAGTTATAAGTAAAGTTTAAAATAAACTACCAGCATAGAAAGGTAGATGGTTATCATTAGCAGGAAGAGTGTAGCTAATTAAATCAGTCTTACAAGTCATTCCAACATATTATATGTCCTTGTATACTATACCAAAATTGATAGAAAAAGTTTAACCTATATTATGTGATCATTTTTATGGTCAGGCATACATGATAAACAAAAATTTCCCCTGGTGAAATGAACCAAGGTTTGTGATGATAAAACTAGGGGAGGTCTCAGTTTAAGATTTCTTACAGATGCAAACTTAGCTCTTAGGGGGAAAATAATTTGAAGATTGTACAAAGAGAGTGAAAGACAATGGCAAAAAGTTCTTCTAAATATTGTTGGGATCTGAATTGACATCAAGCAAAGCTCAAAACTGTGACTATTATCTTCAATATTCTGATTAGGCAGGCATCCACTAATCACAGTCCAAATCCCAACATTGGATGGATTAAATACTGATCTAATCCAACCTCTAGAGTAGGTTGGTATACCTTGTCAACTGATAAGGTGTTGACTCAATTAAGCTTAGTTAAATGTTTAAAATATAGGGATAGAAATGGGTTTAAGGTTAGAAATATGATGATTAAATAATGGCTGGATAAAGCTAACAACATAGGCATCTACAAAAAAAATTATTACCAATCAATTTCCAGTGTCCCACACTTGTGATTAAAAACACTCAAAATAGGTAATCTTCATCAATTAGAGAAATAGAGACATACTTCAAGAAATAATTTCAAACATCTAAGATACTAATAATCCAAATAGAAGAATTAGATCAATACCTAGACTAATAGAAAAGAACCTCTTGCAAGTATAGATTTAATCATGAAATATTTCAAAGTGCTCTAAGCTAGCAATCCAATATCAACAAAATAGACTAACCATAGTAGCAGTAGCAAAAATGCATTCACAGCTTGAATCTCTCAATAGGTTATAGAAAACACCATCCTAAGGTAAACATCCAAATATAATTCCTTCTATTAATTTGTAGAAAGTATTCACACAATAGTGCAAGAAAACACTCTAGAGCTGACCCCAAAAATAAGGGCTCGACCTCTATTTATAGTTTTAAATTTTTGAAAGATTAAAAGAAAATGAAACATTACAAGGAAATTGAAATGCCAGATCAGCGAGATGTTGATGTGGTAGCCTCTTATTTGTCTTGGATGAAAGAATAAAACACATGATCTTGCACTTCTCTGCAATTCAACCTCTATAACTTACTGGACTTTCATGGCGTTTGGATCTAGGCTACATATAACTATCATCCAAACCATTCATTGTTCTTGTAGATGCTATCCAGCCATAGATCTACAACTACCTTTATTTATTGGTTCTTGATCTCTTCGACACTTCACCTTCTAGTTCACTTTGATTGACCAATTCATGTTGTAGAATTCTTGTTTTTATGTGCCTTGGAGAGTGTTAAAACAAATAGACCATTGATCCACTCATGAATAGTTGATATCAATGCTTTAACATTATCATTAGCTTTGCAATGTAGAACCATGTCATAGCTCGCTCATTGAAAATGACATTCACACCTTTTGATTTGATCACGGGCTAGAGCATAGAATCCTTCATTGTATAAATATGCTCTAATCTGCATGGGGTAGAGCATTGTGCTATGTCACTACTATGTTGTATCATAGAATCCTTCATTGTATAAATATTTGTCAAGGTTTGTTCTAGCTATGTTGTTTCTTGTACCTTGAAATTCACATGTGCAAGTTTGATCGATGTTGACCGCAAGGTAGAACCTTGCTTTGGCCCGTACGGGGTAGAACATTATGCTAGACTATGTGATATGGAACCTTGTGCTAGCCCGCACCTTGAAAACTCCTTCATGAACTTTGACCTCTTTGACTATAGGCTGGAGTAATGTGTTGAATCGCACAGTATGGAATATACTTTAACTTGCACGGGATAGAGCGATGTAATTTACGATTCGAAGAGCAATGATGTCATATGTGATCGATGTTGACCATGGGTTGGAACAATGTTCTATGCCACGAGCGGTAGAATAGGATATGAACCATTGTACTTCATTTATGTTGTGGCCCACAATATTGAAATTGCTAAGTGTGAATTTTTACTTCTTTGACTGTGGGGTAGAACATCATGCGATGTGTCGCTGGTGCAGGGGTAGAACCAACTCCTTCATGACTTAGAAAATTTTGCAAAATTTTTCTAAGTATGTGGCCATTTTGGGCCTACATTCTGGTGCCTCCTGGGGGGTTTTGATTGTAAAGCATGAGAACTTAGAGTCTTATCTATTGGGTATCAAGAGTAAAAAATGATGAAAAGGGAATAATAATAGAGTAGCTAGATGAAAAAATTCTCAAAAAGGAGATATGTATGGAGTGAAGAAGAAAGTGTATGCAGTGGGAAAGTAGAGGAGATGGAGGAAAAGGGATAGACTTCAATCTTCAATGAGCTATGTTTCATAGAATGGCTTCTATGTGGTCGTCATTCTCTAGAACATTTGTCAAGATACTTAGAGAATCATGGTTCACATGGAAATCATGCATGAAAAAATAAACTCTATAACTCGTTTCATGAGCATAGTCTCAATATGGCTATATAAAACTCTATTTCCTTTTAAAACATCAACCAAACTAGACCTTTTCTCACAAAAATATCTTCATGACCTTTTCGTGTTCCTTGTCACAACTTCATGCTTTATGACTATCCTTTGACAATGTCAAAGTCAAAACAATTTACAAAAAATACAAACATGAATACAAAAATGCTCAAGTCCACTTCTACCACAAGACTGTTTACTTTTATTCATTCCCTTGTTGATCCTACACTTTGAGTTGTGCATCATGTACCTCTTGGGTATCCTCAATAACCTTCTCTGATTGACCCTTCTCCTCTTGGTGAGTTTTATCCTTTTTTATTTCTTGTTTCTTTTCTTCATTATCATCTTCTTGGTTCTCTTAAGCCTCCTCTTCTTCCTATGAAGTCTCGTGTTTATCTTCAGGCTCTAGATCCTCTCCAAACAATTATATCATCTATTCCAGGGTCTGCAGTGCTTGGCTCCAAGCTGACTAGGTAGGATTGGTTGTTTCTTTGAGTCGCTTATGCACATACTTCAATTTAAATGTTTATTCATAATACATAGAATTACCTCTTTTCACCAAGTCCTTCATTAGATCTTTGAGCCTAGTCAAATTTTTGATCATCTAAGAGACCTGATCTTGATCAATCGGATCTTCCCAAGTGTCTATCTCAAACTCAACCTGGATTATTGAGGCTACATTATTTTGAATTTCTTCTTCAATTAACAAGGTCTTATTTTCAACCCAAAGTCCTTCAAAACCATACTACATCATCTCTTGATGACTCTACAATTTCTTGCAACTTGCCCTCAATCTTATCTTATAGTAACCAACCCTTCTGGAGCAACTTATTCTTATCAATCATAATTCTAGCAGCCAATCTAGAAGTGTTCCATGCCTTATTAGGAATAGTCTTGGTAGCTTCACTGAATCTCCTCTCAGATAGTTTATATATTTGCTTTGATGGTATCACCATGGGTTGTAACTCCTTGGTGAAGTTATCCAGATCTTTCTTGGTGGCTTGCAGCAAATGGATGGCATCATCCATGTAGTTGATCACAGGTTGGATTTTTGAATATTTCTCAAGGATTTCAAACCATATATGCTTCCTAACTTTATTGACTCCTTTTGAAAATCCTACAACTCTAGCCTTTTTGATATGGAGTTGATGCTTCAAATCTTGTAATTCCTTGGCTTGGGCTTCATTTTTTTCTTTAGTTCTTCAAAATGGTCTTTGAACTTTATGGCCTCTTGATATTTATTCTGCCAACTTTTGACCTCATTTCTTACAGCCTTCTCCACCTTCTTCTGGTTACTGATTGTCTTATCTAGCTTCTCAATATTTTCCTCCAGTTTGCCACATTACTCTTATAAATGTCAGTATTGACATAGAAAGTTTTAAGATGAGCCTTTGCTATAACCAATTTATCCTCCATTTGTAATTGATCAATATTATTGGTATGCTCCTCCAACTGATAATCTTCTGCAGTCATGTCCTCTTCTAGTTTGCTTACAATAGGAGTGATGGACCTAGTTGTCCTTTGCCTTGTAACTAGATTAATGATCATGGTTTTTCTCCATCTAGCCATCTACTTTGAAGGTTTAAATAATTTCTCAGCTTGAATTTTTTGTGAAACCTCCTTTCCTTTCTACAAAGAGGCTACTTTGGGATAATTTGTAGAGGTAGGAGTAGCCATAAGGGAAGGGAGGAAAGACTCAAACATTGATGAAAGGGGAGTGGTTGTGAGGATAGTGGAGTATGTGCTTATTTCAAAAGTTGCAGTTGGGAAGGACATGGTGGTAGATGTTAGAATCATGGAATGAGCTAGGGGAGATGAAAGAGATTACCCTTCTGATGTTATTGATGACAATGACTTTGGGAGTGGAGATGAATGAATGGAAAATGATGTCACTGGAACTTCTATTGAAGGTGGAGGAGATGGATTAATTTGAGACTCTATGATGACTGGTGAAGCGGGTGGTGAACTATGAGGGGGAGAAGGTACCTTCTATTCCAATTTCTCTTGAGAATGGGAAGGGGATCCTTTTGGATAAGAAGAAGGAGAGGAAGGGTTATAAATCATACCTTCGCCTACCAAAGTAGTCTATTGGAAAATATCATCTGTACTTGGATATTGTGTATGTTGCACTTGTTGCTCTACCACTGATATAGGGGTTTGTTTAACAGTTTGTTCTTGATCCATTCTCTACTTCTTGCAGATGTCCTTTTGGGACTCCCCTACTGAATTTGTAGCCTTTATCTTAAAAACAATAGGAGTTGTAGGCTTATATTTCATTATACTTCCTTCATATTGTACCTCTTGTGATGCAACTTCAGAGATAGGGGTTGACTTTACTGCAGCTACAGTGATGAATTTTACAGGGGTGAATATACAAAACTATCATCCTTTTCCTTTTCCTCTATGTCCTTGAGAGGAGGTTTTCAACCTAAGGCTAGACATTTCAACCTTTTCATTGCTTGAATATTTTTTGTATTTCCTGTTTCATCCTTATCTAGGCAACCACTAGAGTAATGCATTTTGCTCATAATTTGAGAACCCACATAATATTTTTGTAATTGTTCTTGTGAAGGTTCAAATACCTTTTGGGCTCCCTCAGTTGTTGATGGAGCATCTATCACTACTTCTTGCACCTCTTCTTGTGAAGGTGGAGAAGGGGAATCTGATGATACTTGATTTTTCCTTTTTCCTGTACTCCTATTTTCTTGTAACTCAACACCAAACTCTTGGTATTTTTAGCCTTCCAGGTTTTGATATGCTTCTCATATAGCTTAGAAAAATTAGTATCTGCTTGATGGCCGAATCTAGCTTTTTTTGGACCTATTTCAACTCTCATTTTCCACCATTCCACAATTTTACCATTGTCCCATTTATATTTATTCTCCATTTATTTAATCTTGGATTCTTTCAATTGGTGGTTTTTGTTCTTCTCAGGATCATAATCAACTAACTGCTCATAAAAATATCTCCATGGGGAAAGTTGTTCCATTTTGCTGATATTCAATTCTAGTGGAGCATTTTCCTTGTTATTTTTACCCTTTTCAAAATGAGGCCTAAGATTATTCTTAAATTTGAGGGCCCTTTTTGCATTTAAAGCAATATTCTTTTGCAATAACTTGTCATCAGGGTCATATCTCTATCTTTGTGGATTGTATAGAAGATCGAGTCTCTCCAAATATTGAGTAATTTGTTCATATTGACCCATTTTGGTTATGGTTATATCATCTACATTGCGAACATAAATCACAGTCCCCTTCCTTCCCTTACCAGTGTTGAAGTTGACATTGATAAAGTCAACTTGCCTTAAATATTCTAGAGCCAACAACCTATTAGTAACAAAATGAGGTAGTAGAAAGGGTTTACCAGTGAAGCTATAGATTTTGATGATAGTTCCTTCCATAAGGATATACCAGTCTCCCTCTTTGAATTTATCTACTCGCAACAACTCCTTAGCAAGATATGGCAACCTAGGGTATTGTCCATACATAACTTTCAAAGTTGGCCCTAAAAATTCCATGTTGAATCTATAGTATGACTTTGTATTCCTCAAATGACTAGTCCAATGATAAACTGGAATAGGGTCTCCATTATAATTCTTATTCATAGTTGGAATCCAAGGCATCATGTGTCTTACGATGCTATAGAACATCCATTTCAGATTTGAACAATTTCGAAAGGAGGGGTTCTTTGAACCTCTTTTCATACTAGCCAGTTGTTCATGCATTCTTTTAGAGAGATAGGTCATCCAGTCGAAATAGATTGGCTTGATGCCCTCTTCTTCTACTTTAACTTTATATATTTTTTTATTGGAAATGTAGTAAACAATGGCTATTTTCCAATCCCTTACATATAGATCAAAATATAAGCCTTCCAAGTAGACAAACATAGTAAAAAGCTCTAGGTAAGCAAACTGTTTAGTGGCAATTAGGGTTTTTGGTAGAGATTTCCTAGACTTGATAGTTTTAAATTGGCTATAAAACCACTTCCTAAAAGGCTCTCCTTCATGGGAACATCCCTGTAATAAGTAATACTTGGTATGTTCTGATATGTCAAAGGGTTTAGGTCTTATAGGAGGGTCTATGCCTATGGCAAACAAATCTAGGCAGGCTTTAACAATTATGCTAAACAAGATTTTTCCCTTAGCCATATTTAATGCTTTTGCCCTAGGATCGTAAAAATTTACAATGGAAGCTAGTAACTCAAGGTAGGGATGCACATAATCACAAATATAAAACGATAAAAATGAGAGGATAGCACAACTACCTTGAACTATCATGGGATCACCTCTTTGGAACTTGTCATCGATGTCTCATCTAAGATTAGTCCTTCTCATCCATGTCATCTTAGTGTCTACCACTGCTTCTACTTTTTATATATAACAGTCTAGTTTAACAGTCGATTGCTAGATAGCTTCTTGAGTTACTTTTGGTGCCATTTCTAAGAGATTTACAATGGATTTGCTCTTCCTTACTACTTGATAGCTTCATCTCACTACTTCTTTAGCTCTTTCTAATAATTTGACACTGATTGCGAAATGAATAACAATTGAAATTTTAGTTTAAATACCCCCACATGCATACCTTATGTTAGAATAATAAATTATATCCAAATTTGTTACTAGTATAATCTGTGTGGCTGAGATTAGCTCAATTGGTTATGATCCAATGGTTCAAATTGTATACCTTTTCTATTTAAAAAAGGCTCCTTTCATTCAATAATATCAAGTATTTCATTTTTCAACATGGTATCAGAGCAGGCCTTCCCTAACCTATGAGCTGAAGAGATTTTCCTCAGGGGGGGATTTCCCTACATCCCCCCCTCTTTTTTTCATTTTTTTTCTCCAATAATTTTTTTTACCGAGGAAGTATGCTCTCCATATTTTGATGGATCAAAAACCATATGGTTAAATTTTTTGGAGGTCATTTTAGTTTTTTTTAAGTTTTTTGTGGTTTTGTAGATCCATTTTATTTGGTGTAGCTGCTATAGTTTCAGGTGGCCTTATGAAGCAATATCATATTTTGCGGAGATGCCAATTTCAACCTTTGCTATTGTTGAATATTGCTCTTGTAAATCTGAGCATAGCGAGAGTGTTTTAGCCCAAGGGTTTCAATATTTGGGGAATATGTGGTCTATATTTTCAACCTGTATGAAGTCATGGTATGATGAATGCATAATATAGAGGGCAGATCTGTGATATTGAAATGACGCATGTGTTATTTACTTCCAAACTGGCAGACTAATGGTGCATTTTTTGGAAGAGAACTTAGATCCGTTTATTCTTAGCACCAGTGATTTACTATGGAGACGTTGATTGACGTAGCCACTAAAGTTTCACAATGCACCCATGAAAAAAAAACACTTTCACAGACACAGTCACATAAAGATTTTTTTCATGTTTTTTTTAGTGAGCCATCCCGGTAATGGCGGACAAAATCATCTATTTTTTGACATCCAGATCTATTTTTTGTTTCATTATGATTGGCGTAGCGAAAAATGTGAGACTAGCTATGGAGGGTTGCATACTGGAGCTGCAACAATTTCCAATAGAATTGCAAGACGAGTAAAAAATAATTACGGTTTTTCACTCTTAGTTATCATTGTGATTGATCCACCTTTGGAGGTCACATGTTTGATTCTAGTTAAGCATCGATATTTGGAGCTGTATCTGCACTCTATGGCAACAGACATAAAGGGTTTCATCTAGTAAATGGTGAAGCGTCGATGGAGATTGAAGGGGTTAAAGGACCTACAACTTGTTAAAAGGAGGCTTTGAAGATGATGCCAGAGGAAGAGATGTCAATACATACCAGTTACGACTTGGAGATAGTCTATTTTTTATCAAAATATGGGAGTTCATTCACATTCTTCGCATCCGACACTGCTAGCAAGACACCTCAGCCATGATTAGCACGATCTGCTTGTTTCAACTGGTGGAACCACCTTGTTGTACTGTCATGCATCTCTGCAATTACTGTGATAGGAGGGTGATTCAATTTTTTGACATTTACCAATTCTCCAATTTTTTATGATGTTGATATTTTTTCTCTAGCAGATATCATGAAAAATGTGCATTGTGGAAATTTTTTCCTAGGATAACGTGCAATGTTGCATGTCGTGATTAACGTAGTGAATATTCATTGAATACTGCACATGAGGTTTGCAAAAATCCAATCTCCCAAAGGGCCTATCCCATTTGCGTAGATGTGACAACCCCATCGCCACCCTGTTTCAAAACTGTGGTGTGATAAACGCCACCAATATCGATAGATTTTTCATGATTGCACTTCACAAGCAGTATTTACGTTGAGTTTTTAGAGCTACACATCTATTTACTTAGGTGCAATTTTGCTTGGAATCTATTTTACAAGAGTTGCTTGGCATCGGTGGTGTTGAATTTTTCATCGAGAACAAGTCGCTGTGAGAAGATTAAGTGATTCAATTTAACATAAGGTTTTTTAAAGCGTCTTATCTGTAAACGTGGTCAAAGGGATAAACTTGTATTCTGATAAAATTGCTATCTATCGAGAGTGATGAAATAACAACATGAGTAGCTATTGGACACCGATGAAGATTTACCATCATAATATTGAATATATTCATTGGATCTTCATCACCAAAGTCGAGGAGAAGAGCAACTATGGCGGGCACGATCAATGGTTGTGCGATTGGAATATTTACTTTCACCCATTCCAGATTTGCTTAAACAAAAAAAATAGAGTAGAGGTGGAGCCACTCCCACGGTGCTTCACATTCAAGTTTCGATATGAGGACGTGACGAAACCTATAAAACTTTCCAGTGAGGAGCACATTTTTTTCTGCCCTACGATTCACGTTTTTTTGAAAGCCAAAGAAGATATTTTTAGTAAACCATAATTATGGCCGTGGATTTTTTTGGTGGGCATCCGTATAGTTGCATTTGACAGTTCTCATGATCCAGGCCGTCAGGCTCGACCTCGGTAGTTGTGGTTTGATTGGCGATGCGAACATGAAAGCGACCACCGACCGATAATAAGGAAGAAAATTATTTCATGCATTGATTTTTAAAAATGTTCGATGTGAGGATGTTTGGTGCCCCAACACACACTGTGATGTTCTGCCTACTGCCGTGCTCGTGCAAAGCCCATTTTGTGGGAAATTTCTAAAACTATGTGCGATGGTGTGATGTGAGTCGTATCGTGTTTTTTAGGCAGACGTGATCCAGGTTATGGATGATGTTATCGATGCGAGATGTAGCTAGGTTTTGGACGTGGCGGTTTGTTACGACGGGCCTCTTTTATCAAAAAGTCAATATGGAACCCCAAAGAGTGGTCGTAAATGGCAAACAAAATCATGGGTAAATCAGGTTCAGGCCTAATCGACATCAAAGTAAATATTTTTCTGGATATATCTACAATGATGAATATTTTTTTTACTGTATGATGGCGTGGACATGAGAAGAATGGCAGTGGCAATATTACATCAGGAAGTCATGGCGAAGAAACTGTTAATTCAGGGCCCATTCAAACTTACCGCCAGAGGTGCTATTTTCTTCTGTATAGCAACACTTTCAATCGCATAATACTACTGGTAGTGATGGGCTAGACAATGGACGCCCAGGGTTGCGGTCTCGCAGTCGATGCTCGAGAGAATCGGTGACATTCAAAATAACAAAGGAAGGGGAAATAATTTTAAATTCATTTGTTTTCTAATGCCCAACACCTTTATTTAAAACTAGAGGAATTTATTATTAAAATGTATGGAGATAATGGAGCCCACATGCCAACATTAATATTTAGCCTTTATTATAATGGAGAGGGCCTTTTATTAAAAAGTGTGGCCTTTATTTTTTATAAGAAGATCACATTTTCCTTTTCATTGTAAAAAAGGGGTGTTTTTTCTATTAATAGTGGAAGAGAAGCCCCACATCAAAGGAGGACTATTAATTTTTTTTGAAAACATAGTAACCTTTTTAGAACTATTTTTTGTAACCAAAAAAAGAAGGTTGTTGATTTTCCTACAGAAAAAGGTCTATTTGACACTTGATTATAGAAGTTTTTATAGTCATCGGAAAGGTTTTTTCGAGATGAACACATTGGTGTTGTCCAATTTCTATTTTGAGGCAGTTTAGACTATTTTTTTAGCCCCAAAATATTGTATCATGGAGTGCATTCTCTATTGAACCCGACACTCCCAACTTTGTAAGTGATCCTCGTATCTAGTCATCTCCTCTATATCACCTAGCGGTTGCAGCAATTGGTTACCCATGCATTCTGGTAGGATGAGGAGGTCACCATAAGGACACGTTTGAGAGCTACATTGGTGCCCTTTCTTTTTCATATTCCCTTGAAGTAAGTTATTTGTCCACTCTTTTTGGACCTTGTTATCAGACCATTGTGTTCATATAGGTGGAAACCACTACTTATGCTTGTGGAGTCGATTTGGACATCCCTTGCGATTCTTGTGGTTCTTTCCACACTATCTTCACAATTTTATTTTTGTGAGACACTTTGGTTTTAGGGGGTTTTTTCTTTAGTGACCTTTTTCATGGCTCAAAGCCTTGATCTATGTCACAAGCACCAGTCTGGGAGTATGGTTTCATTCATTTCGGTGACAAGTCTCTACTTTTTTGAGACATCTGATGGATCCTTTGTAGGATTCTTTATGGAAGTTGTCCTAGGGGGGTTGAAGAGGACATCTTCCTTCCTCTCCATCCTCCATGCACATATTCCTTCTTCTTCTTCTATTCTAGCAGGTGGTTTTCTCCCTTGTGGTTTTTTCTTCATCTCTCCAGCAGAGTTTTCTTATGCATATATTGTACATGAGTACCTTATCAGGCCTTGTTGTCGGGACTCATACTTGTGGATATGCCACTTGTTTAGTTTTGTTGTTTTTTGCTACCTCCTAGTATCACTTAAGAGGGGGTGTTAGTATATCTTAGTACCACTTAAGGGGGGTGTTAGAATAATAAATTATATCTTAAGTTGTTACTAGAATAATCTGTGTGGCTGAGATTAGCTTAGTTGGTTATGATCCAATGGATCAGATTGTATGTCTTTTATATTTAAGCAAGGCTCATTTCATTCAATAATATCAAGTATTTAATTTTCCAACACCTTATGCCATTAATGTGGTCGATGGAAAACTACCTGTTGAACACTTCTCAATTCAAAATATGGGTGGCTCAATGGTGGAAAACATCATGCTATTTGTTGATTGGTTATGACGTAGCACACGTTACAACTTCCTGTCTATCTTTGTCTTATTCCTTTTAATAGTAGTATGGAGAACATGTTGCAGCCTACGACTGTATTAGTCTTACTCGCTTGAGCATGGCATGGAGCACGGTGTGGGAGAGAGCACATTTTAATCTTTGGCCATATTGCCTCTTGTTTCAATGGTGTGCTATGAACTACTGAACTGCCTTTCTTTTTCTGTATAGAAAACTTTAGAAAATAAAACAAAATTATAGTACAAATATATACATATTTTACATGAAATGAACTCTTACTCAAAGTAGAGTTTCAGATGGAATCCATTAACCAGAATTGGTTGAATTTTTCCATCTAGATATTGGAGCTGAAAAGAATTTCTCTCTTTAACTTCAGCCACTTTGAAAGGACCATCCAAAAAAGAGTTAAATTTTTGGAGATGGTCTGGTTTGGATCTCTCTACATTCCACCTTAGGACGGAGTCACCCACTCTGAACTTCCTGAATTTAGCTTTCTTGTCGAACCAACCTTTAGTGTCAACTGAGTGCTTCTAGAAATCTTCATATGCTTGAGTCCTCTTTTCTTCTAATTGAAGTAGATGGGTCAATCTGGTTTCAGTTGGATTTTGATCAGACTCTTCTTCTAGGTTTACCAACTTTAGAGTTGGTATCTCTAGGTGAATAGGTAGGACTACTTCTTTACCATACACCAACGCATAAGGAGTAGTCTTGATAGATTTCTTGATGGTAATCTTGTCTGCCCATAGAGCTTGTTCTAAAAGTAGATGCCAACTCCTTTTGTTATCCTCTAGTGATCTCTTCAGAATTCTAAGTAGGTTTTTGTTAGTTGACTCAACTAATCCATTCCCCTGAGGGTAGTAGTTAGAGGAGTTTTTTAAATTTATACCATATTTGCTGGTAAACTCAATATATTTAGCTCCTATAAAATTTGGACCATTGTCACTTACTATAGCTTCAAAGATACCAAACCTTGTGATCAAGCTCTCCATGAAATTTTATTACCACTTCCTGATCTGATTTCTTCATGGGAATGGCTTCAACCCATCTGGTAAGATAATATATGGCAGTCAGGATATACTTATGTCCTGTTGAGGAATTGGGATTTATTATTCCAATGAAGTCCAGTCCCCACTATTGAAAAGGCTCTTCTACTTGAATGGGTTTGAGGGGGAATGATGCATTTCTATTCCTTCCCACATACCTCTGGAATTCATCACATGCTCTTGTTATCTTGAAGGTGTTAGAAAAAATAGTAGGCCAATAATAGCCTGCCTTGATGATTTTCATAGTTGTGACCCTTCCTAAAAAATATCCTCCAGATAACCCTTCGTGAAACTCTTTAATGAAATTTTGCTTTTGTTCATATTTCAAGCATCTTAGGAGGACTCCATAAAGATTTCTTCTATATAATCCCTCTAGAAATAGGACATACTTCAAGTCTTGAAGCCTATATCTCCTCCTTTGTGATGGGTTAAGACCTTAGGGGAAAATTCTTGTTTGAAAATATATGGTCATCTGATCAACCCAATCTGAATATTTTGATGGAAACTCTTCATTCTGATCTGATATGGGTGGTTGACAAGTTGAAATTTGTTCTAAAACTACTTTTTTTGTTAACCCTTGATATAGTGCTCTACCTTTGACTAGCTTAGTGGGATGGATTTCCACATCATACTCTTGGATTTTGGTAATCCAACCAGCTCTTTTATCTCCTAGTTCTCCTTGTAAAATAAAACTCCTTACATCTGGATGACTATGTACACAAGGGTTTTGCTTTGAGCCAAGTATTATCTAAACTTCTTCAATGACTTCATCACTACAAACACTTGTCTCTCAATAAAGTTGTATTTGATCTGGTACTCATGGAGGGTTTGACTCCAAAAAAATATGGGGTGTTCTTCTCCATCATCATTCTTCTAGGTAAGCACAAATGCATAGCTCTCCTCAGCTCCATAAGCATACAAAATGAAATTCTTGCTGAAATCAAGATTTACCAGAATAGGAGCAGTGGCAATAGCTTATTTTATGGATTCAAAGGCCTAGTTTCCTTACTTCTGTCCACTTGAAATCTGCATTTTTCTTTAGCAAATATGAAATAGGTTTTACTATTTGGATAAAATTTGAAATGAACTTCCTCACAAAGTTGATCTACCCAAAGAAATATTGCAAGGCCTTCTTATTCATAGGCAAGGGGAGAGCAAGAATTGACTTCACCCTATCTGGGTCTATAGACATTCCTTCCTTAGAAACCACATGCCCTAGTAGCTTCCCTTCATGAACTACAAAAAATGACTTTTTTGGGTTGAGAGAGATACCAAACTCTCTACATTTCTCAAATACTTGCTCCAAGTGTTCCATATGAGCTTATTTCTTATGAGAGAACATAGTCATATCATCTAAGTAGATGAGAATAACCTTATTGATCAGCTCTCCAAAAGCATAATCCATAGCTCTCTGGAAAGTGGCCCCTGCATTGGATAGACCGAAGGGCATCCTTTGGTAAGAAAAATTTCCCCATTTGGTGGTGAACGTTGTCTTGAATTGGTATTCATATTTTACCCATATTTGGTCGTATCCATAGAAACCATCTAATAATGAGAACATTTCTACTCCCGCAACAATCTGTAGAATCTAGTCAATTTGGGGGAGAGGGTAGTGGTCCTTTAATGATGCCTGGTTGAGATTCCTAAAATCTACACACAAATGGATGTCTCCATTATTTTTCTTGATAGGGACCAAGTTAGCCACCCATGTAGAGTGCTTAATTGGGTATATAATCTTAGCCTTCAACAATTTGAGTAGCTCCTCTCTCATTATGGATTCAATCTTGGGATTTACAGGTCTCTACTTATGTCTGAAAGGCTTTGCATCAGGCTCTAGCTCAATAGTATGTTGGATCACCTTTTTATCATATACCTTTAGATCTTCATATGACCAGGCCACAATGTCTTGGTATTTAAAGCACAGGGCTTTGATCTCCTCTACCTCTTCTGGAGAACAACGGATACCAACTTTGAGCTTCTTTTCTTTCTCAATCTCAATCTCTTTATAGATTTTTTCATTGATCTCCATGGCTCTAGATTTTCTCCCATATTCATTATCAAAGAGGCTTTCTAAGGTGACCAAACCTCTAGGGATATGATTATTCTTCAATTGGATGACATCTTGCTGATCTATCTCATTAGGAAGTTCCTCTTGAATAGTGGATAAGCAAGCTTCTCTAACCAAAAAATCAATGATTTGATCATCACTTTCAAAAACCTACCAGAAAATCTATCTATCTGGTACTACAGGCCTAAAAACTAGTTTGATCTTCCTATCTTTAGATGATCCCATATTTGAGGAAGGGCTGAAATTGGAACCTTTAACCACCAAGGAGTCAGCCAATATGTTCTATTTTTTGGGGATAAAATGAATGTTTAGGGCATCAAAGGATTCCATCAAATCCCATACCCTATTTTTGTATGCTCTCAGGTAATGGTGCTTACTGTTGCATCTCTCCCTTACCTGATTGACTATCAACTCAGAGTCACCATATATATTTAGTATTTTGATACCCATGCTCTCATATTGCATTAGACCTAAGCATAAAGCTTTGTATTCTACAACATTGTTAGTACAAGACCATGTCAGTCTGTATGCAAAACTCTTTACACCCTCTGAGGGAGACTGCAAAACTACACTGGTACCAACTCCATTTCTACATCTTGCACCATCAAAATGCATAGTCCAAGTCTCTATCTCCCTTAAGGATTGATTGGATATAGCAGGGATATTTTTCTCTACTTCTGAAGAAATGTTGTATGTGCCCATTCCTATCCCAAACTGACTGTAATATTCTCTAAATGGAAATTCATCCTCAACCTCTAACTCTTCAAAACTTTCTACTAGTTCAAACTCATCTAGGGGTGTGAGGTTGCACATATCTTCTTCAATATTCTCAATGTGATAGGACATAGGCTTTTCAGGTGTTATCCTTATCCTCTTTCCCTTGAAAGGGATTATCATGCCAGAGTAATCCAAGTACATGTAACCTCCTAACTTGGTAGTGAACTCTCTGGAAAGGCATAGGCCAAAATAAGGCTCTAGATCTACTACCATAATTTCTTGCACAATTGTAACCTCAGGGGCTCTATGCAGTCTCATTAGTACATATTTTATTACTCCAACTATCTTAACTGGTGTCCCATCCAACTGCAAAACTCTAGGACAAGATCTGGTATATTCCATACCCATCTCTTCACAGACTGCTTTGGGCATGACTATGGTAGAGGCCCCTGAATCAATCATACAGTTGTGGACTATCCAGCCCTCCATCCTCAAGGATATGTAAAAGGGAGGGGGTTTGTTCTTCATAGTAGCAGGAGATATTTTCTCCTTACCAGAGGGCATGCTAAGGATGGTGGTAGTCTACTTTTCTTGGGAATTTTTACTCAAAGAAGCCTTAAGCAGATCTATTTGACTAGGGATGAAGAGGGTATCATAGAGACTAGCCTTAGAGGGGATTCTTTTCATCTCTTCCACAATGTTATATTCTAATTTTTCTGAAAGGGGTCTCTCATACTTCTTTTCTGGTTCACCATATTTCCTCTTGTACTATTGTGTAGCTTCAACCCTTTGTCTTTTAGTTATGGAAGGAAATCTCAGCTTTTCTTGTGCTTCACTTTTGGATCTCATCCTTTCTTTGTCATTCTCTTTGTCATATCTCTTGGGGAAATTGACTTCTCTCTCTTGGCTCTTAGGGAGTATGTCCCTCTTTTCAGCTACTTGGGGAATAGGAAATTGATCATTACTTTGTAGGGGGGGTCTTTCTTCTTTTGAGAAGGGACCTGAAACTGACCCATCTTCTATGGATCTACTTGCAATATCTTTTTTCCTGATCTTGTCATGACAGAAATAGGTTCTTCTTCATCAAGATCTTGCCCAACCATGATCTGATCTGGTTGCCATAGCATATTAACTCTACCTTTTTGGTTCCTCTCTACCTTTTCCATGGCCTATTGCACATGATGTTGGTACATAATGCATGACTCTGAATCATGAGGATCATTACATACAAGGCACCACACATTCACAAGATTGGTTTTAGAAGAATATTCTTGATCTTCTTGATTTGCATTAACTCTGATCCCTGCACTATTGTTGGTACCATGCTTTTGATCTCTATTGACATAAGGGAATCTCCTTTGTTGAGACCTCTCTATCTCTCTTTTCTCCATTGAATTCATCTTGTTACTAAGTGTTTTCAAAGTACTCTGAATATCAAGCAGCACAATAGATTCCTGAGGTGTTTGAGATGGAAGTGGTGGAAAAGGAACTAAGGTAGATGGTATTTTAGGGGGAATAATTAGAGCCATCTGAGGAAGTGGGGATGACAAAGGAGGGGGGTCCATGTAAGAAGATGTAGCTACCTAAATTTGGGTATGAGGAATATTAGAATAGTAGGGCATCATAGTTTTTGGAGGTAACCTTCCTACATTAATGAGGATATTCTCAGCTTGCACAGCTACATTGTAGACTTGAGGGAAAGTGTATATTCCTAAATGTTGGGTTTGTAAACCTAGATCTAACCCAAGGGCTCTGATATAGTACATAAAATCAAGGGGAGCAGTTGGCCTAGCTTCAAGTGGAATCATTTTCCAGGTTCTATTGAATCTTAGATTGAAGTCTGAAACTGACTCTTGTTGATGCTTTTGCATGGATGTGAACTGATTTAGGAGAGAAAAAGGATATGCAGACTCATTGAACTCTTCTACAAAGGGCTCTTCTAATTTGTCCCATGAATTAATGTTGTTGTCCTCTAAGGTTCTGAACCAATGTAGGATTTTCCCTCTAAAATATAGGGCCAGAATTCTGACAATCACATCTTCATTTCTTATGTTATGAATTGTTGCTAGATTTAGGATATCTTGGCAATGCTCGTAAGCAGTTTTACCTAATCCATCATAAGTAGGTATGGATTTGGATACATCTTGAGGGATATCATGCATTTGGGCAAGCCTTAGGGGACCAATTGTATTCCAATTAGGGTATTTTTGTAGGGGCTGGTTTGGAGCCACATTCGCCTACTTAGCCATATTTCCAGGTACTATTCTTGTTGGAGGTGGTCTTGGAGGTACTTCTGGGGGTGGTTCAGCTAGAGCTCCTCCTGATTGAAAATTTAAGGATAGATTTCTTATGATATTGGATCCTCTTAAAGGGAGCTCATAATAGATAAAATAATCTGGATTGTTCTTCATAGACGACCTAGTATTCATGAAAAATTATGAGCTATTGGAATGGCTTTTCTGGTTTCTTGCATTCAAGGAGTCACCAAGTGAATTTAAGATTCACCGCTTAATGAGGTCAATACAATCCACTAAATCTTGATTCCTCTGAGAAAAGGTAAAAATGAAAAATTCAGTGGGTTAGCTAATGTTCTTGTAAACAGGGTCCCATCGGGTGTGCCAAAACTATTGGGATCTGAATTGACATCAAGTAGAGCTCGAAACTATGACTATTATCTTCAATATTCTGATTAGGTATGCACCCACTAATCATAGTCCAAACACCAACATTGGATGGATTAAATACTACTCTAATCCAACCTCTAGAGTAGGTTGGTATACCTTGTCAACTGATAAGGTGTTGACTCATTTAAGCTCAGTTAAATGTTTAAAATATAGGGATAGAAATGGGTTTAGGGTTAGAAAAGGTGATGATTAAATAGTGGCTGGATAAATCTAACAACATAGGCATCTACAAAAAAACTTTTGCCAATCAATTTCTAGTGTCCCACACTTGTGATTAACAACACTCAAAATAGGTAATCTTCATCAATTAAAGAAATAGAGACATACTTCAAGAAATCATTTCAAACATCTAAGATACTAATAATCCAAATAGCAGAATTAGATCAGTACCTAGACTAACATAAAATAACCTCTTGCAAGTATAGATTCAATCATGAAATATTTCAAAGTGCTCTAAGCTAGCAATCCAATATCAACAGAATAGACTAACCATAGCAGCAGTAGCAGAAATGCATTCACAGCTTGAACCTATTAACATGTTACATAAAACACCAGCCTGAGGCAAACATCCAAGTAATATTCCTTCTATTGATTTGCAGAAAGTATTTACATAGTAGCACAAGCAAACACTCTAGAGCCAACCCCAAAAAATGAGGGTTCGACCTCTATTTATAGTTTTACATTTTTGAAAGATTAAAAGAAAATGGAACATTACAAGGAAATTGAAACACCATATCAGTCAGGTGCTAAGGTGGCAACCTCTTATTTGTCTTGGATGAAAGAATAAAACGTGTGATCTTGTGCTTCTCTACAACTTGACCTCTGTAACTTGTTGGAATTTCATGGTGTTTGGCTCTAGGCTACACAAAACTATCATCCAGACCATTCACTATTCTTGTAGATGCTATCCAACCATAGATCTACAACTGCCTTTATTTCTTGGTTCTTGATCTCTTTGATGCTTCACCTTCTGGTTCACTTCGATCGACCAATTCATGTTTTAAAAGTTCATTCTTTTATGTGCCTTGGAGAGCATTAAAACAAACAGACCATTGATCCACTCATGGATGATTGAGATCAATGCTTTAACATTATCATTAGCTCTATGGCGTAGAACCATGTCGTAGCCCACTCATCAAAAATACCATTCACACCTTTTGACCACTTTGACTGCAGGTTGGAGCATAGGATCCTTCATTGTATAAATATGCTCTGACCCACGTGGGGTAGAGCATTGCACTGTGCCACTACCTTTTAGTCTTTGGGTGATCTTCCTTTTTCTTTGAACCATGGTGTAGAACAAAGTCCTAGCTATGTTGTAGCCCATGCCTTGAAATTTGCATGTGCAAGTTTGATTGATGTTGACCATGGGGTAGAACCTTGCTCTAGCCCACGTGGGGTAGAACATTATGCTAGACTGCATGATATGGAACCTTGCACTAGCCCACGCCTTGGAAAACTCCTTCGTGAACTTTGACCTCTTTGACCATGGGCTAGAGCAATGTGTTGAATCATGTGGTATGGAACACACTTTAACTTGCATGGGATAGAGCGGTGTTGTAATCCATGATTCGAAGAGCGACAATGTCATATTTGATCAATGTTGACCATGGGCTGGAACAATATTCTATGCCGTGTGGGGTAGAATAGGTTGTGAACCATTGTACTTCATCTGTGTTGTGGCCCGCGATCTTGAAATTGCTAAGTGTGAACTTTGACTACTTTGATCATGGGGTAGAACATCATGCGTTGTGCCACTACCACGGGGTAGAACCAGCTCCTTCATGACTTAGAAAATTTTGCAAAATTTTTCTAAGGATGTGGCCATTTTGGGCCTACAAGTATGTTGAGCCCAATGACATAATATTAATATTTATTACATTCTCTCTACCAAATGGTTATCCACTATAGAACAATTTAAAAAAATCAATTGATCTAGTGATTAGAGGTTTAAGATGAGCGATTGGAACTAGAGAAAAAAATCTATTTGGATGGGTACTTGGTGTAATAAAAAACAACTCACTAGAGATCCAATTTTGAAACCATGGGTGAGGTTACTTCAAGTTAAATATGGTGATAGGGTTTCAAACATTTTGTACAAGGATTAGGAAGGAAGATACAAATAGAAAGAATATTTTTTACAAGTATACAAGACATTGGTGCTAGAAGGCAGTTGAGTAGAAAGATAACAACAATGATTATTCTAAGGGGGACCAAGGATAAGTTTATTTGAGAGTTGAATAGCTCATACGAATACACAACAAATTTGCGTTTCTTTTTTTTTTTTTTTTTTCTTCTTTTTTTTGTCTTTCTTCTTTCTTCGTCGCTTCTTCTTTCTCTCTCTCCTCTCTTTTTTCTCTTTTTTTCCCCTTTTTCCTCCTCTCTCTCTTCTTCTCTCCCCTCTTTTTCTCCCCCCCTCTCCTCTCGCCTCTCTCTTCTCTTCGTTCGCTTCGTTTTGGTGGCTGGCTTGGTTGTGTGGGCTTTGTTGGTCTGCGTGTCCGTTGTGTGGGCTGCTCTGGCTGGTGTGGGCTTTGGTCGTCTGTGGTTTGTTGTGGTTTTTGTTGTCTTTTCGTTGGTGCTGTTGTTTTTTTTGTGCTTTTTTTGTGGTTTGTTTTTTTTGTGTGCTTTGTTTTGTGTGGGTTTGGGGTGGTCGCCTGGTTTGTGCGCCCCCCCTGGTCTGGGGTCCTCCTCTTGCCTCCCGCCCCCTCCCCCGTGGCGCCCCCTCCGCTTTGCCGCGTCCCCCCCTCCGCTTGCCCTCCCCCGCCCGCGGGGCCCCGGCGGGCGCCCGGCCGCCCGCCGCGGGGCGGGGGGCGGCCGGTGGTGCGGGGTTGTGGGCGTTGCCTCTCCCCCCCCGTTGTTGTGTTTTCCTCCTCCTCTCTTTTGTGCTGTTTCTTTCCGTGGTGCTGTGTCCTCTGTGCTGTGGTGGGGGCGCGGGGGCGGTGGTGCCGGGCGGGGCTGGGGCGGGCGGCGCTGCGTGGCGCGGCGCGGCGCGGTGGCGGGGGGGGTGGGGGGTGGGGTGGGGGGGGGTGTGGGGTGGGGTGTGTGGGGTTTTGGGGGGGGGGGGTGGGGTGGGGGTGTGTGGGGGTGGGGGGTGGGGGGGTGTGTGGTGGGGGGTGGTGGTGGGTGTGTGTTTGTTTTGGGGTGTGTGGGTTTGGGGGGGGTGGGTGGGGGGGGGGGGGGGTGGGGGGTGGGCGGGGGGTGGGGCGGGGGGGCCTGGGGCGGGGGGGGGGGGGGGGGGGGGTGGGGGGGGTGGGGTGGGGGGTGTGGGGGGGGCCCGGGGGTGTGGCGGTCGTGTTGGTCGTTGTCGGTGGTGGTGTGTGGGGGGGGGGGGGGGGGGGTGGGTGGGTGGGTGTGGTTGTGTGGGTTGTGTTGTGGTGTTTTGTGGTTTTGGGTGTGGTTTGGTTTGGGGTGTTTGGGGTTTCGGGGTTTGGGTTGTGTGGTGTGGTGTGTTTTTGTGTTTTTCCTCCCCCCCCCCCCCGTGCGGGTCTCGTGGGGGGTGGGGGGGGTTGGGGTCCCTGCGTGGTTGTCCGTGGGTGGTTTGCGTTGGTTTGTGTCGGTGGTTTCGGTGGTGGGGCGGTTTGCGTGCGCCTTTGTGTTCTGGTTTTGTGGTGGGGTTTGTGGTTTGTTGTGGTGTTTTTGGTGTCTGGTTCTGTCGGTGTGTTGTTTGTTTGTGTGTTGTTTTTTTTGTTTTTTTTTTTTTTTTTTTCTTCTTTTTTTCTTCGTTGTCTTGGTTTGTTGGTTGTTTGGGGGGTGGTTTTTTGTGTCGCTGTTGTTGTGGGGGTGTTGGTTCGTCTGTTGTGTGTTGTTTGCTTTGGTGGGTGGGGGTGGGGGTGGTGGGGGTGTTGTGTTTTGTTTTTTGTTTTGTTCGTTGTTTCCGGTGGGGTGTGGGGCGGGGGTGGGGGTGGGGTGGGGGTGTGGGGGGTCTTTGGTGTGGTGTTGGGGTGTGTGGGGGTGTGTTGTGTGGGGTTTGTGGGTGGGGGTGTGGGTTTTTGTTTTGTTTGTTGGGTGTGGGCCCTGGTTGGGTTGGGGGGGTGGGGGGGTGGGGGGGGGGGGGGGTGGTGGGTGGTGGTGGTGTGGGTGGTGTGTGGTGGTGTGGTGGGTGTGGTGTTGTGGTGTGGGCCGCCGTGTGTCGTTGGTTGTCGGTTGGGTGGGGGGTTTGTTTGTGGTGTGGTTTTGGGGGTGGTGTGTTTTTTGTGGTGGTGTGTTTTTTTGGGTTGTGTGTTGGGTGGTGCTTGTTGGGTTTCTCTCTGTTGGTGTGCGTGTGTTGTTGTTTTGTGGGGGGTTGGGGGGTGTGGTGGTGTTGGTTGGTGTGGTGTGTGGTGTGTGGGTTTTGGTGGTGGTGGGGGTGGGGGGTTGGGGGGGGGGGGGGGGGGGGGGGGGGGGGGGGGGGTGGGGGTTGGGGTTGGGGTGGGGGGGGGGGTGGGGGGGGGGGGGGGGGGGTTGGGGGTGGGGGGGTGGGGTGTGGTGGGGTTGTGTGGGTTTGTTTGTCCTTTTCTCTTGTTTTTTTGTTGTGGTGTGTGGTGGGGGGGGGGGGGGGGTGGGGGGGGGGGGGGGGGGTGGGGTGGTGTGTTGTTGTGGTTTTGGTTTTCTTTTTGTGTTGGGGGTGGGGTGGGTGTGGGGGGGGGGTTGGTGGGGGTTGTGGGGGGGGGGGGGGGGTGGGTGTGGGGGGGGGGGGGGGGGGGTTGGGTGTGGGTTGGGGGTGTTGGGGGGTGTGGTGGTGGGGGGGGCGGGGGGGTTGGGGGGGGGGGGGGGGGGGGGGGGGGGGGGGGGGGGGCCGGGGGCGAGGCGGGGCGGGGCGGGGGGCGGGGGGGCGGGGGTGGGGGTGGGGCGGGGGGTGGGGCGGTGGGGGGGGGGGGGGGGGGGGGGGGGGGGGGGGGGGGGGGGGGGGGGGGGTGGGGGTGGGGGGGGGGGGGGGCCGGCGGGGGGGTGCGGGCGGGGGGGGGGGGGCGGGCGCCCTTTTTTTTCTTCTTCTTTTGGGGGGTGGTTTTTTTTTTTTTTTTTTTGGGGTGTGGGGGGGGGGGGGGGGGTGGTGTGTGTTTTTTTTTTTATTGGGGGGGTGGTGTTTTTTTTTTTTTTTTTTTTTTTTTTTTTTTTTTGTTGGGGGTTGTTTTGGTTGTTTTTTTTTTTTTTTTTTCCCAAAGGTGGAAATAATAACCACCAAAACAATAGGAATGTTGAAAGAATATGAAGAGATATTTGGGATAGCCCAAACATTCCTAAAGTCAAAATGTTTGTTTGGCTAGTAGGTCATAGAAGAATTTTGTCCTAGGATAACCTTATGAAAAGGGTTTTCATGGACCCTCACAATTTGTTCTTTGTAAAAATGAGGAGGTGAGTATAGACCATCTCTTGGGACATTGCTTAATAGTCTGGAAACTATGGCAATAGATTCCTAATATGTTTGGTAAATGCATGGTGATGAAAGGTAGAATTGAAGAATGGTTAAAGCAATTGCAAAGCACTTTTAAAAGTGAGGCTTTACAAATAATATAAGATATATCAAAAGATACAATAATTTGGATTGTATGGCTATAAAGGAATGCAGTTTAGAGGTAATGAAAAGGAAGATTTGTTTAGCCATAGAGGAGTCTAAACTAACCTTATCAACTCATCCAATCCCTAATCTAGAAGCAAAGAGCCTTGATAGATGGAGTCAAGTCATCAAATGGAATTATGATGTTGGATACAGGAAAAACAAAAAGAAGGCAAAGAATATAAAGTGGAAACCACTAGATGTGGAGTTAGTCAAATTGAATTTTGATAGAGCATCTAAAGGAAATCTAGGACCAATAGGATGAGGAGGAGGAATAATTAGAAATAATAAAGAGATCTTATCTCATTACACTTTCAATAGTGGATTTAATATAAATAATGAAGTTGAAGCTTGAGTAGCTTTGGAAGGGTTAAAAATATGTAAACAAATAAAATGGAACAAAGTATGGATAGAAGGTGATTCTCTCATAGTAATAAATAGAATTTTGAGGAAAGCAAAGGCTCCATGGAACATTAAAGATACAATTGTGGAAATTCAAGACCTTGCTATAAAGTTTGAAGAAATCAAGTTTACACATATGTTAGGGGAAGGAAACAAATGTGTAGATAGTCTAGCCAATAGAGGGTTTTAATTGGGGATCATGAAGTTAATTTCTATTTTCCATGGTTAGAGGAAGTAGTAAGTTTAGATGAAGCTAACAAGAAAACGTTGACTTCCTAAATCAAATATTTTTTTGATCGGTAATAAAAGTGGGTTTTGAAAGGGACCCCAAAACCATTTTACAAAAGGTCAATATACCAACCAAAATGCCAAAGGACAGGCCTAAAGATAAAATGAGCATAGGGGGATGGTTCCAAAGAGACCATCATCGATAAACATTAAAACATATAAATTAAAAATCTTGTCTAAGGTAGGAAAATTTTAAAAAATCTTGCCCAGGCTAGGAAAATTTAAAAATTCCTAAAATTTAAACAAATACATTAAAAATCCCACCTAAGGTAGGAAAATTAAAAAAATTCTGCCTAGGGTAGGAAAATTTAAAAAATCTTGCCTAGGGCAGAAAAAATAAAAATCTCGCCCAAGGGAAAAACCAGAAACCTAAATCCTGCCAAGGAGAAACCAGAAGTCAAAGCCATCTGGAAAGGAAAACCATCCCAGAGAGGTAGTTGGACCAGAGAAAACCATCAGTCAAAAGTGGAAGGGCCATCCTGCCCAAGGATGGCTGGGGCCCATACATGTAAACCTAAAAAACTAGACTCCCACTTAGGAAAACCAGAAACCACTACAAAAAAGTGATAATAGCTGAAAATGGAAAGTCAAAACTAGGATCTCACCCAGGGATGGCTCAGGAAGGCAGTGCAAGAAGCAATATCCCACACAGAACCTAAAAAGTGGAACAACAAGTCAGAGGATCTCCATAGGCCACGAGATCCCTTGCACGTGAGGTTGAGCTATGAGAATTCCAGAAGGAACTAGAAGATGCAACAAAAATGGAACCACCAGCCATGGGCAAAGGTATGGGAAATTTCCAAGGAAACCAATCTAAAGGAGCCATAGGGTGATCAAAGTTATAGGTAATAAGCACAGGTCCCCTCCAAGACCGAAATATGCAATGGATGATCCCAAGCCATCAAAAAAATAGGTAACATGAGGACCACCAAATAAATAGGGAACATGAGGACCACCAACCTTGCACACAAAAAAATTTAGGGATATGGATCTAGAAAACCAATGGGATTATATTAATAGTAAGAAAAACATACAAGGCCCCCCTCCAAGGTCGTGATAGATACATTGAGAATCCACCTTATAGACCATATCTAAGAAACCTAGGGAGAAGATTCATTGAAAAAGTGGCATGTGGTCCTCCTAGACCAGAAGGATGCATTGAGAACCTCTCGAGAAGCACAAGGATGAAGTCAAACCCCCATCCTAAAGCCATGAAACTTCACAACCGAGGAAAAGCTAGAATCCGACACCAAGTAGAAAACCTGCAACAAATCTGGGAAAGACCTAAGAGCAGCTAGGAAAAAGGAACCCAAAAGCTTATTAGGATACTCAATGGAGATATTAGAGATGCCCCAATTCAGGGGTAGAGGTAGGAAACCCTCAATCATACTGGAAAAGTAGCATACAAGTGGATCAAGGACCTCCCTCCCAAAGGAGATCATTTTCTAACCATAGCAAGCCTAGAGAGAAGGGCCAAGGATGTTCCATGAAACTGGGACAAAACCAGGGGAGGGGGAAGCAAGGAAGTGAACCAGGACATCCCACATAGAGCAGGAAGTCACTTGCTTTCCCCCCAACATGTTGGGCATTCACCCATGATGGTTTCTTGAATAAAATATTGATTAACATTTACTTTAATTTTTTCCATTGGTAATATATGCTTTTCTTATAACATTAATGTGCTTTCATGTAATATTTATTATATTTTTTGTGGTTGCACTTGTGCTTTGAGAAGGAAAGTAGCAATCCAGATCTGGTAAAGCGAACTATGATAATACGATGTTTTGATAATATCATTTTACTAAAATGCAATACATATATAGTAGAGGTAAATTTTTGGTATTGTGAAGGTTGTAGGAAAATTTCAAGAAGGATGCTAAATTTTGGAATATTTGTATTCACACAAAAAATTGAAAAAGATCTAGAAAATGAAAATCAAGAATTCAGACATTTTATGTAAAATGATGTAGGTTTCTAGCTATAGCAACTCAATTGAGATGAAAATTGAATCTATTTGTAAACTCTCAAGCTCTAAAGAAGAGAGTTGTGATTTGTTAAGGGTGGGGGACCTGAGTACAACCCCTTGTTCTCCAACAAAAAAACAAAGAGGGTAATATTGAAGCCAATATAATAGCATAAATTTTATATATGTTTAAGAATTAGTACTAAAAATAATCTTAAATTAGATAATGGGATCTCTAATTTCTTGTTTAGGTGTTTCCAGGTGATCTTTGAAAGTAAGTGTAATATCACTTTGTACTAGCCTCCAAATAGTGCTAGGTTCATTTCAAGACCAAACATATGCTCAAGAGTTTAAGTTTATGGAAAATTGGGTTAAACATCATAGTTAATCATTAATTTAATTAATTTTCAGGGTTTAGAGTAATACATTAGGAGTGAAGAGTTTAAGGTTCAAATCTCAAGGATGAATTTTAATATATTTATCAAATAGCATGACTTTAATCAATTGAATACCTAAAATCTCAAGGAAACCTAGGTTCAAAACTTATTATGGGATACATGTAGAATTACCAAAATGTTGCTTTACTACTGCTACATAGTCATGATGTAATGTGGGTGGGGTTTATTTCAATACTCTATATCTAATTCAAAAAATAATTGATAGAATTAATCAAATGGTAGGAGCTCAATTGGTTATTTACATCGACTTTCAAGGCGAAGATGACATTTGAATCTTGTTGAGCAATATCTGTATAATTCCCAAGATGTTGTAATACCATGGCGACAATCATTGATGTAGTACAAGTGAGACCTATTTCAAAACCTCTATAACCAATTAAAAAAATTAATCTAGTCATAGGGTTGACATCTTACTATTGAGAATGTTTGACTCACAAATAACCCACCATGGTCTAATTCTCACCGGTTTAGTGATAATCCAGGTCCACCATGGTTCAAATATCATAGGTTTAGTGATAATCTAGTTTATTGTAATGTTTCATTCTAGTTCATTAAAACTTTGAAATAGCATAATTATGATGTAATGGGGGTAGGACTCATTTAAATCCCACTTAACCAATTTAAAATAATAATCAAACTTACTAAATAACTACGAGTGAAAGTGTATAATGAAATATCATCATGTTGTCAAACATGAAATTGTGAACATGAGAGATCAAGGGTTCAAGTTTTGTTGATACTCGATAATATTGTGTTATTTGTGATTATAGAGTGTTGAATGAGGATGTTCATTATGAAAAGGTCAAGGTTTAAAGTTCTCTCAACACTCGATAGTACCATGCATCTCATAACAACATAATAAAAATGCATTACATAATTTTTTTAAAAGCACATGACTCAACTTGAGTAATCAAGGATATGCTATTACATGTTGGAGTATATTACATTATTTGGTACATGCTAATGTATCCTCATGGTACATCTTGTAAATATTAGATTAGGGTTGTCCTAGATTAGAGTGTGAGTAAATAGTTTATGTATTGTAATAATGTGTAGGAAATGCACAAGTGTAATGTGTGTAGATATGCACAAGTGTCTCATATGTAAGCGTGCATAAATATTTTTAGATTAGGAAGTGTTATGTGAAGATTCATGTCCAAGTCATGCAATATAGAGTCATGTGTATGCAAGTGTCAAATAGAGAAGCCAAGAGTCACGAGACTTGGCATAAGGAAAGGAAGAGTCAAGTAACCAAAGAGTCATCCTACAATAGCTATATATTACTCCATAGAGGACATCACCTACATAGCCTACATTGTCTACATAGTGAGCATAGAAAGCATTGTTATTGTAATATTTTATGATATATTTGTAAGAGAAAGAGGAGTAATTAAGATTTCATATATTTGAGCAACTAATATTGTAAGTTATGCAACATTCTTTGTACATGTATGATTCAGGCTATTTACATTCATATTTTAGCTTATTAATGAATGCTATTTAATATATTATTATCCTTGATTTACATATTAGTTGGCTCATATTATTCTAATTACATTATCATTTGATCTTACTATATTGCAACTATCATATATTTGATCCTGTGGAATTATCCTATGAGTTTTACATTAATAATAAGGCTTAAAAAGCCATCAATACATAGTAATATTTCTCAAAAGTTTACCATGCAATCATCTCCAAACATTCTAAACATTACATTGGATTTGAGTTACATCTTGATGAACAAGAAATCAAAAACAAGGGCTTTAACTTTTATATTAATTAGATTCTCCATATCCCATTGATCACATATTTTGTAGGTATTAAGCCCAAAGTTTATATTTAAAATCTATATGAGATATATGTCTCCTATGTTTACATGCATGTACTCTACCAAATGGATGACATTACAATGAAACCCATAGGGTTGTTTTGATTTAAATTGTTTATTGATGAGACTCTTGATCTAAACTTAATTGAAACTTGATTCAAGGTTATAAATGCAGGTGTCTATATGAATAATAAAATTATCAAACTTAAATAAGTCAAGCTCCAATGTTGATTTGATGCTTCTCTATTTATTAGAACATTAATATAATCTTAATGGTGATTTGGTACTTATGATGCAATTAGATAGAAGCTTTTGTATTTATTTCAAGTCAGAATAACCTAAGAAATAATAAAAGAAGCAAGATGTGTTCTTTGTATGCTCCATTTAAAGTTAGATGCTCTTGTATCTATGTGGATACATATATTTAGTTGAAAACCTTATTCTGGTAAAAAGTTAGATAACTGGACATAACATAATGTCAAGTAAAATCAACTAATCAAAACTAAATTTATAATTTATAATATTTTATAAAATTAATAATATTTTATTATAAATAATAAATTTATAATTTTTGAATTGGTTGTATGATATTGAAATGGGCCTCATGTGTATTACATCATGACCATATGGTGGTATTGCAACAAGCTTGGTAATTATGCATGTATCGTTTGGGAAGATTTGAACCTTGGTATCCTCCCACAACTCAGTCAAGCAAATCATAAGTAAGAAGTGGGATTGAAGACTATGAGAAGTAAAGACCAAGAAAACTGATTCATGATCATAGGAGATTTTGTAGCACCCTAAAATTGGTGCAGTAAACCCTTAGTAAAAAGATAAAAATTTGAATTTTAACCTTGAAACCACCCGTTAACCACTATCCCCCTTTTTCGTGCCATTTTTAGGAGTTGTTTTGACCGTTGGACGATATCGTCGTCGATCAGATGAAATCGTCCCAGATCGGATGAATTCATCTGGAACAGAACGTCTAGACGATTTTGTCCCAAAACCAAATTTTCATAATTAGATTCTATTTCAACAACCTCTCCAACTTGGGCAAAAGCATGTCTGGGCAGTTGGAGATTCCTCCGTTGGAGATCTCCCAAATTGGGATGATCCCCAACCTCCTAACCTCCCCCTAGTCCTATATAAACTTGGAATTTTCCTAGTTTATACCCATGGATGATCATTTCCCTGCAACTCTAGTTTTACTATATTAGAACATCCTCGCCCCCATCATTTGCATTTGTATTTTCAAGTTTTTCATTGCAGGTTTTCATTGTGCTTCAGCTGGAGGAAGCTCGGATCGTCGTAGGTGATTCCAGACGATTTCAGATGATCTTGTCATAGATCGACGATGATATTGTATTATTGGAGGTGATCTCAAAAAAATTTCATATTGGGGACAACCAGAGCCTTGAGTTTGCATTTCTGATCTTTCTTATTTATTTTACTATGCATTAGCTTGATTTATTTTCATTCTGCATCCTGGAGTTCACCTCATCTAGCATAAATGCATGATAAATTTAAAATAAGTTATTAAAACAACGCATTTCCTTTAATCTGCTATCTAGATTTATCAATTAAGCATTCATACTATCATTTCTATTATTTTACATTATTCTTGTAGTAGCATTTTTGGTTTTTGGTGTCTATTTCTATGAAAGAGTCATTGACAAAGACAATCACGCTCTTGCTTGGGGTAGCAAACAAGCAATAATCACAAGCTGATCAAAAACTTAGAATTCATGAATCATGAACTCAAGGTTCCCATAGACAAAAGGTTGCGCCCTTTGCCTATTCATGACTGAACAATGTCCAAGATCAAGTAACACCTCATCAAAAAAGTTTAACACTGGAGTTAAGCTCCTTAGCTCGTCAGAAGCAAGGATTCAAGAATGCGTGCCATTTCCATACTTGGGACATCAAAATTTGGTTAGGTTACTGAGAAACCCTAATCATTAGTGCTTTGGTTATCTATTTTTTCTCAACACTATGCCACCCATAACACATCCCAAAAAGGGGCATCTGTAGACACCAAAACAACACCAATCCTATTATGTGACGACAAGCACTGACTAAATTGGCATACATAGCCCCCAGGGCAGCCCCCAGAGGTTAAACAATGGTCCTAACCACTCCCACAATAGTTTTGGAAGGTTAGAGGTCAATTTGGCACCTTTTAAGCACTTTGCTCCCTATTCGTTCCACCCTGGGACAATTACAAACTGGTATTTGTCCCACCTTGGGACGATTAGCAGTATTCTCTCCAGGGTGGGGCGAATAGCAGGTTTGATGAGAAAAAGGTCAAACCTTGAAAAATGGTAGCTCAGATCCACCACTTAACTCCTCCTTCAATGCATGGAGTGCGAGTGAGCATTTTTGAGTTCAAAGAGGCAGTCATAGGGGCAGTCATGGAGCCCTTAATCAGGGAGGAATCTTCTTCCCCCTAGCAAGGCATGACGACCAAGTGGCACCTCTGCATGCTCATTCACAAGAGACCCTCAGGTCTATAAAATGTTGGGTCTTCTTAACCCAAAAAGGGCAACAAAGCAGGAGCATTTGGAGCAACGGAGTGCTACCGAATTACATCCTCACCCATATTTTGTGCTTCTTACATCCTTGATCTCTCTTTTGGAAGGGAGGTTATTGGGTGATTATTGGAAGCACAATCCAAACCCAAAACCCAAACATTTGGCCACAATACCCCACCCAATTTTTTGACACAACCCCATAAGAGGTTTTGGACCCATCCCAAGTGGATTGGTGCCAAAATCGAGCCCCAAACGGTGGGCATCCTGCCCCCGGTGCCCCCCGCACTTTTGCAGTCCTAATTGCCCCACCCCGGAGTGATTAGAAATCTATGGTAGATTTCCCTACTATTTCTTTTGCATTTTATTTTAGGTCATCCATATATGCTGTCATTTAAATTTCATGCCATTTTGATAAGTTTTGACTATGCTTTCAATGTTTCTCGCTTTCACTAACATATAGGGAGCATCATCAGATATAGGGTGATCAAGGCCAAATATGCAAAATCCGACCTTCTGGGTCATTCCAAAATGCCCCGTTTTGCCTAACCCCAACTTTGCAGGTGTTTTGGAGGCCCCTGGATGGGACATTTAGGAGGTCACCTTCTAACGTTTTATGACAGTCCTAATCGTCCCACCCCGGAGTGATTAGAAATATGTGGCAGATTTCTTGACTGTTCCTTTTGCAGTGTGTTCTTGGTAATGTTTTCTTGCTTCTATCAAAATTTTATATTATTTTTATATGTTTTAGTTATCGTTTTAATTATTTTATGCATGCATCAACCATAGGCCTTGGGGATCGCATGTTTCCCTCCATCCGTAGGTGCTACTAATCGTTTACTATTTCTATGAACGTAGGATCCCAACACCGGAGGGGCAGAAAGGAACTATAGATGCATTCATGCAAGTGGCGACAACATTTGGTCCGCCCATTTTCAATGTGGGCACGCGAAAGATCCCCAAGGGGAATATATCATTTGTGGTGTAACAAAAATATGTCCGAAGCTCCCAGCCCCTGAAAAGGGAGGAGATGTATTGTAACCTGATCTCGAGCAAATTAATAAAATAAAGGGCTGCAATTTTACATTTGCTTTAAATCTCATTTCAATTCATTTGTTTTCCCTCTTTTCATGCATTCTCGTTCGTAGGACTTAGCATTACATTTCCATTTTGTTTGCTTTCGTATCCTCATGCTTTCATATTCATAATCACCATTGATATTCTAGCAAAAGTGTCTAGTATTACCAATGATGGAGAAATTATACAGTATGATAAGCACTCCCTCATCGATGAGCTTTTCTACTTTGCTAAGAAAGGTGAAAGGCTTGGTAAGGATAAGGGTGGCATCATCATAGAATCTCTTCCCAAGTCATGGAATAGGGTTATGGTACCAATTCTCTAATACTTCACTATTGATGACCCTAATTACATTCCTTGTAGATTCCATTTGGCCTTCCTTTACCATATCTGTGGTAAAAAAGTCATCAATATCCTGGAGTAACTCTTTAGATCCATCGAAAGGTAAGTCCATAATGTGAAGAAAGGAACTTCTTCCTTTCCAATTCACTAGGGACTCCACCTTATAATTTATAGGTATGTCCTCTACAGAGATTCAAACAAAGTAATTATCTCATGCATTGCTAGTCCCTTGGACCCTTCTCATCATTGTGAAAGTCCTTCCTCTATTGTTTATAAAGAATCTACACCTAATATTGCATCTCCCAAAGCTAACTACATGCTCAAGTTCAACATCGAAGCCTATGGTACTCCACCAATGGTTAAATATGAAGGTTATTGTCACTATTATTGAAGCAAATATCAATCAAGAAAGTGTAAGTCACCCATAATTCTAAAGCAAGATTGGGACTTCTTCGAATACTCTCCTATTGTCACCTATAAAATCAAGTGTAAAGATGCTCCAATGTGATCCTCCTCCTAGAATGGAGATCCTATGAGTGTCTCCTCCAAGCCATCCAACCATCATCAACGTGCTTGAATATCCTTCATAACTAAGAAGGGTTATGTTCAGGATTTGGATGATATCATGAGCATGATGTCATAGGCCATCAAGATGAATTCGTTGCTGCTGCAACAAGCCTCTATCATCCTAGAGGAGATCTGTAATCAATTTAAAGGTGATGATGCAATAGATAATGTGACTCCCTTGCTCCTAGTATGGATACTTGAAGAGTTTATAATCCTTGTTTGGGGTTCCCTTTGTATATGTCTCTTTGCTCGCTTCGGTGGTCCTCCTAGTTTGGAGACCCCCTCTTCCTTTTTGTTGTCCTTCTCCTAGATATCGTCTCTAGTCATTTTACTATTTCTTTGGATTGTGGGAGTTAATCTCCCTTGCCAATATTTTTGTACAAGGTTTGAGAATTATTTTAAAACCCTTTTCTCCAACTAATAAAAAAAACTTAAGCATTTATTTTATTTTTTGAATTTTCAAATTAATGTTAAAGTAGTCATTACAGTCATTTTTAAAAAATATAAAATAACATTCTATGTTTTTATCAATTCTAATATTATTAGGAATCCTACATTTTTAAAATTAGAAAATAATATTCCATGCTATATACCTAGTCTTATACTTTAGGAATATTTTTTAGTTTCATGAGAAATACAAATCGGACCTTATTATTGATCTATAACATGTACGTGTTATTTAAAAATCACCTAGATATTTTTAATTCTATGGCCGATGTTAGATATAATACTTAAAAACCAACTTGAAACACTCTATATATATTTTATTTAATAAGTGAAAAACTTTAGTTTTCTCACCAAAAAATAATTTGCATTTTATTTCCCTCAAAATAAAACTAGCTAGCATTCCCACTCAATGTTCTAAAGCTTTTTATTTTTATACTTATTATGGGTTTCGATATATGTTCTAAGAAATTATAACCATCATATATCAATTCAGACATGTCTAATATCAAATATAATATGTCATTTTTTCAATGAATTAGATCCAATATGTCATTCATTCTACCTTCCAATTGTTATATTTTTGGATCTATTGGATATTATCACCACTTAACCTATTAGATCTTGAAAATTTATCTTTATTTTATGTCCTCCTTGGTTAATAATTGAATCAATATTTACATAGTGATAATTGGAAGTTCTATTCCTTCTTCACGACATAAACCAAGAAAAACTCATAATTGTTTCTCGCATTCCCCATATATGGGATGGTTAATCTATTATATTCCTTTTTGAAAGAGATACTATTAGGGAGATATATCTCTACAAGTGTTTGTTTTTTATTCACCAATGGAAAACATGGGTATAAGAAATATTCATATAACTAGAAAAGGGATAGAGAGCTCAAGTCTAACAATAATAAGAAAAATATGAGAGTGCACTTTTTATGTATTAACATACCACAAGAGACCTTAGATTAAGTCACCCTTTCACATTGAGCATCATACCTAATATCTAGACAAAGTTCATTAGATAGACATTAAATACCTATCTATTCTCTTATAAAGATATTTAGGAAGATAGTCTATTATGTTCATACTAACAACATTTAAAAGAGAGTAGTTCCCCAAGTACTAATATAAAGCCCAAGTATCCTTAAAATAAGAAGTTTAAAGTGATGGCAAAATGTGAAAGGTATTTCTCAACCTTTTGAGGATCAATCATTTGAGTGAGATTTTGAATCCTCATTCCTTAACATTCAAGTGGAAATTTTTAAGGTGAGACCTCTAGTTGATCTTCCCTACATTATTGGTGAGCAAGTGTGATTTAATAAGAGCTTATGGATGATACTTTTCTATATATACCAACCTTTGTATGAGCAAGAATAAATCACTCCATGAGTCAATCACTTCATCCACCATCTTTTAGTATGCCATCATTTATCCCATAATCACATCGAGGGAGATTCAAGGTATCAACACTTGATCCATCCATTTGAATCCACACTCTATTATAAGTGGGTGGAACCCACAACCAACGATCATCATATAAAATATTTTAGGTATAGATAGTTTGAATTACTTCATTTTATATAGAGAGTAATCAAGTAAGAGGAAATGATATCACCCTATGATTATTTGATATTTACTATAACCCAATAAACATAGAAATTAAGAGGTTGACAACATCAACAATAATATTTTACTCTTTATTGCTAGTAAGCATAGCCATAACTATCCTTTATTCATTCATTGAATACCTATAATAAGAGAGAATAGATTGTAATTGAAACTCTACCATTTGAGTAAAGTTAGCATAGAATAGACATGATACTCAAACTACTTTATAGTTTCATCCATTTCTCTTTGCATACTTTTATAAACTTTTAAGATTATTAACATCACAAAAATATTATTCTCCATTTCAAAAGGAAAACACATGGAATATTAAAAGAGAAATATACTTCTATACAAGAGGTAGTAGTTATAAAATATTGTCTCACTTACAATAGACAATAGGCTCTTCATCTTCATCCTCTTGCATGTAAGGTTCAATGCCATTATCAAGGCCTCCATACACAAAGTTTTTCTGATTCGACGGGTAGCCTAGAGGACTAATAGTATCGATGGGGAGACGAGGTCTCCCCATGTCCTGCATGGACTCCAGTGTGGGTGTTGCTACAATATTCCATACCAGATACTCCCCCAATCTTGTATTAGCCATTTCAATGATGATTGTTGGCGATTGAGGGGGAGGGAACGAAAGTTCTTCCTGAGTCCACTCCATGTCGGGTGAACTAGGAGCCTCGACTTCCATTCGGCTAGGCATATCTTCGGTAGAGATGGTTGAGACTAATGGCGATGCCCCTTCTAGGGGTTTCTTCCCTTTGTCCTTCGGTGTGGTCACCGTAGGTGGCATCATTGGTGAAGGACCAGACGATGAAGATGGACCTGGTTGGGGATTTGATGGACTTGTCAACTGGGATGCCTGCAAAATTGGACCATGTTTAGATGGATTCAATTGAAAATCCAAATGCGTTGATGGAAGGGTCGATTACGGCATTAGCAACATCGTATTGCAATACTTGAAGGGCTCCAAGTCTGCCAGGACTACATGCACTTGCCTTTCAAATGTGTACTTTAAGCACTGATGAGCTATCGAAGGGACACACTTCATGTCCCTAATCCATGGCTGACCCAAAAAGATGTTATAGGCCATCTCACCCTCCAAGATGTGGCACAATGTAGGTATAGTCTTTTGTCCCATTTAGATGGGTAGGACAATTGTGCCAACTGTCGAGCATATTACATCATTGAATGCTCGTAGTGTATAGGTGGAGGTCACTATGTGAGATGTGGGCAACTTTAGGTGCTTCAAGGCCGCTGTTGTAATGATATTATTGGATGAGCCAATGTCCATCAATACCCTCTTATACAGAATCCCGCTGACCCATGCAATAACGTGTAGGGGTGGATCCCCCATGTCACCAGTCACTGATTTTAGCTCATCCTCTCTAAAGGTGATTACTGGCTCGATGCATCTTTTGAAATGTCCCATGAAGTTGTTGAAGGAGTTTGCTTCATGGGGCTGCAACTCGATGGCTTTTAGTATCTCCATTAGAGCCTCCCGATGGGGCGATGATTGTTGTATGAGCTCGTAGATGGAGAGCCTAGCTGATGTGGTCCTCAAAATCTAGGTGAGTTTGGTTCAAATTGTGGCCACTAGCCTAGATGAAGTAGGTTGCGAAATGTGCTATTGCGATTGTGAAATTGTTGTCACCTCTCCTATAGTTGTCGCGGGGGCAGCTGTGCTCGGGTACCTCTTGTTTCGAGTCACTATACTGATCATCCCTACATACCCCTGCATGGGGTAGTTCTGTGTTACCTAATTGACTTGTAGGGTCTTTGTCTACGCATCATGGGTAGGCAAGGGGTCCTTAAAGACCTCCATTTGTTGGTTGCTTGGTGCCATGAAATTATCCACCGCTAATGTCTTATTATCTATTAGGTCTTGCACCAAGCCTTTAAACTTCCAACATGCATTAAGGTCATGTCCCTTCCATCTGTGGAACCTACGATACAAGTATTCCCTGTAAGCCTTAGGTTTTGGCGCATTGGGGTCTATGGGTTGACTCTCAAGCAGGTTGATCAAGTTTACCACTGACAAGCGGTCAAACAAGGAGTCTCTGGACTCTGTGTAAGGTGTGAATTGTTGCCTAGGGTGACACTGCTGATTTTGTTCTTGCCTCTAATTTTCTCTGTCATAACTGTTAAGAGGCATCGCCTGATAGTTAGCCTTTTGGGGCTGTGTTGCTTGTGCAAGCTCAGGGATGTTTATAGCAACCTAATTGACCGCAATGGGTTTCTGTTGCGTGGTCCCTGTTTTGGTGTTCTTAGACCATTCTTTCTTCTTTGGCTTGGCTATCTCACCATCCTAAATCTTGATCTCTTCAATTGATGGGGGGTGCAAAATTCATCTCATCTCAATACCAGAGATTCTCATTAAACACATGAATTTTTTTTTTTTTACAGCAATGGCAGCAGTCTGCCAAATACACTCTACTCCCCCCCTTGGAAGAAAAACATGCCCAAACAGGTCTAGAGTGGGCCTCTTGCCTCCAACTCCGCAACTCTGCCTCGACAATTTTTCAACACCTTCTACATGCCTATTTTTACCCTTTTAAAACCCCTGGGTTTCTTTCGAGGTCCCGACCCTCTCGGCCATTAATGACCCCCCTGGAAGAATACATCTTTCGAATCTCAAAAAATCGGCTCTTCCTCACCTTCGATGACTGAACCTTCACATCTTTTACCTTATTTGGTAATTGCCATCGGGGAAACCATGAAAACACGCATTGATGAGCCACTTGATCATCTTTGACCTCTGGACGCAATAGTCGAGTGGCTGCCATGCTCAGCAAGCTTATCGGGCAAGAAATCATGCTTTAATGAGGCCTTTGACCGCCTCAGGAAACATCGTCTGGGAACGCTTGTCTTTTCCTCCTTGCTGTCTTTCTCTTCTTTAGGTCGCAATATCACGACATGTCATGATATCATGACATCTTTCATTTCTGCTCTTCTTTCTCCTTCGGGTCACGAAATCGCGACATGTCACGATATCGCGACATCTTCCCCTTTCGGCTCCTCTTTCTCCTTTTCGATCGTGAAATCGTGACATGTCACGATATTGTAACATCTTTGCTCACTACTTCCTTCTCACATCTTTGGGTCACAAAATCATGATATGTCGTGATATCGCGACATCTTTGCTCTCTGCTCTCTCTCTCTATTTTTGGGTCACGAAATTGTGACAACTTTGCATTCCGCCTTCGCTCTCTGCTTTGGGTCACGAAATCGCGACGTGTCGTGATATCGTGACATCTTTGCCCTTCTGCTTTCTCTTCGCTTCTTGGCTCACGAAATCATGACATGTCACGATATCATGATAGTTTTCTTCCTTGCTTCCTTTTCTGCTCCTTCGGTCATGATTTCACGACATGTCGCGAAATCGCGACATTTTTTTTTGACCCTTCCTGTTCCCTTTCGATCGCGGTTTCGCGACATGTCACGAAATCGTGACATTTTCTCCGTTGGTCCTTCCCTGTCTGCTTTCAGTCACGATTTCATGACATGTCAAGAAATCGTGACATTTTTCTTGAACGCCTTCTCCCTCCTTCATGAGTCGCGAAAACGTGACATGTCGCGATATCACAACACTTTTCTCTCTGGCACCTTCTCTTGGCTTCTGGCCGCAAAAATGCGACATGTCATGATATCATGACATTTTTTTCTCCTCTACGCATCCTCTTTGTCTTCTGGTCATGAAAATATGACATGTCGTGATATCGTGACATTTTTTTTCTCCTCTACGCCTCCTATTTGTCTTCTGGTCATGAAAACACGACATGTTGCAATATTGCGACATTTTCCTCCTCTGCGCCTCCTCTTGTCTTCTGGTCGCAAAAATGCGACATGTCACGATATCATGACATTTTTCTCTTCTACGCCTCCTCTTGTCTTCTGGTCGCGAAAATGTGACATGTCGCGATATCGCGACATTTTCCTTCTCTGCGCCTCCTCTTGTCTTCTGGTCACGAAAATATGACATGTCACGATATCGTGACATTTTTCTCTTTTGCGCCTCCTCTTGTCTCCTGGTCGCAAAAATGCGACATGTCGCGATATCGTGACATTTTTCTCCTCTGCGCCTCCTCTTTGTCTTCTGGTCACGAAAATGCGACATGTCGCGATATCGTGACATTTTCTCTTCTACGCTTCCTCTTGTCTCTTGGTCATGAAAATGCGACATGTCATGATATCACGATATTTTTCTCTTCTGTGCCTCCTCTTGTATCTTGGTCACGAAAATGTGACATGTCACGATATCGTGACATCTTTCTCATCTACTCTTTTTCTCGTCCTTTGGTCATGAAAATGCGACATGTCGCGATATTGCGACACTTTTCCTCCTTTGTGCGTTCTCTCGTCATCTGGTTGTGATAATGCAACATGTCATGATATCGCGACACTTTTCTCTCTTGCGCCTCCTCTCGCCTTCTGGTCACGATTTCATGACATGTCACGAAATCATGAAATTTCTTCTTCGCGTCTCTCTCTCTCCTCCCTAAGTCGCAAAAATGCGACATGTCACGATATCACGACACTTTTCTCTGTCACGATATCGCGACATCAAGGCAAACACTTAGAAATTTTTTTGTCGATGCAAGATTGCTTTGTTGATGCTCCTGCATAAGACAACCGGGGTGCATTGAGAAGTGACCTTCACTTCCTTCTTCTCTTCTGGGTCCAAGCCCTCTGCACAACTCCTCTTGTAGGGCCTAAAATCGTCTCTGCAAAGCTCTAAAATCTTCTACCATAGATCCTGGTGCAGGCTCCCTCACTTTCGATGATATGCTCACACACTCAAGAACTATCTCGATTTTCTCATTAAACAACTGGAAGAACCAATTACAACACTAGCCCGTAGGCATAGTATTTCTTCTTCCTGGTGCAAGCTACCTCACTTTCGGTGATCTACTCACACACTCAGGAACTATCCCGCTCTTCCATAGATCCTGGTGTAAACTGCCTCACATTCGGTGATCTGTTTACACACTCAGGAACTTCCGCTCTTCCATAGATCTTGGTGTAAACTGCCTCACATTCGGTGATCTGTTTACACACTCAGGAACTCTTGCTCTGATACCACTAATGGGGGGTGCAAAATTTCATCTCATCTCAATAGCAGAGTTTCTCATTAATAATCTTGAAAAGATTTATAGCAATGGCAGCAATCTGCCAAATAAACTCCTTTACTCCCCCCTTGGAAAAAAACATGCCCAAACAGGTCCAGAGTGGGCCTCTTGCCTCCAACTCTGCAACTCTGCCTTAGCAGTTTTTTGACCCCTTATACATGCCAATGCTTCCCCTTTTAAAACCCTTGGGTTTCTTTTGAGGTCTCGACCCTCTAGGCCATTAATGACCCCCCTGGAAGAATACCTCTTTCAAATCTCAAAAAATCAGCTCTTCCTCACCTTCGATGATTGAACCTTCACATATTTTACCTTATCTGGTAACTACCACTAGGGCAACCACAAAAACATGCATTGATGAGCTTCCTGATTGTCTCTGACCTCTGGACGCAATAGTCGAGTGGCTGCCATGCTCAGCAAGCTTACCAGGCAAGAAATCATGCTTTAATGAGGCCTTTGACCGCATCGAAAAACAAAATCTTTTGCTGGCACCATGTTTCTCCCACCACCATGGTTTCTTTGTGGAGGAATTATTCTTTACTCTCTTCTCACAAACCTTCCATGCGATCTTGGTGCAAGCTACCTCACTTTCGACGATCTGCTCACACACTCAGGAACTTCCACCACCTGATGGGGGGTGCAAAATTCATCTTATCTCAACACCAGAGATTCTCATTAAACACATGAAAAGTTCTTTTTTTTTATAGCAATGGCAACAGTCTACCAAATAAACTCCTCTACTCCCCCCCTTGGAAGAAAAACATGCCCAGAAAGGTCTAGAGTGGGCCTCTTGCCTCCAACTCTGCAACTCTACCTCGAAAGTTTTTCGACACCTTCTACATGCCTATGCTTCCCATTTTAAAACCCCTAGGTTTATTTCAATGTCTCGATCCTCTAGTCCATTAATGACCTCCCCTGGAAGAATACATCTTTCAAATCTCAAAAAATTGGCTCTTCCTCACCTTCGATGACTGAACCTTCACATATTTTACCTTATCTGGCAACTGCCATCGGGGCAACCGCAAAAACATGCATTGATGAGCCGCCTGATCATCTCTGACCTCTGGACGCAACAGTCGAGTGGCCGCCATGCTCAACAAGCTTATCGGGTAAGAAATCATGCTTTAATGAGGCCTTTGACCACCTCGGGAAACATCGTCTAGGAACACGTGTCTTTTCATCGCTGTCTTTCTCTTCTTTGAGTCGTGATATTGCGACATGTCACGATATCGTGACATCTTTCCTTTCTAGCTCTTCTTTCTCCTTCAGGTCACAAAATCGTGACATGTCACGATATCGTGACATCTTCCCCTTCTGACTCCTCTTTCTCCTTTTTGATCATGAAATCACGACATGTCGTGATATCGCAACATCTTTGCTCACTGCTTCCTTCTCACCTCTTTGGATCACAAAATTGTGACATGTCGCGATATCGTGACATCTTTGCTCTCTGCTCTCTCTCTGTTTTCAGGTCACAAAATTGTGACAACTTTGCATTCCGCCTTCGCTCTCTACTTTGGGTCACGAAATTGCGATGTGTCGCAATATCACGACATCTTTGCCCTTCTACTCTCTCTTCGCTTCTTGGGTCACAAAATCACGACATGTCATGATATCACGATAGTTTTCTTCCTTGCTTCCTTTTCTGCTCCTTCGGTCGTGATTTCGCGACATGTCGTGAAATCATGACATTTTCTTTTTTGAACCTTCCTGTTCCCTTTCGATCGTGGTTTCGCGACATGTCACGAAATCATGACATTTTCTCCGCTGGTCCTTCCCTGTCTGCTTTTGGTCGCGATTTCATGACATGTCGCAAAATCATGACATTTTTCTTGGATGCCTTCTCCCTCCTTCCTGAGTCGCGAAAACGTGACATGTTGCGATATCGCGACACTTTTCTCTTTGGCGCCTTCTCACGTATTTTGGTCACGAAAATGCGACATGTTGCGATATTGTGACATTTTTTCCTCCTTTGCGCCTCCTCTTTGTCTTCTGGTCGCGAAAATGCGACATGTCACGATATCGCAACATTTTTCTCCTCTGTGCCTCCTCTTTGTCTTCTGGTCACAAAAATGCGACATGTCGTGATATCGCGACATTTTTTTTCTCCTCTACGCCTCCTCTTGTCTTATGGTCGCAAAAATGTGACATGTCACGATATCGCGACATTTTTCTCTTCTGCGCCTCCTCTTGTCTTCTGGTCACAAAAATGCGACATGTCACGATATCGTGACATTTTTCTCTTCTGTGCCTCCTCTTGTCTTTTGGTCACAAAAATGCGACATGTCGTGATATCACGACATTTTCCTTCTCTGTGCCTCCTCTTGTCTTCTGGTCGCGAAAATGTGACATGTCACGATATCGCGACATTTTTCTCTTCTGCGCCTCCTCTTGTCTTCTGGTCATGAAAATGCGACATGTCACGATATCGCGACATTTTTCTCCTATAGGCCTCCTCTTTGTCTTTTGGTCGCAAAAATGCGACATGTCGCAATATCGTGACATTTTCTCTTCTACGCTTCCTCTTGTCTCCTGGTCGCGAAAATGCGACATGTCACAATATCGTGACATTTTTCTCTTTTGCGCCGCCTCTTGTCTCTTGGTCGCAAAAATTTGACATGTCGTGATATAGCGACATCTTTCTCATTTGCTCCTTTTCTCGTCCTTTGGTCACGAAAATGCGACATGTCGTGATATCACGACACTTTTCCTCCTTTGCGGGTTCTCTCGTCCTCTGGTCGCGATAATGCGACATGTCACGATATCGCGACACTTTTATCTCTTGCACCTCTCGCCTTCTGGTCACGATTTTGCGACATGTCACAAAATCATGACATTTCTACTCTGCGTCTCTCTCTCTACTCCCTGAGTCACGAAAATGCGACATGTCGTGATATCACAACACTTTTCTCTGTCACGATATCGCGACATCAAGGCAAACACTTAGAAATTTTCTTGTCGATGCAAGATTGCTCTCCTACCACTGGATGCTCCTGCATCATCAATGATTATGGCTTGCGCCAGAGCTTCCTCTAAAGTGGCATATTGCTACAGCTGCAATAACATGAAGATCGATCTCAAACAGCTCTTTGATAACATTTGGGTGAGGTCGAACACAGGAGGGAGGTAGGGCAGCTTTGAAAGCAAAGTCCTCCACCTGTTCCCAAGGCCACCATGGTTTCTTCCTCATACTACCTGAGGCTGGCTAGGTCACTTAGTGACGCCTTCTTCTTGGTGTTGAAGGTGAAGTGTTCGAGGAAAGCATCCACTAGTTGATCTAAGTTACTAATGCTGTGCTTTGGCAATTGAGTGAACCAATCCGAGGTAGGGCCTGCGAACATGGTGATGAATGTTCTTAGTAGCAAAGCATCATTGTCCTGAATGCCAAAGCATTAGCTCAAGAATCTAGTCACATGCTCTTGGGCATCTTCCTCCCCTCTAAATATTGCCAACTGAGGCAGTTTAAAGTGTTTAGGGTAAGGGGGTGCCAGCACTGATGGATACACATGATGACTGCGGAGTTGGCATAAAGTGGGCTTTTGGGGCCCATAAGTCTTGGTCTCCACAGAATCCAAGCGCTCTAGCAGCACTTTATATGCATCAGAAGATTTAATATCTTCCTCCTTAGTTTGTTCCCATTGCAGGTTATGGGTAACTTGAGGCCTATAGAGGGGTGGTCGAATAGCGCCCCGTCTGCCTTGGTAGGCAATTTCTGCCCACTCTTCTTATTGTTCATACTCCTCTTAAGCTTCTTGAGGAGTTCTCGAATGAGACCCATGACCATGGGTAGGTTCCCGCGAAGGGTACCTATCATTGTTCCTGGGAGTGGACTCCCGCTCAGGTCTAGGGGGTCTCGAAGGCAGCACTTGGTAAGGTCTTGGAGACCTGTCTTGCACTAAGGGGTTATGCCTCTTGTACCTTTCTGCCCTCTATGTTCGAGGGGTTGGAACCCTCTCAGGCACATTCTTGTGGAGCAGCTCATCTGTTTGGTGCCGAATGCGCTCTTTGCTAAGGTGATATAGATGCTCTAGCTGCTGTTAGTCTTGCTCAAGCTACGTGATTTGTGCTTGGCGGGTGGCATGTCTGGAAAATTCCAGGTCGATCTGCTCTATCGTCTTGAGTCTATAAGGCCTAGATGCCTCTCCTACACATCTGTCTCGATCATGGTGATTCAAGATTTCTATAGGTCGCTTCCCTCTGTCGAGGTTAGCGATTTTCACCTAAGGTTCTGGCCTCAGTGGGTGACCTTGATAAATAGCAGGTGCAGAGGCGCATTGCTCCTACACTGTATATTGCTCTTGAGGAATGTAGTGGTCTTCCTTGTTTTCCCTTTCATAACTGTGAAAGGGACGGGTGGAGTTGGCTCGCCCTGCTAGAAGAGCCTTGTGCTTTGGATTTGTCCTGTTGTTTTCAAAAATAAGAGGGGGTAAAGGAGGGATGATGTAATCATGTGGTCGCTCCTGATGGACCCTGTGCTATCCTAGCACTTCATTACGCGATGGCCACTCGTAGCAAGCATCTAAGGGAGCTTTCCCATCTATGTTGAGTGCCACGTGTAGAGACTCCTCCTGAAAGGGTCTATGCTAAGTGGGCATGCCCCTCGAAGGGGTGCCTCTATAGTCCCATTCCGTCAAGGCACGAAGTGGACTATCTCATGGGTCAGGCCGCCAAGGTGGAATGACCAAGTCCTTGGGGCTGTAGCGGAGGTGACTTGTGCCCCCTTGTACACTCTTCACAACTTCCACCCTTGATTGGGCTTGGCTATAGGTGTACACCATGGTGGTGTCTCCCTACAAGATGCGTAGATTTTTATTTCTTTTTATGATTTTTATGCTACACTAAACAGAGGGAACCACACAATCAAAGCAATGATTATCTCGTTTATAGATTAAAGGTGTGCCCTAAATCTGGTTTAGTGTGTTTTGATTTTTGTTTTGACAGTTTTGTAAAGAACATTTTGTAGCAAATGCAATATTATGGCTCTTATGACTCCCAAAAATGGTCGCCCCTTCGATATACCATTGCCAGGCCATTATACCAAACCTCTCTATATACCCGCCATTACGTGAGGGAAACTATTGGTACGTGAGAGCAAAATGATACGTGGAACATAGGCGGTATGAAAGGAGGATCGCCCTATTTTTGACACCTACCATAGAAGACTTACCCTCATGCACTGGGAATCACCTCAACTACACTTGGTTAGCTTTTGTCAGGATTTATGTCTAGCAACAATAGCGATCAGGGCTATGGATGCAAAAATTCAAGCCAAGGTGGTGATGAAATCCATCGTTGGTCTTGCTCAAGGGCTAGGGTTTTAAAACTAGCTCCTTGGTGTTTAAATTGCCATGTGATGTGTGGGGTTATTTTTATTTTGCATAAAAGAAAGCAAACATGCAGTAAAAACTTTCCCTAAGCAAGCAAATAACCAAAAAACAGAAAACAAAAAATGACAGAAGGTGTCTAGGACCTCTACCTCTTCTCTGCCCAAATAGGATGCCTTTGAGTTTCTATTCTGAAACTACATAGAGAGCTATTCATCCCTGTGTGGGATGAATAATAGAGCTGTATTCATCATAGGGTGGGACGAATGCCCATTCGCCCCAGGGTGGCACGATTTTTAGCTCTGTACTCGTCACATATTGGAACGAACAACAGTCCAGTGTTTGAAAACTTGGCACATGCAAGCAAAAACAAGCAAATTTTTGATTAGGAGTTTGATCTCAAAAATAGAGTATAGGGTCCCACTATGATTTCCACTGAAATCACGAGGATACGAAAACAAAAAGGAAATGCCAAGATGCGATGCAAGCGAAGCCAAAGATAACGCTAAATCCTACGAACTGAAATGCATGAAAGGAGAGAAACATAAACACATTGAAACAAGGTATAAAAGAAAATATGGAGTATAACCCTTTTTATTAATATGCTTTAGAACCCAGTTACAATTCGTCTCCTCCCTTTTCAGGGGCTAGGAGCGTTAAATATGTTATTGTCACATCAACAGATGTCATTCCTTCTTCCGCGTGCCCACATGTAGAATGGGCGGACAAAACATCACCACCGCTTGTGTTGATGAGTCTTGAATCCTTGATGCTCCTCTAATGTTGATATCCTATATTCAAGGAAACTAAAAATAGTTAGTAGCACCTGTAGATAAAATAAAACATGCAATCCCCAAGCCTACGATTAGTGCATGCAAAAAATAAATAAAATGATAACCAAATAGCATCAGAATGATCTAAAAAATTAATAGAAGCATGAGGACATTACCAGGAGGGCACTAGAAATGGAACAGTCAAAAAATTTTCCACGAATTTCTAATCGCTCTGGGGTGGGACGATTAGACCTACAACAAAATGTCAGAAAGCACTGTCCCAAATGTCACATCTGGGAAGATCCAAATCACATACAAAGTTGAGGTTAGGTAAAATGGTGTATTTTGGAAAGACCCAGAAGGTCATATTTTTCCAATTTGGCCTCTATCACCAGGAATTTGATGATGCTACCTACATGTTAGAAAAAGCGGGAAATGACAAAAACATGATCAAAATAGCTCAAAATGATGTGAAATTTGAATGAAAACCTATATAAGAAACATAGAATCAGATGCAAAAATAATAGAAATGAAATCTACTACAGATTTCTAATCGCTCTGGGGTGGGACGATTAGGACTGCAGTAGTGTGGGGGGCACCCGGGGGCAGGACGCCCGTCGTTTGGGGCCTGGTTTCGGCACCAATCCACTTGGGATGGGTCCAAAACCTCTTGTGGGGTGTTTTCAACAAATTTGGGTGGGATACTATGGACAAATGTCAGGTTTGGGGTCCGGATTGCGCTTCCAATAATCACCCAATGACCTCCCTTCCAAAAGAGATCAAGGATGTGAAAGGCACAAATCAAAAGTGTGAGGATGTAAAACAATAGCACTTCATTGCTCAAAATGCTCCTTCTCTATCTCTTTTTTTGGGGTGAGAATACTCACCATTTTATAGACCTGACGGTCTCTTTGGATGAGCATGTAGAGGCGCCACTTGGCAATCATGCCTTCCTAGGGGGGGAAAGAGTAGAGAGTAGAGTTCCTGAAAGGTGCCAAATTAATGTTCCTGAAGGGTGGAACGAGTAGAGAGTAGAGTTCTTGAAAGGTGCCAAATTGACCTCTGACCTTCCAAAACTACTGTGTGAGTGGTTAGGACCACTGTTTAACCTCTGGAGGCTGCCCTGGGGGCTGTGTGTGTCAATGCAATTAGTGTTTGCAGTCACATAATTGGATTGGTGCTGTTTTGGTGTATACAACTTTTAAGATTATTAACATCACAAAATATTATTCTCCATTTTAAAAGGAAAACACATGGAATATTAAAAAAGAAATATTCTTCTATACAAGAGGTAGTAGTTATAAACTGTTGTCTCACTTACAATAGACAACACACTTTGAAGGTTTCTAGATGGGATAACATCTATACTAAAAGGCCCCTGGACTAAGTGTTCTATGATTATTTATTCTTTAAATTTAATGAGAATTTTGAAAGATTAAATATTTATCTATTATATGTCTCTTAAGAAATGAATATCAATAATCTTAAAATATAAGCAACTTTCTATATCAATATTTTTCTAAAGAAGTGATAATATCATATCCCAACTCATCGAAGGCTAACTATAGGTCCACTAATACTCTCTCTCTCTCTATATATATAGTACACACACCTCTACCTAGATGATATCCCTTTCCTAAATTTTTACTTGTGGTATTTTCATATTTGCATTGGCCTTATCAAGATAAAAAAATATAGAGTATAGAGGTCAAAGAGCTTCGTTACAAAGTACATAAGTATAAAGAGATTAGTTCTATTTGGGATAGTTACTCTCACATAGATGGAATTATGTGAGTAGTGGAGATTGGTGTAATGAATATTAAGTCAGCCAAGGTTTTAGATCCCTTTCCTGAGAAGTAGTATTCAAATATGTATATATATTTATATATATTAAAAAAAGGGTTTGGTGTTTGGAATTTGGGTGATGACATTTTGGTATCAGAGCATGGTTCATAGTGGAATAGGTTCACTATGCAAGACTAGTTGCAATGTGTGATAGAAAATATATTTAAACCTTATCAAATAGAGAAACTAGAGGAAGTAAACTTATCTGGTTACTTGAGTTGACTGGGTAGATAGTTATTAGTAGGAGGAGCAATTTGAAGGAATAATTGCTAATGAAATTCCTATTGTCTCTTTTGTGTGGCCAGGGACAATACCACCAAAGAGAAGAAGAGGAAGTGTTGCCCCATCGACAAGGCAAACACGATAGACTAATGTGGAGGATAGGAATCCAGATGTAGGTTCAGAGAACCCTAGAAATGAAAGGGAGATTCCTAGTAATGAGAATCTTATTGAGATAGTGGCTCTACTTCGGGAATAGGTAGAAACACAAAAATAGTTGTTGGATGCCATGTTGAATCGGGAAACACAGGCTAGGAACTCTAATAGGAGATAGGAAAATGAACCCCTTACTGAGGCACAACTAGCCAGGATTCGACTTGAGGTCGAGTTGGGCAAAGAGATGAAACATTTGAAATCTTCCAAGTTTAATGGAGAGGAAGATGGTGATAAGGCCGAGGTATGGTTGAAGGAAATAGAAACCTATTGCAATATGAAGAATTTTTCTTCGGGTACTTGGACATCCTATGCCACATTGCATTTGCAAGGAGATGGTTTGGATTGGTGGGAAACTCTTAGTGCAGATCAAAAACTAGCAGCAACAGTCAATCTAAAATGGGATGAATTTGTAAAAGCCTTCAAAGATAGATTTCTCATGGAACACTTCTATTCCCAGAAGTTTGAGGAGTTCACTAAGCTTCAATAGGGAACTAGAATAGTGGAGAAGTACTATCAAATATTTGTCAAGTTGCTAAAATATGTGCCTGCTTATAATGAGAAAATGAAGATTCACAAGTTTATACTAGGAGCGGATCCTAGAATAGGGTAAGAAGTAGATATGAGGGAACCTACTACTCTGCAAAAGGCCTATGATTTGGCCAGGAAAGCTGAAACATATCTCAAACCCTATTTTGACTATGAAGGGTTAGATGAGCAGGGTAGGGAAGCATTAAGGAAAAGGAATAGCACAGGTTTTGTTAAGTGGGAAAAAGAACAGGCAAACAAATATTCCTCTAAGCATGATAGAAGGAATGACCAAAAATAAGGGAAGTTTAGAAGAAGGTTCCAAGGAAAGAATCGTACTTCCAACAACCATGACAAAGGAAACAATAGACCATCATAGGGATAGGTTAATTCTCCACATGTAGATAAAATAGAAGAGGGACAAAAATGGAAAGAACATCCAGGACTGAAAGAAGGATGTTATCTTTGTAGAGGACCACATTATGCCAACAATTACCCACAAAGAGCAAGGAATGAGTTCAAAAGGAAAAGAACCAATGTACAAAGAAACTGCACCTAAAGAGCTCACGCACAAGATTTATGTAGCTATAAGAAATCAGAATCTTGATGGTCAAGCCATGCCACTATTGATTAAAGGTAAGATTTTTGGTAGGAATGTTAAAATCTTGATTGATAGTGGTGCTACAGATAGTTTTATTTCCACTAGTTTAGCTAAAGATATTTTAGAAAGACCAAGAATCTTGGCTCATGGGTGGAAGGTCGAGTATGGTTCAGGATAAACCTACTCCATTAATCAATGTTACCCTATGGTAGAAATCACCTTACCTAGTGGAACAACTAGTAGGATGTTTGTATGTAGCACCTCTGCATGCTTTTGACATAATCCTAGGAATGGATTGGTTGCAAGCGCATAAGGTAGTACTCAACTTTCAGGATAGATGGATTGAGTATACATAAGATAGGGGTGTTGTGCGAAGGGTGTATAGCCTACAAGGGGCTTTTCAACCTCAAATCCTATCAACAATGCAACTTAAGAAGGCCATAAAGAAAGGAGGAATGGTCTATGTAGTTAAGATAAATGAAATTGATAAAGAGAAGAAGGAAGAGGTGTTTGAGAAACACCCAATTCTTCAAGAATTTAGGGATGTCTTTCTAGAGGATTTACCTGGATTACCTCCTAAATGGAAATTTGAATTTACTATTGAGCTTCAACCTAGAACAGAACCCATCCATAGAGCTCCTTATAGAATGAATCCCATAGAAATGCAAGAGTTGAAGGTGCAATTGCAAGGGTTACTAGAGAAAGGATTGATCAAACCAAGTGTATCACCTTGGGGTGCACCAATACTATTTGTAAATAAGAAGGATGGTTCCTTGAGATTATGCATAGATTATAGAATGTTGAACAAGGCAACTATCAAGAACAAATATCCTCTACCAAGAATCGAAGATCTCTTCGATCAACTCAAAGATGCCACAATATTTTCAAAGATTGATTTGAAATCAGGATATCACCAATTGAGAATCCATGAGGAGGATACTCACAAGACAACCTTTAAAACTCATTATGGACATTATGAGTTTGTTGTCTTACCTTTTGGTTTAACAAATGCTCCAACGATATTTATGAATTTGATGAATAACATCTTCAGGAAGTACTTGGATAGATTTGTTTTGGTATTTTTGGATGATATTTTGATATATTCTAGAAATAAGATAGAGCATGATGAGCACCTCAGGATTGTGCTAGAGCTATTAAGGAAAAATTAGTTGTATGGGAATTTATCCAAGTGTGAATTTTATGTGTCAAAAGTGCAATATTTAGGACACATTGTTTTGGTTGAAGGGATCATAGTGGATCCTAAGAAAATAGAAGCCATTTTGAATTGGCCACCACCTACAAATGTGATAGAAGTTCAAAGTTTCATGGGCTTAACTGGATACTATAGGCGTTATGTGAGGGACTATGCCAAGATCACCTCACCAATAACTAACCTTCAGAGAAAAGGAAAAGAATTCAAGTGGATAGATAAATGTGAGGAAGCCTTTGATTTGCTTAAGCAAAAGCTTACCATACCTCCTATACTAAAGGTACCTGATCTTCAGGGAAGTTTCTCAGTTTGTACTGATGCATCATTAGAAGGTTTGGGAGGAGTGCTCTCACAGGAAGAAGTAGTGGTAGCCTATGGATCTAGAAAACTAAAAAGACATGAGGTTAATTATGCAACCCATGACTTAGAGTTGGCAATTGTAGTGTTTGCTCTCAAGAGTTGGTGATATTATCTGGTCGGGAGACCCTTTGAGCTAAGGATAGACCATCAGAGTCTACAATATATATTCACTCAACCTTTACTCAATGCTAGGCAAAGAAGGTGGATGGAATTCCTCATAGAATATGATTTTGGCATTGAGTATATAAAGGGAAAAGAGAATAAAGTCATTGATGCATTGAGTAGGAGGAGACATATAGCAGTTTTGTCTTGCATCCATGTCGACTTGATGGAACAAGTCAAGGAAATGCAAAATCAGGATGCTTACTACAACCAAATTTGAGAAAGGATGGAAAGGAAACCTGATGAAAATAAGGACTTTGGCATCAAGGATGGTTTCTTATATTTTAAGAATAGGGTAGTAATTCTTGAGATTAGAAATTTGAGAAAGATGATTATGAATGAAGTACACAGATCTCCATATTTTTCTCATCCAGGAGGAGCAAAGATGAGGGAGAATATGAAAAAGATATTCTTTTGGCTAGGAATGAAGAGAGACATAATTGAGTTTATCACTCAATGCCTCGAGTGCCAAAAGGTAAAAGTAGAACACAAACATCCTACTGGATTGTTGTATCCACATGATGTACCTATGCAAAAATGGCAAGTGATTTTAATGGATTTCATTGTAGGGCTACCTAAAAATAGGTTTTAGCATGATACAATCCTAGTAGTGGTCGACATACTGACCAAGGTTGCACACTTTATACCCGAGAACACCAAGGATGATGTCATGGTTATGGCTAATAGATTTTCCAAAGAAATATTTTGACTTCATGGTTTTTTGGAGGTAATCATATCAGATAGGGACCCAAAATTCACATCTGAGTTTTGGCAATCCTTGCATCATGCCATTGGTACTAGATTGAACATCAGTTCTGCTTACCATCCAAAAACTGATGGGCAAACTGAAAGAGTGAATCAAGTGTTAGAAGATATGCTTCGCATGTACTGTATGGATCAGAAAACTCGTTGGGAGGATTACTTGCATCTGGTAGAATTTTCCTACAATAATGGTCACCATTCGACCATAGGCATGGCTCCATTCGAAGCTTTGTATGGTAGAAGGTGCAGGACACCATTGTCATGGGATAATCTAGAGGATCAGATTGTACTTGGACTAGACATGGTCAAAGAAATGGAGCAACAATTAAGGGTGATCAAAGAGAGGTTGAAGGAAGCTACAGATCATCAAAAAAGTTATGTCGATCTTAAGAGATCACCAAAAGAGTTTGTTGTTGGTGATAAGGGTGTTTTTGAGGGTGAGACCAAGGAAGAGTGCTATTAAGTCCACAAAGCTTGATCCTCATTTTTTAGGACCCTTTGAAATCATAGAGAAGATTAGTCCTGTGGCATATCGACTTGCCTTACCACCCAATCTATCCAAGATTCACAACACCTTTCATATTTCTTTGCTTAAAAAGTATGTTGCTAATCCTGAGCATGTGTGGGACTTTTCTAATTTGTATATGGTGAATCCAGAGGCTATAGAGGTTCAACCAGTAAGGATCCTTGAGTTTTGATCTAAATCGATGAGGAAGGGAACCTTGGAGCAGTGCAAGGTCCAGTGGGACCATTATTCTAAAAGGAATGCTACTTGGGAGAAAGTAGCAGATATGCAAAAATACTTTCCATTTCTATTTGAAAATGTTGTATAAATACTATTTTATGTTTATAATGTTTTAAACATAGAGGACTGTGTTAAGCCTAAGGGGGGATGATGTCATGACCCACCCTTGGCAGAAATTTTCATTTTGATGGATTTATGTTTGTTGTATGGCTTATGGATGAAATGATTGACTATTTTAGTTTTAGTATGCAAATACTTGTTCCTTATTGAAAAAGTAAGATGTGAATCTTAATGTGGGATGTAGGATAATTCCATGTTTGGTTTTGTGAAGACCTACATTTTATATATGAATATGATGTTGCTAATGAAAGTGCACTTTTGTAGGAATAGGTCTCTTCATGGTGGCAGAAAGAATTAACCACCGAGAAAATATTACCTTGGGGAAATGATGTGATGGGTTATTTGTCAGATTATTTAAAAAGGGCAACATGGATGAATGCCTTTTCATGAAGATGCATATCATAAATTGCATAAGAATAGATGTATCAAGTTTAAGTTGGAATTCCTCTTGCATAATAGTTTTCCTTTATAAAAGAGTTTTAATTGATTTAGACTTTGGTTGCAAAAGAAATGAATGCTAGTTTCTTTATGTATTTTCCTTTTGAAATAGCATATAAGGAATTCACGCTTGTAGATAAATTATAATGAAAAATATTATAGTTTATTAAAAAAATGAATTACCTTTATTGTTTTCATAGAAAAGAATATATTGTGCCTTGTATAATTTAATATTATATTGAAGGAATCCAATGAAACCAAGTGTTGACTCATACTTTAGAGTCATAGTTGAGAACCCTTGAATGAGAAGAAAACTACTATTTTTAAATTTGAATTGGGCTTGGGAGTGATTTCGATCGATCATGATATTGAGGTTGGCCAAGATACTTTGCATTGATGGTTAAAACAAGTGGAGATTAAATGGAGTTTGTTAAAAAATATGGAGAGCCAGAGAACAAGGAGCGGTGAAGGCAGACGATGAAAGAGAGGTAAAAACATCTTTGAACTGGAATGAAGGAAAAAGGAAAAGAAAAAAAAGGAAGAAAGAAGAAAAATGAAGGGAGAGCAAGGTAGAGGAACGTTGGAAGGAGCTACCACAAAAGGTTGTAGGAAGGAAACCAGGTTGTTTTTGAATTCCTTTGTTTGCTTTTGATGTTTCTGGATACTTGGTTAATATAATGCTTTGATTTAAATGTTAGCTATATTTCAACTAGTTACAGACCAGAACAGTGTTGTGTTTTTAATATTAAAGAAAAAGCTTAGCCTTTAGCTAGTGGGAATTGGCTTAGTTGGAATGACTTAGATTGAGTTGAATACTCTCTTTTAAAACTTGCAAAAGAAAATAAGACTGGGAGTTTTGCTATATGGGTATGGATCATTTGAGTGTTTGAGATTAGTGGCTCATGTCCGAATGTGTAAGTGCACCTTTTTCTATTTGGAAATAGTAGATCTCGATGAACCCAGGAGTAGATAGAGAATGTGTCTCCGAAATGAAAGAAGCAAACCTTACATACTTACTGTATTCCATTTGTGTTTGCCATAAAATGGATTGCTTTTAGGATAGTAGAGTTTAAGCGAACTGCTATCGTATATGTGCTTGTCTGCATTTATAAAATAATGATTGAGTTTGTTTAGAAAAGGAATGAAGGATCATTATTGTGCTTTGGAAATATTGTTGGGTACATTTGTGGTAAAACAACTCAGTGTTGTTGTATTTTAAAATGAGTTATGATAGATATGTGTTTTGGAAACATTGTTGGGTACATTTGTGGTAAAACAACTTAGTGTTGTTGTGTTTTAAAATGAGTTATGATAGATATGTGCTTTGGAAACATTGTTGGGTATGTTTGTGGTAAAACAACTCAGTGTTGTGTTTTAAAATGAGTTATGATAGACATTTTATAATCTTAAAGAAGAATGCTTCCTATGTCTTTGTTTTATCACTGGAAATAGAATGATGTTAAAAGAATAATGCATTCATGTTGAAAGACTTCATTGGGAGTTGATTGCCTATTATATGGTAGTTGGATATGCACTACCGATGGAATGAAATACCTTACTTAATGAAAGGGAGCCGTCTTTGATCCCCTTGTAAAGGTAATATTTCTCGGTAGTTAAAGGAAGCACCAGAGAGGAAGTCATCTAGTTTGAGTTGTGAAGACGTGCAACAGATTATTCTTTTAATCAATGCTAGCAGTGAAGATGCTCAAGTGGAGAAAATGATATCTTTCAGTTGGTCGAGTTGATAGAAAGATCTTCAACAAGAATGCTCCTGTTCGTGTGGAGGCTATGAGCTTAAAGCACGTCTCATGTTCATTAATTGAAGACCTGATGGGCTGGTATTTACATGTATATGGATGTGCAATATTACCTTTGGGAAGGGAATCAGGATAAACACCCTTGTTGGAGGACAATCATAATGTAACCTGTGTTTTGAGTGTTCTCGCAGGTGTTGATTCGACTCAGTTTGAGACGATATCATAATGTTAAGATGATGATAAATAATCTATATTTTAGAAATCATTTTGTACCATTCATTCCAATTACTTTGTGATGACATGAGAGAACCCATTATCTATAATATTAGGTGCATCTAAATTAAAAGGTATTACGAGTGTGAGCTTTGTGATAAGACTCTTATGCCATGGGAAAGTCAATGGGTTCGACTTTCAAAAAAAAATAGAATGGTTGTTTGTATGTGTTTATTAATATGATTGGACCAATGTGGACTCTTTAGGAGTTAATTAAGAATCTAAGAGTGTTGGTTTTCCACATGAGCACATAGAAGGAATTATTGCTAGTAAAACCTATCTTTTATGTAAGAAAGAATCCACCTTGAGATTCGGCATCGTTATGACAAGATAATTCTATCTTAGATTTGAAAGGTCAATTAAGTGGTTCATAAGGATAGAATCAATTAAGGTGCATGGCCTTCTAGAAGAAATCTAATAGAATAGATACAAGAGACTAATATTCACTATGAGTTGAAAATGAGCTCAAGAATGGATAGACTAGCTCCCAATTGATGTGAGAGTTAGTAAAACACCCATCGCACTAAATGCACTCACACTAAAGGACTTGTGTGAGGAGCATGGATTAGTTGCGCTCCTTTCAATTGATTGAAAGATAATTAAGCTATCTCATGTGGCCAATGAGATGAATAGTTTAAGAGGGTGTAACACCTAGTACTCTCACATAGATGGAATTATGTGAGTAGTGGAGATTGGTGTAATGAATATTAAGTCAGCCAAGGTTTTAGATCCCTTTCTTGAGAAGTAGTATTCAAATATGTATATATATTTAAAATAATAATAAGAAGAATAATAATAAAGGATTTGGTGTTTGGAATTTGGGTGATGACAGTGCTTGTCCTTAAGTTCTCATTTGTACATTTAGCTCCAATTGATTAGGCAATATTTTGAGTTGAAGATTTTTGATAGTGTTGATCTTAGTTGCTGGGTAATTTCAATCCAAGTTTTAACTACTTTTGTACACTAAAATAATAGTTGTGATATTGTTTAATTATTCTTAATATACTTATGGTAAATATGAGACCCTATGATATTCCTTTTAATAAGGTTGTCTCTAGTAAGAATCTTGTTTTAAAGTATCAAAGAAAGACTTAAAGCTTGGGAGGAAAGTCTTTAATCTATTAGAAAACAAGACAAGATAAGATAACACCTTAAATAAAAGTGAATTTTAATAATGATTTAAAAATATCTAAATAACCAAAAGGATAAATTGGATATTGAAAATAGCTTGAAAAACTAAAGACATCAAATCCGCTAAAATATATTATCCAAAATGACCTTATACTTTACGCCTTTAACTTTAAGATAAAATATTTCCAATAAATTAACCTTTAAAAAAATAAACTATTATATAAAAATAAATTAAAATATAATTTTTTAATATAACGAAGAACTTTATAAATTATAATAAAAAATTAAATATTTGTAACTCATATAAAAAGATGACCTTTTAATTAAAAATAACAATAATCTTCATAGCAAAGCATAAAAATATGATAATGTAATATGCTATTCATGATACACTAAAAACAAAAACAAAACACTTTACAAACATAATATCTTTAAAATATACAAATTTAATATTTAATTACAGATAAAAAATAACCTTAACGTTTGCAAGAACAATGCATAGCGCCGACCGGCAGTTGCTAAAAATAATGATTGTTTCTTAAATAATTTTGTGTTCAAATTCTTTAAAGGTGGTTGTTGATGTAATTTGTAAACGTTCTATTGAAAAACAATGCATAACCTAAGTTTTTAACCCACTCTAGAAAAACATTTAATATGATTATAGAATGGTTAAATAGATTTTTGCTCGCACAAATTCAAATAATACTTTTGAATGAACTCTTCCCTCATAAATTTATAATATATTAATTTTCCTTTCACATAAAAGAAATTTAAATTTAAATTTATTATTATTATTTTTAAATATTTCTTCAATCCGTTGGAAGCCATATTCCAAAAATTGTCCTGAAATGTTCCTCTATTCTCTATTCTCCTCGTGAAGGTCAAGGTCGATGAAAAGAGTATCTTCTCCAAAAAGCTCTGAAATTCACTTGTAAGGCTGGAAAAGCGGCTTGAAAACAAAGAAACAATACAAAATCTCGTTGACAACAATTCTTTCACTTCCCTTTGTTATTTTGACCGATGAATGGAAACGGTTCGTTTTAGCGTCTGCATTCCGCAGGAGTATTCCCTTGTGATATTCCGTGTTAATGGCAGCATTCAGAGTTCCGTAGGACTATTAAATTAATATTTGGCTTTAAATTCCTTTGTTTACGTTCGTTACGGCAAGGCTTGACTTGGCGCTCCTTATATATATATAATTCTCATTACTTGCCAATTCGCTCATCCCCACACCAACGAGAATAACAAAATGATTTTCAGTCTGTGAACAAATAATTTTCCATCGCAGCGCTCTTCTTTAAAGCTATTGTTGTATATAGAAGCAAAGGAATGCATTATAAAGTACGTCGGGAACTTGGCCCTCCTCCTTGTGGGAATGCATTTCTTTTTTTCTTTCTTTAATCAAAAGCTTGAGTTTTGGATTAGTTACTAAATAAATATTCATGATCACCACTACAAAAGCATGTTAGTGTAGAAGAATGCCATCCGTCAAATGTAACAAGACATTAAGGTTATGCATAGCAATGAATTGTCATAAAATAATAAATATTAAGATTTTTGAAAATTAAAATTGGTGAATATGTAGATCTTGGACATCGGCATAATTTGCTTGAAATTTTCTAGGGTAAATTTTTTTTAGGGTCGGTTCGCCTTTTATATTTTAGGATCGGTTCACATTTTATAGTTTAAATTTTAAATTGTTAGCCTTACCGCCTAGATTTTGGATATTTTTGCCTTAAAATTATATATAATTTTATTATCATCGATAAATTTATTTATTATACCTCCAATATATACCTAATGTGATAACGACAGTCATACATGTTAAAGATTAGTTCTCCTCAATCAGAAACAAAGAAGCCAAAAAATAAGTGACAACAGAGAATGAACGCTACAGTGGTGTACTACGAATCCAAGATATCTTTACATTATTTCTCCTTAATATCCCATGTATTCGGTGCTTTGGCTTCTCACATGATGCAGGAGCATCCGGTGGCAGCAGAGCAATCTCGCATCAACAATTTTTTTTTAAGTGTGTGCCTTGGTGTCGCGATATCACGACAAGAAAAGTATCGTGATATCGTGACATGTCACGTTTTTGCGACTCAGGGAGGAGAGAGAAGGCATGGAGGAGAACTGTCGCAATTTCGTGACATGTCGCGAAATCGTGATCGAAGCAAGTGAGGGAAGGTGCCTGAAAAAAATGTCGCGATTTTGTGACATGTCATAAAATCACGACCAAAGCAGGAGAGAGAAGACGCGGAGCAAAGATGTCGCGATATCGCGACATGTCATGAAATCACGACCAGAAGATGAAAGAAGGCATAAGGGAGGAAAAGTGTCACGATATCGTGACATGTCGCATTATCGCGACAAAATGACGAAGCAAGGCGCAGGAGTGAAAAATGTCACGATTTCGTGACATGTCACGAAATCGCGATCGAAGCAGGAGAAAGAAGGCGTTCGCAGAAATTGTTGCGATTTCATGACATATCACAAAATCGTGATCGAATCAGGAGAGAGAGGGCGTCCGAAGAAAAATGTCACGAAATCGTGATGTGTCGTGATTTCGTGACCGAAAGCAGACAGGGAAGGACCAACGGAGAAAATGTCACGATTTCACGACATGTCACGAAATCACGATCGAAAGGGAATAGGAAGGGTCAGAGAAGAAAATGTCACGATTTCGTGACATGTCACAAAATCGCGATCGAAGAAGACAGGAGACGGCCAGAGGAGAAAATGTCACGATTTCATGACATGTCACGAAATCGTGACCGAGAGTAGATAGGGAATGCCAGAGAAGAAGATGTCACAATTTCGTGACATGTTGCGAAATAGCGACCGGAGGAGCAGCAAGAAAGCAAGGAAGAAAAATTGTTGCGATATCACGACATGTCGTGATTTCGTGACCCAAAATAGAGAGAGAGAGAGTAGAGAGCAAAAATGTCACGATATCGTGACATGTCACAATTTCATGACCCGAGAAACGAAGAGAAAGCAGTGAGCGAAGAAGTCACGATATTGCGACATGTCGCGATATCGCGACCTGAAGGTGAAGAAGATAGAAAGAAAAATATCGCGATACCGTGACATGTCGCGATATTGCAACCTGAAGGAGAAGAGGACAACGAGAAAGAAAAATGTTGTGACATGTTGTCGCGATATCGCGACCTAAAGGAGAGAAAAGGCAGCGAGGCAGAAAAATGTCGTGATATCATGACATGTGATATCATGACATACTACTGGTTCACGATTCGAGAAGGCACGCATTACCAGACGATGTTTCTCGAGGCGGTCAAATGCCTCATTAATGCATGATTTCTTACCCGATAAGTTTGCTAAGCATGGAGGCCACTCGACTGCTGTGCCCAAAGGTCAGAGACATTCAGATGACTCATCAATGCGTGTTTCCATGGCTGACCCGATGTTAGTTGCCAGTGAAGATAAAAAATGAAAATGTTCAGTCAGAAAGGTGGTAGAGGAGCCGAGTTTTGGATATTGGGAGATTGTATTCTTCCTGGGAGTGTAGGTAGATTGTCAAACGTGAGGCAACTTGCATCTAGAAAAGGAAACTACGCCTACGGCCTAGTGTTGTAAATTGATTTACGATAAAAAAAATAGAAGTTTGGATGTTGAAGCTCGACCTCCCCCCATCAAGTGGTATCAGAGCGGGAGTTCCTGAGTGTGTAAGCAGATCGTCGAAAGTGAGGTAGTTTACACTAGGATCTGTGGAAGGGTTGTGAGAAGAGAGTGAAGTAGAATGCCTCCATGAAGAAACCATGGTGGTGGGAGAAATATGGTGCCAGCAGAAGATTTCAGAGCTTTGTAGAGGCAAGTTCAGGCCCTGCAAGAGGAGCTGCGTAGAGGGCTTGAACCCAGAGGAGAAGAAGGAAGTGAAGATGAAGTTGATGAAGAAGAGGACCAGTTTGAGGAAGAAGAAGAGGTTGTAGATCTTGCACAAGCCAGGTTATACAGAGCCATCTCTCAGATTGGAAAGAGACCGAAGATGGAGGTTTCTACGTATTCTAGAAATCTTGATCCAAAAGAGTTGATTGACTGGATCAATGATTTGGAAGAATACTTTGAGTATGAAGAAGTTGAAGATCCTGATAGGGTCAGGTTTGCCAAGACCAAGTTGAAGGGTCATGCCAGCATATGGTGGAAGGGAGTACAATTGGAAAGAAATAGAAGAGGAAAGGAGAGAATAACCAGGTGGGATAGAATGGTGGAGAAGTTGAAGAGATAGTTTATCCCAGCTGATTATGAGATGGATCTGCTAAAGAAAATGCAAGGTTTGAAGCAAGCAAACAAGTCTGTTAAAGAATACACAGAGGTGTTTTATAAGATCTCCATCAGAACTGGCCATTCAGAGGCTAATAAGGAGAAGGTAGCCCGTTACATCAATGGGTTGAGAACCAGTATTCAAGAAGAGTTGAGTCTGGTTAGGATGAGCACCATTGAGGATGCTTACCAGTTTGCTTTGAAAGTTGAAGAGAAGCTGAACAGAAGGTTTGAGGGTAAGCAAAGAGGAAGAGGTCATGGAGGAAGGACTGGTGGAAGAAAATATGGAGGAAGAGATGAGAAGAAAGAAGAAGCTAGCAGCAGTCAGGCCTAGAAGGGAGATAATGATTACAGACCCCATGATCAGAACAATGGCTACCCAAGAGGAAGAGGTAGATCTGGACGTGGGTATGGAAGAGGAGGATTTTGTGGAACCTGTTTCCATTGTGGTGAAGAAGGACATCGAGCATATGAGTGTCCACAACATCGAGAAAGGATGAATAAGAGACCTAAGGGTCCTGCCAGAGCTATTGTAGTAGATGAAGGTGCTGAATCAGAACATTCTGAGGAGGCAGAGAGAGGAGAAGTGATGTTCACAAGGAGAACCTTGTTGAATGAGGAGAAAGGATCAGACCAGAGGAGGAGCCTGTTCTGCACAAGGTGCAAGAGTTCGGGTAAGGTCTGTAATGTGATTATAGATAATGGTAGTACTGATAACTTGGTCTCTAAAGAAATGGTTACTAAGTTATAGCTAGAGAGGAGGAGACACCCGCATCCATACCGGATTGCGTGGTTGCGGAAGGACCATAGGACATTGGTCAGTGAACAGTCCTTGGTCAAATTTAATATTGGGAATTACTGTGATGAGGTCCTGTGTGACATCCTGCCTATGGATGCTTACCATTTGTTGTTGGGAAGGCCATGGCAGTTTGATCAGTGTGCAGTGCATGATGGTCACACCAACACTTACTCAGTGACGAAGAATGGAGTGCGCCATAAGTTGAAGCCCTTGAAGGAGGCGGGCGAAAGGGTATGTAGTAGCGCTAGAATCTATTTGCTGAAGGGGATGGATGAAAAGAGGTTGCTAACAACAATGAGGGTGGAGGTTGAAGAGGTTGAAGATTTTGCAAGTTGTGAGAAGGTGACAGAATAGTACAAAAGTGAAGGTCACTTCTCAATCCACCCCGGTTGTCTGATGCAGGAGCATCCGATGGCAGCAGAGCAATCTCGCATCAACAATAATTTTTTTAAGTGTTTGCCTTGGTGTCATGATATCGTGACAGAGAAAAGTGTCGTGATATCGCGACATGTCACATTTTCATGACTCAAGGAGGAGAGAGAAGGCATGGAGGAGAAATGTCATGATTTCGTGACATGTCATGAAATCGCGACCGAAGCAGGTGAGGGAAGGTGCCCAAAGAAAATGTCACGATTTCGTGACATGTCATGAAATCATGACCGAAGCAAGAGAGAGAAGACGCAGAGCAAAGATGTCGTGATATCGTGACATGTCACGAAATCATGACCAGAATATGAAAGAAGGCGCAAGGGAGGAAAAGTGTCATGATATCGCGACATGTCGCATTATCGCGACAAAATGATGAAGCAAGGCGCAAGAGTGAAAAATGTCATGATTTCACGACATGTCACGAAATCATGACCAAAGCAGGAGAAAGAAGGCATCTACAAAAATTGTCATGATTTCATGACATGTCGTAAAATCACGATCGAATCAGGAGAGAGAGGGCATCCGAAGAAAAATGTCACGAAATCATGACGTGTCACAATTTTGCGACCGAAAGCAGTGTTATAAAAAATGAACAACATTGTATTATTTAGCAGGATGTTAAATAGAAGTTTACAATGCCGAGAATAGTCACCGGCTGAAACAGAATAGTTGTAACAGTGTAACAGTCTACCAGCCAAACAATCTAATTAATTATAGTACGCTAACATCCCCCTTTATTACATTATTTGGATAATGTAATAACTAATAGCTATACTAACATCCCCTTACATAATTTTGCAATACAAAGAGAGCTGCGAAACAATTCAAATTTGACACGTCCAAGTGCCTTAGTGAAAATGTCTGCAACTTGAGCATCGGTGGGAATGTGTTGAAGCTGAATTCGGTGCTTTGGAACTTCATCTCAAATGAAATGACATTGTGTGTCAATGTGCTTTGTTCTTTCATGATGGACTGGATTCTTGACGAGGTTCAAAACACCCTGATTGTCGCAAAACAAGTGTATTGGAGATTTTGATGGATGGCCCATACTTGTCAGAATGTGACGCAACCATATCACTTCGCACACAGCTTCACGTGCGACACGATACTCTGCCTCTGTTGATGAAATAGCAACCACCGTTGCTTCTTGCTATGCCAAGAGACAGGACCGGATCCCAGATGAAAAATGTATCCAGAAGTTGACTTGCGATCATCAAATGATTCGGCATAGTCGGAGTCCGTGTATCCTTGCAAGAATAATTTGTTGTTCCTCTTGTATTCTAGGCCATATTCCATAGTACCACGGACATAGTGAAGAACATGTTTTGCTACTTTCCAATGAGTGGTCTTAGGCTCCTGCATGAACCTCGAAAGATAGTTGACAACAAATACGAGATCTGGCCTAGTATTGGTCAGATATATGAGACTCCCAATCAACTGTCGATAGAGAGTACCATCTACCTGAGGTGAATCATCATATCACGATAACTGAAGTCCATTCTCCATCGGAGTTGCCATTGGCTTGCAATCAATCATGCGATATTTTTCCAGCAATGTCTTGGCATATTTTTTCTGAGACACTTTGATGGAGTGCTCCTTCTGGCTGAATTCTAGACCAAGACAATAATGGAGAAGTCCGAGATCTGTCATCTCAAAAGATTTACACAAGTTTCTTTTGACAGTAGAGATCATAGTTTCTGAACTCCCTGTAATGAGCGAGATCATCCACATAGAGTACAAGCAACACTATCTCAAAACCCTGTTTCTTGAAATAGAGGTTTGCATCTGATGGACATCTCTTAAATCCATGCTGCATAAGGTGATTGTCCATTTTTATATACCAAGCTCGAGGAGCTTGTTTCAGACCATATAAGGATTTGACCAATTTGCAAACCTTCTACTTTTGGCCTTCCTCTTCAAATCCTTCTGGCTGAGTCATGTAGACTTCTTCTTGGAGATCACCATTTAGAAAGGCACTTTTGACATCCATCTGGTGAAATTTCCACCCATATTGTGCTGCCATAGCACACATAACTCGAATTGTGGTCATCCGAGCAGTAGGTGCAAAAGTTTCCTCGTAGTCAATGCCTTCCTTTTGAGCATAGCCCTTTGCAACAAGACGGGCCTTATGCTTATCAATTGTTCTATCTGCCTTGTACTTGACTTTATATCCCCATTTGCAGCCAATGGGTTTCTTTCCATGCTGTAGATAAACAAGCTTCCAAGTTTTATTTTTCATCAAAGACTCATACTCTGTATCCATAGCGGCCTTCCACTAAGGCTCACTGAGAGCATCTTGCACTGATGCAGGTTCAAGATCATCTATGGTAGACATGAACGCCCGTCATCATCAATATCCATATCCTCTCGCTACGTACGTGGAGTTGCGGAAAGTTCCTCAAAATATTGACAAAGATCATCAACCTCACCAGTTTCTTCGGCTTCTTTTTCCTTTTGAGACATACTGTGTGTACGAGGTCTATCCAAGTTCAAATTGGGAGGAGTGGATAAATTTGCGTCTCTGATTGTATTTGTACACCATTTTTGATTCTTCTTCAGTGATGTTGAAGAAGATGTAGAAGGACCTCCTGTCTGTGTTGACGAAGGAATCTTCTCTTTCGTAGATTCCACAAGATCTAGGTGTACTTTAGATGTGCTCTGTGATGTGAAAGCTTCATCAAAGACAACATCTCTGTCGACATGAATTTTCTTGGTCAAAGGATCTATCAAACGATATCCTTTAGAGTGCTCATCATAACCAAGAAAAATACATCTCGATGTTTTCTCATCTAGCTTCTTCCTTTTCTCTTTCGGTATGTGCATGAAAGCGTGACACCCGAAAATATGTAGATGAGATATGGAGGGTTTTCGACCACTCCATGCTTCCTGTGGAGTCATTCCTTTTAGGGCCTTTGTGGGTGCCCTATTCAACAGATATACTACAGTGGTGACAGCTTCTGCCCAATATTGTTGCCCAAGAGTAGCTCCTGTGAGCATACAACGAACCATTTCCATGATAGAACGGTTCCTTCTCTCAGCAACTCCATTTTGCTAAGGAGTATAGGCAGTTGTTAAATGTCTCTTGATTCCATGCTTATCTAAGAATGCAAAAAATTCATTAGAGGTAAACTCCCCCCCTCGATCTGAGCGGAGGGTTTTAATAGAAGCTCCTGAATCCTTCTCAACGGATTTCTTGAACTACTGGAAGAATGTGAAAGCTTCAGATTTTAGTTGGATAAAGAAAACCCACATCTTTCATGAGTAGTCATCTACGAATAACTAAAAGTACCTCTTCCCTCCACAACTATTGGGTGTGAAAGGACTGCACAGATCGGTGTGAATTAACTCCAGAGGTTTTTGTGCTCTTGTTGAGCTCTTCTCAAATGGTACTCTATGTTGCTTTCTTGCCAAGTAGTCAGAGCACACTGGCAATGTGGCAGAAAGGGAAGGAAGACCCTTTACCATCTCATACTTACTGAGCTCAAGTAAGTAGCCAGAACTAAGATGCCCATATCTCTTGTGCCATAGGGAAGTTGCCTCCTTGGTAGAGACAGACATGGCAACATGTGGAGTAGAGATAGCATCTAGGGCAAATAAGCCGTGCTTATATGAAGTCATTGCAATCGCTTACCCTTCCCGGTAATAGTACAACACTTCTTGCCATTCTCAACATGAAAGTTGACAACCATATTTCTATCCAGGATTTGTGTGATCGACGAACAAATTGTTAGCCAATCTCGGAACATAGAGGACTTTGTCAATCTGACACTTGCCATCAGGAAGAGTGACTGAAACTATACCCTCTCCCTAAACCCTGTAGGTTTTATCATCAACAATGGTGACAGGTTTGCCCTCTTTGGCCACAAATGATTCAAACCACGATCCGTCGCCGATCATATGTTTGCTAGCTCCGGAATCGACATACCAAACAGGATCCCTCTCGTGTGGAATCTGTGGTAGTCATGAGCACCTTGTGTGCCCATTCGGAATCCGAGTCAGATTCTTCAACAACAACATTCACCTGGGGTTGCTTGTTTTTATTTTGTGGTTTGTTTTGGCCTTTCTGCTTGTTCTTATGCCAACACCTGTTGGTTTCATGGTTGTCTTTCTCACAGATCTTACACCACATCTTCTTTTGTTGAGGTTGTTTGCCTTTTCCTTTCATATCCTGTTGAGAATTTCCTCCTTTTTGAAAGTTGCCTCCTTTTTGCCCATTACCTTTCTTCCTAGAACCCTGCCTATTGGTGTATAGGGCTGTATTGGAAGAATCATCCTTGTGAAGTTGGCGTGCCTCCTGTTGTTGAAGCAGATTGACCAACTCGATGTAGGTAATTTGTCGTTGAGACACCTGGATGGAGGTGATCAACATATCAAATGAAAAAGGCAAAGCTCTCATCACAAGTGAAATGAGAAGCTTTTCAGTCCACAGATATCTCCTAAAGAATTCAATTTCTCTTTCAATTCAGACACTCTACACAGAAAGAGTTCAACTATTTCACCTTGTCTCAAACTCAGGTTATGAAGTTGTTGTTGAAGATGAAGAATGGTGGAATCATTCTTTCTCTCATAGATGGTTCTAAGGGCATCCCATGCCTCTTTACCACTTGATTTGTTAGCTATATGAGGTTGCACTTCATCTGAAACAACAAACAAAATGAGCACCTTTGCTCGACCGTCTTTCTTGTCAAAAGCTATCTGATCTACGGAAGGACCTGTGGATCCTGCTTGTTGGTGAAGGCCTAGTTGTTACTCCAGTAACAATATCCCACAAATCTTCCATTTGGAGAATTTCCTTCATCTTATGTTTCCATGGTGTATAATTTGGACCTTTCAATAACTGATGAGGATCAGTCATCAACTTTGCAACAACGGCCATAGTGAAGGTTCCTTATATCACCAATTGGTCCCCCTTTCGATATACCTTTTGCTAGGCCGTTATACCATACAAAATACCCGCCCTTACATGAGGGAAAATATAGGTATTTAGAAAGATCAACAAAAAAATCACCCGCCCTTACATGAGGGAGACTATAGGTGAGTTTTAGAGATCATACGATACGTGGAACATAAGCGGTACTGAAAGGGAATCGCCTTGTTGATGGCACCTACCATAGAAGATTCTTCTCATGCGTGGGCGTAACTTCCCCTAAACACTATGAAGAATACTTCGTCAGGATTTATGCCTAAACACAAGAGCGATTAAGGGTAGTGGATGGAGTAAAAAAATGCAAAAATGGCTAACTTATCTCTCCCCGATGATTTATAGAGAACAAGCTCAGACGTCGTTGTAGCAGCTATATTAGGCGGCGGATACAGTAGCCCAATCACGATAGCTTTACCTGTAAGTGCTGGCCAGAGGTATCACAAATACCGAACGCTGCAGTGCAATAAATTGCACGGATGGGTTTTAATTATTTCGGGGACTTAGGGAGTGTTTTATATTTTAATGAAGTAGTGCATAGAAATGAAAATGCATCATACATCAAAAAAAATGCCCACAGAATGAAACCCTAAGGTGTCGGACACAGCCGAAAATGCACCTTTTACAATTCGCCAAATTGCTATTTTTCAAAAAATTACTCACATTCCCCCTTTGATTTTTTGAAAAAAATACCCCCCTTAAAAAAATCTCTTTAACAAAGCATTTTAATAATTATTATATATTTAAAGTTAAAAATAAATAATTTTAATTTATATAGTTTTAAAACTTTATGAAAAAATAAATTAAAAAATAAATTTTAATTTATAAAGTTTTAAAAACTATAAAAAAATAAATTAAAATTAAAAAATTTTAACTAAAAATTAATAATTAGAAAAACCTTTGGAAAAAAAATTATACCTTCTAAAGGGGGGAAGTCGGCGGGATTTGAACCCCCGACCTGCAGGCTCCCAGAGCCTTACCGCACAGCTCACTGCCAAGTGAGCTAGCGGGCTGATCCGTTTGGAACAGTGGAGCCCCTCCTTTTTCAACCCCTACTATTTCCTCCTCCTCTTTGCTACCCGAGCCCACTGTGGCTGCCTCTGCCACCTCCGCAACAACCTCCTCTGTTGTTCTCCTCTGCAGTCTCGCGTTCTCCTCCGCTATTTTTTTTTTCCCCTATGCACGGTGCGCGTGTTTTGCACTGCATCTGCACGTTAGCAGGGGGGGCTGCACGGGCGCGTGCATTTCGTGCTACGCCTGCACGTTAGCGGGGGGGGGCACAGACAGACGTCACGTCCGCTCAACACTTCCAACGGGGGGGGAGCATAGACGGACGTTACGTCCACTCGCTCGGGGGGAAGCGGAGTTACGTCCGCTCGCTCAACGCTTCCAGCGGGGGGACGGGTCACGCGTGCGGCACGTGCTGCGCTGCGCGGGGGGGGAGGGGGGTGGGGAAGGGGGAGGATGCGGCGCAGCTGGGCTCCGCGTTCCAGTCGGGGGAGCGCGGGATGATGCCTGTGCTGCGTCCAAAGCAGGGACGCAGCAGGCTGAGTCCTGCGTATTTTTTTTTTTCAATCACGCGATTGCGTGAATTAAAAAAAATCACGCGATTGTGTGATTTAAAAAAAAACACGTCGCAGAAAATGCAGCAGCCTGCTCCCAGCAACCTTCAGGAAAAAAATAGCAACCTTCTCCCTGCAACCAGCTTTCGCCTCCAGCCTCCTCTCACAGCTCCCTGCAATCTGGCTCTGATGCCATGTTATGAAAAATGAACAACATTGTATTATTCAGCAGGATGTTAAATAGAAGTTTACAATGCCAGGAATAGTCACCGGCTGAAACATAATAGTTGTAACAGTGTAACAGTCTACCAGCCAAACAATCTAATTAATTATAGTATGCTAACAAGCAGACAGGGAAGGACCAGCGAAGAAAATGTCATGATTTCATGACATGTCGTAAAATCATGATCGAAAGGGAACATGAAGGGTCAGAGAAGAAAATGTCATGATTTCGCTACATGTCACGAAATCATGACCGAAGAAGGCAGGAGAAGGCCAGATGAGAAAATGTCACGATTTCATGACATGTCGCAAAATCGCGACCGAGAGTAGATAGGGAAGGCCAGAGAAGAAGATGTCATGATTTCACGACATGTCATGAAATATCGACCGGAGGAGCAGCAAGAAAGCGAGGAAGGAAAACTATCGTGATATCATGACATGTCGCGATTTCATGACCCAAAACAGAGAGAGAGAGCAGAGAGCAAAAATGTCACGATATCGTGACATGTTATGATTTTGCAGCCCGAGAAGCGAAGAGAAAGCAGCGAGCGAAGAAATCGTGATATCGCGACATGTCACGATTTCACGACCAAAAGAAAGAAAGAAGAGCCGAAAAGGAAGATGTCGTGATATCACGACCTGAAGGTGAAGAAGACAGCAAGAAAGAAAAATGTCGTGATATCGCAACATGTCACAATATCGCGACCCGAAGGAGAAGAGGACAACGAGAAAGAAAAATGTCGCGATATCGCGACATGTCATGATATTGCGACTCGAAGGAGAGAAAAGGCAGCAAGGAAGAAAAATGTCGTGATATCGTGACATGTCATGATATCACGACATACTGCTGGTTCACGACCCAAAAAGGCACACATTCCTAGACAGTGTTTCTCGAGGCGGTCAAATGCCTCATCAATACAGGATTTCTTTCCCGATAAGTTTGCTGAGCATGGCGGCCACTCGACTGCTGTGCCCAGAGGTCAGAGACGTTCAGACGACTCATCAATGCATGTTTTTGGGGCTGACCCAATGTCAGTTTCCAGTGAAGATAAAATATGAAAAGGTTCAGTCAGAAATGTGGTGGAGGAGCCAAGTTTTGGAGATTGGGAGATTGTATTCTTCCATCACCGAACGTGAGGTAGCTTGCATCAGGAAAATGAAACTACGCCTGCGGGCTAGTGTTGTAAATTGATTTTTGGTAAAGAAAATAGAAGTTTGGACGTTGAAGCTCGGCCTCCCCCCCATCATCACATTGTTGCCTCTTTTGTTATCTTTAGGGTTTGGGTCTAATATCACATACCGTTGTTACTTCCACTGCCTTGGATTTTTACATAATTGAATGAGTAGGGTTTCTATATAATGCATTGAAATATTATGCCTTTGTGACATGCTTCATATTTCTACAAGCGCAAACACTTCATCAAAGCCTTAATAAAACATTAGTGTAAATAAACAAATCGACAGGATACCTTTGTATTTATCATTGTGCAATTCTCCCAAGATCAGATCAAATATAGTCAAGGATTTTACTCCACAGAGTTGATGATATGTCTTCACTACCACCACTATTTACTTTACATAATGCACACTCCAACTATGTCATAGACCTCTATTTTCTTCCTCTTGGAAATGCTAATTTGTGTGTGGGTAATTCAATGCCTCTTCCTCTTCTTTTATGCTGGTTACAAGATGATTCTTAGCTTGATTTTACTCCAGCAAAGCTTCTACCCAATGTACACTGTAGCACACTTCTTTGAAAGCACTCACTCTCCACAAATGAAAGGTACACCTTTCATACACAAACACTGCTTCCACTCAGACGTAAATTTTAGTGTCTCATTGGATTTTGAGATATAGCTCAAATATTTTAAGATACTAATTTTTTCAGAATATTTTTCTCTCTTGTTTCCATTGGGAGTTGGAGCCATTGTGTCTGTAAAAGAAAATGTTAGAAAAAGAACACGAGATTGAACAAAATTGTGACAATTCTACAAGTGTAATAAGGGACATCATGGCCTATCTATCATTCATATTTATATTTTTTTATACTATAAATCATCTTTGTTTATAGTACCGATCATCTTTCTTTATGCTATCGATCATCATGTTGTCTTTCATCTGCAGTATATTCTCTGGTGTTTATTGTATATACTTTGTTTGTCCTCTTTCTCTATGACCATGTCTCCTTTGTTTCTAGTTTTTCTCTGCGACCAAGGGTTTTTTGTTTGTAATATTTTCTCTATGATCAGGCATCTTTCATTTGTAGTATGTTCTCTATGATCGAGCATCATTTGTTTGTAGTATTTTTTGGTGAGCAGAATTGAGCAGGTTTTGGTGAGCAGAATTGAGCATATTTTGGTGAGTAGATTTGAGCAAGTTTTGATGAGCAGATTTGGCAGATTTAAGAGCAGGTTTTAGAGTAGATTCGATCAAGCTTTGTTTAAAGGATTGGAGTAGATTAGACCAAAGGGTATTGGTGTCTCTTATGGATAGAGGTCTAAAATCTAGAGCAAAGGAGATTGGTGTCTCCTATGGATAGAAGTCCATGAACCAAAGCATAGGGGATTAGTATCTCCTTTGGGTTGGTGCCCATAAACATTGTAATAGGGAATTGGTTCCCAAGATATTTGTTGAGAAAATTTATAAGAAATATTTTCTCCATGGACATAGCCCACATTGGGTGAACCATGTTAAATCTATATCTCTTATGTGTGTGATGATCTATACATTGTTTCATTACTGCAATTGGTAATATTGGATAATACTACTTTGGAAATAAAAATAAAATTTTTACCTTATATTGTTCACTCTCCCTCTCAATATATGCTTATGTTTTTCAATTGGTATCAAAGCGGATTCCTTCGTGAAAGCCTAACAACTTGAAGGAAGATCTTACAAGAACACACATGGCCATGAAGTGATAGAAGATGCTCCTATGATTGAAGTCAATAAGAAAGATTCTAAAAAGGAAGAGGAAGCCACAATTGATATGGAAAAAGAACTTATTGCTGCTCTTGGAGAATTAACAAGGGTTAGAAAGAAGAATTCAGGATTGAAGGCTCAAGTTCAAGAAGTTAAGGAAACAAAGACAAAGCTTCTACAAGATCTCATAGACCTAAAAGTGAAGGTTGAAGAAACAAAAATAATTGAAGAAGTTATGGTTGATAAGTTAAAGGTAAATGAATTATAATGTGAAAAATTGAAACATGAAGTTGCCTCTCTAAGAAAGGAAGTAGAAAAATCTAAGGATAAGTTGCAGCAAAATATAAGGTTAGAGAAAAAGAAAGAGGAGTCAAGCTCAAAAGGAACAAAGAAATCAAAAAAAGTAAAAAGGATACCATGACCTATGCTGATGTATTGAAGGAGGAAGAAGAAAAATAATCATCATGGACATAAGTCAATCACAGGAATAGAAATGAAATAACCATACAACCATATCATTCAAGGTAATCAAACAGGTTTAAAAATTTCTTCCATGGTTAATGTTTTTCATGTAACAAAAATATGGTCATAAAGCTGTACATTGCATGATCTATGTGAAAAATAATGTTGGCATCATCAATAGAAATTACAATTTTTTGCACCTCTCATGAATAACGATGTCATGTGTTACCAATGTAATAATTTTGGGTACAAAGCTAGATTGTGTAAAATAATATTTCTTGAACTTCCTAAATCAGGCAAGGAAGAGGAAGGTCAAAAATTTCAGAAGGAGATGTCCTCGAAAATTTGGAAAAAGAAAAATGATCAAGAAAATAAAAAGTCCATGTTGGTAAAAACAACTCTGCATGTGCAAAATGAAGTAAATTAGTGGTACATTGATAGTGGTTGTTCAAGCCATATGACAGGTGACAAAAAAAATTTCTTTCTCTCAAGGAAATAAATGGAGGAACAATGAAATTTGGAGATAATGCTTCTACCAAAGTTATTGGAAAAGGGACTTTGAGTTTGGATAATAAAAAATCTAGGACAAAAAATGTGCTATATGTTGAAGGATTGAAGCACAATCTACTAAGCATAAGTCAACTATGTGATCAAGGGCACATACTCACATTTCACCCAAATGGATGTGAGATCAGGAAATATAAGACATGAAATCTTATTGCAGATGCCAGTAGAACTATAAACAATATCTACATGTTAAGTAAAATTAAGGGAGAAAAATGCTTCTTATCACAAGAGGATGAGATCTAGTTATAGCATAGAATAATGGGTCACTTGAAATTTGACAACAGTAAAAATAAACAACAAATAAGTAGTCAAAGATTTATCCAAAATAGTAAAACCCCTAAGCACAATTTGTGTATAATTCTAGCATGGTAAGAAAATAAGATCAAGTTTCAAATCAATGGAGTTTACTTTATCCAAACCCTTGGAGCTAGTTCACACTGATCTATGTGGGCCTACAAGAACAAAGAGTTTACAAGGTGAGAGTTTCTTCATGTTATTTATTGATGATTTCTCTAGAATGACTTGGGAAACATTCTTAAAATAAAAATAAGAAGCATTTAAAAAGTTCAAGGCATTCAAGGCACTAGTAGAGAATGAAAAAATAAAAAAATCAAGTGTCTAAGATCAAATAGATGAGGAGAATTTACCTTAGGTGAATTTGTAGAATTCTATGAACATGGAATCAAGAGATAATACTCAGTAGCAAGAAATCCATAACAAAATGGAGTAGTTGAAAGGAAAAACAAAACTATTTAGGGTATGGCCAGGGTTATGTTAAATGAGTCGAAGATTTCTAATGAATTTTGAAAAGAGGTAATTCATACAACTATTTACATTATCAATAGAGCTCAAATAAGAGTAAATCACCATAAACCCCATATGAGCTTTGGAAGGGAAGACCAAATACTTTGAAGTACTTTAATATTTTTTGAGAAGAGAAAAATTTGGGTAAGTTTGATTCCAGGTGTGAAGAGGGTATTTTACTTGGTTATTCCACTAAGATCAAAGCCTATAGATTCTACAATTAAATATCACATAAATTTGTGGAAAGTACAAATGTAAGAGTAAATGAATAAATAGATCTAAGAGAACCAGCTCAAGAAATTATGTATCAATAAGGAGAAAGTTGCAAAGAAGAAGAAGGTGAAGAAACTGAAGAAGATGAGACATAAAGGACACCATATAAGACACCATACAATAATGTGCAAAAGAATCATATGGGATAACTAATTATTGGGAACCCAAATGAGAGACAAAAGGAGGAAGATAATAGGATCAGGTGAACATGTAAATTTTTCTTTGCTATCCAAAATTTAGCCCAAGGGTTTCAATGAAGTAAGAGAAGACAAATACTAGATTAAAGTAATGGAAGAAGAGTTAGACCAAATAGAAAAGAGTGAAACTTGGGAACTTGTCCGACGTCCAAAATATAAGAATGTAATTGGCACCAAATGGGTTTGCAAAAATAAGTTGAATGAAGATGGTTAGGTTATCAAAAACAAAGTAAGACTTGTGTGCAAAGGCTATGCACAAGTTGAGGAGATTTAATTTGAATTTTTTTTTGCTTTCGTTGCACGTATTGAAGCCATAAGAATATTATTGGCTTTCTCAAGATTCAAAAACTTCAAGGTGTATCAAATGGATGTAAAATCAGTTTTTATCAATGGTTACTTAGAGGAAGAGGTCTACATAGAGAAACCATATAGTTTCAACTTGACAGATAAGTCGGACTATGTATACAAATTAAAGAAAGCTCTCTATGGACTAAAGTAAGCCCTTAGGGCTTGGTACTCAAGATTGGATAAGTATCTCCAAGAACAAAGTTTCATAAAAGATATAGATGATAGCAATATATACATCAAAAATAAAGGAAATAACTTGTTTATTGTAGTAGTCTATGTGGATGATATCATTTTTGGAGGAAGTAATGACAATATGTGTTAGAAATTTGTGAAGTGTATGCAAATTGAATTTAAGATATCCATGCTTGGTGAGTTATATTTCTTTATTGGGTTGCAAATTTCACAATTAGATAAAGGTATATTTCTATATCAGACCAAGTATGTGAAAGAAAATTTTAAAAAGTTTAGGATGGAGGATTGAAATATTGTGATTACCCCCATGCTTACATGATGTAAGTTAAGTAAATATGATGAGTCTCCTGAAGAAAATCACACATTGTATAGATCCATGATTGGAAGTTTATTATATGTCATAGCTACTAGACAAGATATAATGCAGGCAATCAAATTGGTGGCAAGATTTCAAGCTACACCAAAAGAAACACATGTATAGATAGTAAAGAGAATATTTAAGTATTTAAAAGGAAATATGAGTTTTGGACTATGGTACCCCAAATGTAATAATTTCACACTCACTGCATATAGATGCAAATTGGGTAGGCAATATTGATGACATAAAAAGCACAAGTGGAGGAGCATTCTTTCTTGGAGATTGTTTAGTCTCTTGGCTAAGAAAGAAACAAGCATCAATATCCTTATCCACTGTAGAAGTAGAGCACATTGCAACAGTTGCTTATTGTACATAGATTTTATGGATGAAGTAGACTTTAAGTGATTTCAAAATAGAACATGATCATCTTATCCCCATACTATGTGATAATACAAGTGCCATTAATATTTCAATGAATCCAGTGATGCATTCAAGGACTAAGAACTGTTGTGGTTGATCTACAACACACCCCAAAATTGGGGACCCACCTTTTTTGCATGCTTTCAAAGAAAACTGCAGTAGCCCAGATGCTAAAAAGTCAAGAAAATAGCAAAAATTTCACTAAGGAGAAAAAGTGTCACGATATCGCGACATGTCGCTCTGTCGTAGCCGAAAGTTGTCGCGATATCACGACATGTCGCTCCATCACTGCCAAAAAATAAAAGTTGTCGCGATATCGCGACATGTCGCTCCGTTGCTGTCGAAATGAAAAAGTGTCGCGATATCGCGACATGTCACGTTTTCGCGGCCCAGGCAAGCAGGAAGAGGCATTGATCGAAAATTGTCGCGATTTCACGACGTGTTGTGAAATTGTGGTCCAAAGAGGAGAGAGAAAGATAGAATGGAAACTGGTCACGAAATCGTGACATGTCACAAAATCATGGTCAAACAAGTCAAACAGGGCAAGGCGCTAAAAGCGTCGTGATTTCGTGACAAAAAGCAGCAAAGGGGCACGAAGCGGAAAAGCATCACGATTTCACGATAGGAAACAACAAAGGGGCCCAAAATGGAGAAGCATAGCGATTTCGTGACAGGTTGCGGCCGAAGGCATACCAAGTGAAAAACATCGCGATTTTGTGACAGGTTGCGGCCGAAGGCGTACCAAGTGAAAAACGTCACGATTTCATGACAGGTTGCGACGAGACAGCCCGAAAGAGAAAAGCGTTGCGATTTTACGACAGGTTGCATCTACACAGCTCGAAGAAAAAAAATGTCACGATATCATGACATGTATCATTTTCACGATGCATGATGAGAAACAAAGCTGCTGATAGAAAAACATTGCGATATCGCGACATGTCTCATTTTCGCTGTGCTAGAAGGCGAACAAGGCTGTTGGCAGGAAAATGTCATGATATCGTGACATGTCGCGTTTTCACAGGTGAAAGCAAAGGAGCAAAGCTGCATGCATAAAAACGTCGTGATTCACATGGGGCCATTACAAAAATGCAAAAAAGTGTGGAACACGTGGTGTACATGTGTAAGGGCTGCAGAGGCATTATAGTTCACAGAGAAGATCTCGAGCACAAAATCAAAAGCAATGGAAAGGCGAGGAAGGTGAAACGAAGCAATCTGGAAGATAAAACGAACCATCATGGAAGGAGAAGCAGTTTTCTAGCAAGTATAAAATACAGAGGCACAAATAGGTATGGGGGTCGAAAACTGCTGCGAGCGGGTTACAAAGTTGAGGGTGATTAGCCGTTCTGAGCCTACTGTGGAGTGCTTTTCTTCCACTTTTGTTGGATTTGAGAAAAACCAGAGATTCTGCTATTGTAACAGGACATATTTTTAATACAGAATTGTTTAGAAATTTGCATTTTATGGGCAAGAAAGGATGAGAAATTTTTTGCATGCTTCATTTTAACTGTTCTATTTTTCTCCTTTCAGATTTCAGATTTATAAATGAAATTCATGCCATTGTTTTGGGTTATTTCATGTGAATGTCTGCAATCTAAAAATTATTTTAAACCCTAGGAGCTAGCACCTAGTTTACTTTGATTGTGTTTGTTTTGTAGGTCAAATAGGCTAGGTTGCATGTACAAAACTCTCATGTATTCGGTTTTGTCGGAATAGGATAGCATCAGACTGAACATGTTCTACTTTTAATTTTTTGTATTTCTTTTTGTTCATTTTATTTTATTTTCCAGAAGGTTTAATGAACATTAAAAAAAAAATTACAAAATATTAAAAAAACATAAAATAATGAACAATCACTAAAGCTGCATGATGGAATAAACCAACATTACCCCTTGCTTACAGTTACTTGCAATCACTAAGGTGTTCCAAGAATTTTAATCGAATATCTTTATTTGAGATTACTAATACATAGTTGCAAATGCTAATGCAGTGGAGACCTTGGAGAAGTTGGTTGTTTAAACTTCTTTGCAAGACGGGATTTGGAACCCAAATCCTAAAGAAGAGTGCACTTTCACAAATGTGTGAAAAAACCACTCAACATTTTGGCGCTAGAAGGAGGGCCTGAACCGGTTTATTTCAGATTAATTTAAATGCTATAGGGATTTAAATTTTGAATATTTCATGCCCTATTGATTATTATCTTTAGCCCTCTTTTAATATTACAACTTGGTACTGTTAAAAGGAGGACATGAATTGCTATGCACTGGTCTAACGCTTTGATTGTTCATACAGGAATAATGTGATTTAATTTAATTTAAAAGAAAAAAAAAGTAATAAATAAATAAATAAAAAAAGATTTTTTTTTGGGTATTAAAGTTATATTCTTTAAGATTCACTGATGGCTATGTTTTCACCATGGATGACAGGTAGCCCATTGAACATACCAGGAGTTCAACATTATTTTCTCATTGGTTTTGAGAGATGTCTTCCTTGATTTTTGTCTAACGGGACAAATACTGCAGGAGAACACATTCAAGCATTCAAATTTGTTGTGAATCACTTAACAATTTGGCATGATGATGTTGTTTGTAAAATGTTCCCTTACACCTTGGAAAAAGTGACATTTGATTGGTTTACAAGTCTGCCCTTAGGGTCTATCACTTCTTGGGCTCAGCTAGAGGCAACATTTCTTAATCAATTCAAAAAAGAGCAAGTTGACCCAATCCACATGTATCAACAGTTTGTCTCTATTAAAAAAGGACTAGGTGAAAATGTGAAGTCATTTTCTGAAAAGTTCTTTGGATTATATGCTCAATTAGTGACATTTTATGCTCTTCAAGAATAAATGGCTCTCCAAATATATGTAAATGCTCTTGACCCACTCATTTCCACATATTTGCGAGGGATGCCTCAAATCACATCTTTGACACAAGCCTATACTCAAGCAATGGCAATTGAGCAACAATTGAGTTATCAAAATTATAGTGTGGGTTTTGGATCGTATAATCTTCAATCATTTAATACCTCCTTTACCCATCCAATGATTTATCCACATCAACCAAATTCAAGTGTAAATCAATTGTAGAATCAACAATCATTCCCAAGCTTCAATCAATTCCAAAATCCTCAATATACTATGCAAGATCAACCATATTTCTTAAGTATGAATCAACTTCAAAATACTCATCTTGATTCAAAGGATATTTCTAAAATCAATTTTAATGATTTTCATAAGAATATGATTTTAGGCAAGGGAGGAGTACTAGATCCAACTAGTATTGAAACATGTGACAAATTGGAAACCCTAGACTTACCAAAAGATGAATTCTATGTGGATGAATCTGTTTCGGATGACATTGTTGAAAATGATGGCCAAGAAAATTCACACCTTCCAAATCATGTTAAACGTGAATCATGGGTTACACATGTGGATTATGATAGCCTTATCAATTTGAATACAAGCAATAATCCAATTTTGAAAGTAATTGAACCAGCTAAGGAAGGTGAAGATAAATTTGATGAGAAACATTTTGATGAATTAAAATATGAAGAAGAAATAGTTGAGCATCACAATTTGATTTTGAAAGATGATCATTATGATTCTTGGGAAGAGTATGCTCACTCCAAAACCGCTAATGAAATTTGTGTGCCTATTGATATGCAGGATAATACAATTGCCCTTTCATATGAGGATATTACAAGTCCTATACAATCTAAGAATGCTTTGGAAGAAGGGTTGGAATCTCATCAAAAGTTGGAGAAGGATAATGATTTTACTACCATGGATGAAGAAGGAGAATCAATTGTTTTTGTTCCCCTTGAGGGGCAAGAAATAAAAAATCTTGATCCACCTATTGTTTCTACAATGTCTATGCCATCTCAAAATGATGAAATTACAAATCCTAAGTGGTGTGGGTTTGATACTATTGATGATCCTAATGAAAATATGGATTTTGAGGCAACTCAAGCCATTGATCATGGAAAGGCATCACGTGACACATATCTTGAAGAATTAGGATCTTTTTTTGAAAAGGATGGACGCATGTTTGATTGGGTGCCTAACTTTGGTGTTTTTGAACAGGTGTTGGATGATGAAGAAGACAAGGAAGAAAAAGAAAAAGCTACTAACACTCATCAAGTTATGATAAATTCTAATCATGATGGGTTGGGTATGGGTGACAAGGTGAAATCTTTACCTTTGGTAGTAGCCACAAAAATTTTAAGTGATGGGTTACATGATGTCCCTTTGGATGCTAATGTCATTGATGATGAAATGTAAAATCTTGGTGATGTTTGTCAAGCTTTGATTGATTTTGACGGTTTTAAAATCTCAAAAAATAGTTTGAATTTAAGACTTTTAGAAATAGGCTCTTGTTTGCAATATCTCACATTTGAAAAGGAAAGCCTACTTCTAAATCATGAATGGAATGATGAAACTTGCACTTTAAAGAATAGACAAAATAAAATTGAATACCAACCATTGTCTAATCAATTTGATTTGAATCTCACCTATGATGTTGCAAATAGAACTAAATCAAATTGGTATGGTGAGCATGGCAAGTTGAATTTTGTTGCATTGCTTGGTTTGATCTTATGGTGGTTGGATTCCTACAACATTTGGCATGTGTATTGTGACATATGTCTTTTGAAATGTTCTAATCATGTTTGGGATCCAGGAAAGTAATAGTCCAAGCTTGGCATCATCTTGTACTATATTGTATATAGTTTTTGGTTTTGGTTTTGGTTTGTGTTTTTCAAGTTTCATTTTTTTTTTTGGGATTGTTAGTTTAATCATGATTTAAGTTGTGTGTTTGATTTCATTTGACATGTTTAGTTTGTTGTTATAAAAATAAAAAAAAGAAAAATTAAGATGTCAACTTATGCCTAAAATCAGGAAAATATGAAACATTGGAATTGTGTTGTAGAAAGCTCCACAAGTAACACAAACATTTTAAATAATATCGTTTGAATCTTGTAATGCATGAAGTTTTCAGTTTTACACATTATGATAAAGTAGATGATATATTCCATCCACATTTCAAAAGAAGCAGTGCATTCATATCTCATTCCTCATTGCATATACATGTCATCTCAGTTACATTTTCATTCCATGGGAAATTATTGAGAAGGTGTTGAATCCTCTTAGGATTATTACATAACATATATTAAAAGGATCCTAAGGTTGGGAACTACTGCCCAAGCTATCTTGAACCAAGCACATTCCATGCACATTAAAAGAAATCTTGAGAAAAATGGTCAAAACCATACTTGGATGAAAAGGTGAGGCAAAAAGAATATTTCATGTCTGTCCTATCATGTAACATAATCATTAAAATAGTGTTTTTTACCATTGCCATAAAGCTTAAAGCCTAAAATCAAAGTAGTAAGGATAGGGTTAAATCCTTATCTCGCTTAGGTTGAGGATCCAATTCCCCAAAGCTCTGATTTGACGTACATGGAGTAGTAAGGATAGGACTTAATTCTCATCTTGCTTAGGTTGAGAATCCAATTCCCCAAAGCTTCCATTTTTCCCATTTCATCATAAGGCTTGGATTGGAAGGATCGTACTACGTGCCCTCTATAAAGGATGGGTAGTCATCCCAAGGGTCCAAGCAATAAAAGTAAAACTAATTTTTTCCATTTCATCTCCATCTTGGATTGGAAGGATTGTACTACGTGTCCTTAGAAAAGGATGGGTAGTCATCCCAAAGGTCCAAGTAATAAAAAATTAATATTTCCCATTTCATAAATCTTGGATTGGAAGGATCGTACTACATGTCCCTAGCAAGGATGGGTAGTCATCCCAAAGGTCCAAGAAATAAAAGAAAAAGAATGAATGAAGCCAAGTCATGGATTATGGGGTTAAGTATGCTCATGCGTGGAAACATGTCTTGCCTAAAAGCAAGACCACTGATTGCTCATATGGATAGACTAGCCTGACCATTTCATCCATAACAGGTTAAATTATTTTGTTCAAGATGAGGTAATGAACTTCAAATCAAAATAGTAAGGATAAGGTTAAATTCCCATCTCGCTTAGGTTGGGAATCCTATTCCCCAAAGTTCTGATTTCACTCACACTTGCACATGGGTTCAAGATGGTAGTGACACATGACCAACTGTGGGATCTAGTAAATTAATTCAATATACATATTTTTGGTCCTAAGAGGGTTTGACATTTTTAATATGTTTGTCCATGATATTAGAAGGTTTGAGCATTTATAAAGCAGGTTGTTACATCCCTAGCATCTTCATCATACATCAAATATTGCACAAATCATTCATAGCCTTGTATACAAATCATAAGTGAAACTGACAATGGAATGTTGAACAAGTTCGAATGATAGGTGATGAAACACATTGCACACACCGAGCTGATACTTAATGATTCTGATGTTTCATGTATTTCTGATCTGTCGGTATTTGTTTATCTTCTGTGCTGACACTTGTATCTAAGCTTGTATGCTTCAGGTTGGGTTCTCACCAAAATGCTCAAGAGAATTTGACAGCAGAGTCGCCATTTGTTGTGGCTGATCCACAACACACCCCAAAATTGGGGACCCACATTTTTTGCATGCTTTCAAAGAAAATTGTAGTAGCCCAGATGCTAAAAAATCAAGAAAAAAACAAAAATTTCACTAAGGAGAAAAAGTGTCGCGATATCGCGACATGTCGCTCCGTCGCTGTTGAAAAAGAAAAGTTGTCGCGATATCACGACATGTCGCTCCGTCGTTGCAGAAAAAGAAAAGTTGTCACGATATCGCGACATGTCGCTCCGTCGTTGCTGAAATGAAAAAGTGTCGCGATATCGCGACATGTTGCTCCGTCGCTGGAAAAAATGAAAAAGTGTCACGATATCACGACATGTCGCGTTTTTGCAACCCAGGCAAGCAGGAAGAGGCATTGATAAAAAATTGTCATGATTTCATGACGTGTTGTGAAATCACGGTCCAGAGAGTAAAGAGAAAGATAGAATGGAAACTGGTTGTGAAATCGTGACATGTCACAAAATCACGGTCAAACAAGTCAAACAAGGCAAGGTGCTAAAAGCATCGTGATTTTGCGACAAAAAGTAGCAAAGGGGCACAAAGCGGAAAAGCATCACGATTTCGTGATAGGAAATAGCAAAGGGGGCCCAAAACGAAGAAGCATAGCGATTTCACGATAGGTTGTGGTTGAAGGCATACCAAGTGAAAAACGTCATGATTTCGTGACAGGTTGCGGTCGAAGGCGTACGAAGTGGAAAACGTCACGATTTTGTGATAGGTTGTGATGAGACAGCCCGAAAGAGAAAAGCATCACGATTTCACCACATGTTGCATCCATGGGACCCGAAGCAAAAAAATGTCGCGATATCATGACATGTATCATTTTCGTGATGCATGATGAGAAACAAAGCTGCTGACAGAAAAACATCGTGCTATCGCAACATGTCTCATTTTCGCTATGCTGGAAGGTGGACAAGGCTGTTGGTAGGAAAATGTCACGATATCACGACATGTCGCATTTTTACGGTGAAAGCAAAGGAGCAAAGCTGCATGCATAAAAACATCACGATTTACATGGGGCCGTTACAAAAATGAAAAAAAGTGCGAAACACGTGGTGTACATGTGTAAGGGCTACAGAGGCGTTACAGTTCACAGAGAAGATCTCGAGCACAAAATCAAAAGCAATGGAAAGGCGGGGAAGGTGAAACGAAGCAATCTGGAAGATGAAACGAACCGTCGTGGAAGGAGAAGCAGTTTGCCAGCAAGTATAAAACGCAGAGGAACAGACAGGTACAGGGGTCAGAAACCGCTGCAAGTGGGTTGCAGAGTTGAGGGTGATTAGCTGTTCTGAGCCTACTGTGGAGTGCTTTTCTTCCACTTTTGTTGGTTTTGAGAAAAACCTGAGATTCTGCTATTATAACAGGACATATTTTTAATGCAGAATTGTTTAAAAATTTGCATTTTATGGGCAAGAAAGGATGAGAAATTTTTTGCATGCTTCATTTTAACTGTTCTATTTTTCTCCTTTCAGATTTCATATTTATAAATGAAATTCATGCCGTTGTTTTGGGTTATTTCATGTGAATTTCTACAATCTAAAAATTATTTTAAACCCTAGGAGCTAGCACCTAGTTTACTTTGATTGCGTTTTTTTTGCAGGTCAAATAGGCTAGGTTGCATGTACGAAACTCTCATGTATTCGGTTTTGTCAGAATAGGATAGCATCAGACTGAACATGTTCTAATTTTAATTTTTTGTATTTCTTTTTGTTCATTTTATTTTATTTTCCAAAAGGTTTAATGAACATTAAAAAAAAAATTACAAAATCTGAAAAAAACATAAAATAATGAACAATCACTAAAGCTGCATGATGGAATAAACCAACATTACCCCTTGTTTATAGTTACTTGCAATCACTAAGGTGTTCCAAGAATTTTAATCGAATATCTTTATTTGAGATTACTAATACATAGTTGCAAATGCTAATGCAGTGGAGACCTTGGAGAAGTTGGTTGTTTAAACTTCTTTGTAAGAGGGGATTTGGAACCCAAATCCTAAAGAAGAGTGCACTTTCACAAATGTGTGGAAATACCACTCAACAAGAACATTTCAATCAAATATCATTTTTGAGAGAGCAAGTGTCTGATCAACAAGTTAAAATGGAATACATTGCTTCAAAGGAACATATTGCTGACATATTTACCAAGCCACTTCCAAAGGAAACTTTTGAGTATCTCAGAGGAAAGTTGGAAGTAACTTCACTCCCATACCAAAATTTATCACCTCAAGAAAAGGAGGTGGTGAGAGGACTATGCTAAAGTATATTATTTTTATCCACAAGGAATCCTTTGCCATTGATTTCAAATGGGGAGAGAATTCAGTGAGGGGGATCAACTTCTTAGGGGAAGCAGTATTGGAACCCAGTTGCAATAAAAGAAGATTTTTTTGAAGGGTTTCCATCAATGACAAAGGGGGATATTGTTGAAAATATTGAGTTGTCATTGATGTCAAAGGCAGGAATATACATTGATGTCAAAAGTAGGAATATATTCAAGAATGGAATTGTAAGTTGTCAATATTGTCAAGGGTAAAAACATTGACAAGGATGAAATTATGAATGGACAATATTATGGTGCTTGAACAAATAAAATGGTGATATATATCTCAAATATCAATTAGTGATGTATACTTTGATATTTAAATATTAAGGTAAGGTTTTAAAGGTGGGATATATTTAAATCAAAAGGATTTAAATACAATTAAAATAATGGAAGGGCCAACTTTTTGTTTAAGATTAAAAAATTAATTCTCTAAGTTTATTGGTTGTGTGAGTTGTGGTGAGCACCTTCACAATTGCCTTTGGAGAAAGAAGAAGATCTTTAATTCACATGCCTTGTCTTCGTTCAAAAAAGGAGAGTGAGCTCCAAAGTATGCCTTCGTTGGACAGTGAGATTTCCATTCATTTGAGTGCAATGAGGTTTCCATTCAATTGAGTGTAGTGAGACTTTTGTTCATTTGAGTGCAGTGAGACTTCTGTTCATTTGAGTGCAGTAAGACTTCTATTTGTTTTGAGTGCAGTGAGACTTTTGTTCATTTGGGTGTAGTGAGGCATCCATTCATTGAGTGCCATGAGTGTACCAATTGCTTGAGCCCTTGAATTTGGAGGAGTATATTTTATGTTTGAGTGGAAGCAGTATTCATATGTGAAAGGTGTATCTTTTATTTGTGGAGAGTGAGTGCTTTCAAAGAAGTGTGCTATAGTGTACATTGGGTAGAAGCTTTGCTGGAGTAAAATCAAGCTAAGAACCATCTTGTAACCAACATAAAAGAAGAGGAAGAGGCATTGAATTACCCACACACAAATTGACATTTCCAAGAGGAAGAAAAGAGAGGTCTACGATATAGTTGGAGTACACACAGTGTAAAGGAAATAGTGGTTGTAGTGAAGACATATCATCAAATCTATGGATTAAAATCCTTTAATACGTTTGATCTGATCTTGGAAGAATTGTAAAGTGATAAATACAAAGGTATTGTGCTAATTTATTCATTTGCACTAATGTTTTATTAACACTATGAGGAAGTGTTTGTGCTTGTAGAAAGATGAAGCAGGTCACAAAGGCACAGGATTTGAATGCAACATACATAAACCCTAATCAATAAATTGCATGAAAAACCAAGGTAGTGGAAGTAATAATGGTATGTGATATTAGACCCAAACCCTAAAGATAATGAAAGAGGCAGCAGCATGAGAAGCCAAAGCACCAGATATGTGGGAGATTAAGGAGAAACAATGTAAATATGTCTTGGATTCATAGTACACCAAGGATACATTTTGGAGTGCAAAGTAATGTCCACATCTTCAAGTTGAAAGGTGTGGAACCACCTTCCATCCAGTGGTGTAGCTAAAGTGGTTCATGGCCAGCCAATGAGAGTTGTGAGTGAGAGACCAGGGTTCAAGTTGAAGCACCAACAAAAATATTTTGAAGAGATAAGTATCTTTTGATTATACCTAAGAATGAAATTTTTATTGATGAAATGTTATGATTGAAAGTTTTCTTCAAAAGGATAAAATAAAAGAAAGTGTGAATTTATTAATGCACTATGGTTTTTATGAATGAAAGTTATTTTTGTTAGAACAAGAGAATAATTGCATAATATTTTGAGCAAGATTTGGAAATAGAAATTCCAAAAGATAAGTGTTTTATGAGGGTAGCTATGAAAGTGTTATGAGATATTTCTGTATGATATGATTATGATTTGTTGATTGTGTCAAGTGGGAGATATAAGATATTATTAGATGTATGAACTTAAAATATGAATTTGATAAGGGTTGAGAGCAAAGTTGTGCATTGCTTTGAATAAATTTAGGAATAATAGAGCAAGGGTTTGAGAATAAATTTGTGCATTTTTTTATGATTGATTTTGAGAGTAGATGAAAAGGGTATCATTGTGCACGGTGATTCTTTTTGAAGTAAATGTAGAAATAATCAATTATCATATTTTGGAATATTTGAGTAGGTTCTGTGAGCAACATTGAGATGGATTTGAGCAGGTTTGAGTGAGGGTAGTGAGCAGAATTAAGCAGGTTTTGGTGAGAAAAATTGAGCAGGTTTTGGTGAGTAGATTTGACCAAGTTTTTATGAGCATATTTGAGCAGAGTTAAGAGAAGGTTTTGGAGTAGATTCGATCAAGCCTTGTTTAAAGGCTTGGAGTATATTAGAGCAAAGGGATTGGTGTCTCCTGTGGATAGAGGTCCATAATCTAGAACAAAGGGGATTGGTGTCTCCTATGGATAGAAATCCATGAACAAGAGCATAGGGGATTAGTATCTCCTTTAGTTTGGTGCCCATAAACATTGTAATAGGAAATTGGTTCCCAATATATTTGTTGAGAAAATTTATAATAAATATTTTCTCCATAGACACCACATTGGGTGAACCATGTTAAATCTGTATCTCTTATGTGTGTGATGATATGTACATTGTTTCATTACTGCAATTCGTAATATTGGATAATACTACTTTGGAACGAAAAGTAAAAGTTTGATCTTATATTGTTCACCCCCCATATTAATATAAACTTGTGTTTTTCAATAAGATTATGGAAAACTGTAATGTATAAAATCTTTACAATGTTGTTATAACTAGCTTAAAGGACATTGCTACAATGAATGATGAAGCAATAGCCAGTAAATTAATGTGTTGGAGTTGATGGTGCTGTTATAATGTAAGATAATAGAAATGGTCTTTGTGTTTGAATTTAAACATCGGTTGCCCCATATTTGATCCCAATTCATTGCATGGCTTATAGAATGAATATTGCATACAAAATTATGAGCACATTTGAAAATGTCACAAGAGTCGAAGAACTCGTCCATGAACTACATGATTTTTTTTGGTGGATTCGTCCATGAAATACATGATTTTTTTGGTGCAATCCAAAAAGATTTGTAGAGTTTCAACTATTTGAACTAGGAGTTACATAAGGTAAAAAATTATTGAAATATGTAGCTACTAGGTGAATTTCATTGTTTCAACATGTAGCAAGAGTTTTCAAAGAATATAAATCCTTAGTAGGCTTTATGTATGATAATTGGAGGGCAATTGACAAAGCAAAATATTTTCTATATCGTATGATAGACTTAGAAATACTACTCACTTTATGTGGTATTCTTCCAATGTTGTATGAAATGAACACTTTGATAAAACTTGCGCAACAAAGATCCATTTATATTGTTGATTTCATCAATATTAGAAAATAAATTTGTATGCGTATTGATATGTTATAATTTTCAATTAAAAATTTTACGGATCCTTTGTTTGATGATTGGAGAAATTTAACAAATGTTAAAAAATAAAAAAGTTTGTCAAAGTTCAGCATCAACAATCATCTTTGTGTTAATATTCATGGAAAAGATATACCTTTATAATGTTTTGATAAGCGATTGGATATAGTTACTGAAAATATTGAATAGATGTCAATCACATACAACAAATTTGATGTAGTTTTACTCAATACAAGAATTAAATTGAGAAAAATAGCAAAAATATTGATAAGAGAAATCAGAGACCATTTTCAAAGGAACAAGTTGTTTGAAGTGATGGGTGTGGTTAACCTCGTATTTTGAGACTCAAAATATACTATAATAGTAAAAATGAGTTGTTTATAAAATATATGGGTACACTTATTCAACATTTTATTAAACGTGTGGAAGTCAATCATATTGAGATCAATGGTATTCTAAATAAAGAACTTTTAACCAATCAATCCTCATAGTTTGAAATGATAATGGTTGATCAAATTTTACATTTGACTAATCCTAGTAAACCAGGTTCTATTATACGCTTGTAGAAATTTTTTTACGCTAGTAATACTTTATAGTATACGACAAAGGAATATTTTTGCTTATATGAATTGTGTTAAATAATGATTTTGGGATAAATGGAATATGAAAGGGTTTTTAATGCATTATATTTTATGAAATTTAAAATTTATAATAGATTGTATAAAAATTTAGAAAACTGCTTGAGAATATATGTCTCATCTTATGAGGTAGACAAGTTTTCTTATGAGAGAGCTTTGGATTATTGGAAATCTATAATAGATAAAAGAAGTACCACTAATATTGATGATAATGAGGAAAATGATAACTGCAGTGATCATATTATTGAGACACAAAGATTAACTATGCATACAAGTGATTTAGGACAAGATGGGAAGTGTTTGTTTCAAATTTCTCCATTGTAATATTTGCATGATTTTTGCAAACATCTATCTTTAGGATTATGAATTTTTTGGATAGATAAATTTTTAACATATCGTATGATATTATTAGGCTACAGCCAGTATGCATTAATTAAGTAGTATTATAACTTTTTATAATCCTGATGTTGGGAATAAGGATGATGAATTTTTTGTTGAGTTGATGAGTTTTTCAAAGAATATGTCATGCACTTTATTCAAGATTATGAATTTTTCTTTGGATTGATGAGTTTTTCAAATAATATGCCATACTTTTTTATTTTATTTTTATTTATTTATTTTTTATTTTTATTTAAACATGGTGGAATCGGTAGCCGCCATGAATTTGTGCAGGCTTGCCAGCTTTTATGGCTGCCACAATATTTTGCGCTATCTGCCCTGGAAGCTGCCACATAGATCTTCGTGTAGTCCGCCCCTATAACCGCCATTGCACAATCATTTTAAAACTTTTATGCCACTAAAAGTACTAGGAAAGGGACAAGCGTTCAGTCCGATGAGTCCCGAGATTTGAACCTTGGACCTTCGCCCCCCTTATGGGGTTTTAATGAACCAATTTGTCTATACCTCAAACCTAATAATATGCCATACTTATTAATGAATTTTTTATTTTATATAATACCATTTGTTCATAAAATTATATGCTTTATATGATAGCATTGCTTTGTTCTATTGAGTATTTTAAACATTAGATGGCTTATTCATAATAAAATAACACTTAAACTTCTTTGTGACACATTTGTTTGTGCTAAATTGACAGATTAGTACAACTACATTAAACATATAAGAAATTAGATCTTATTCAATCAAAACCTATTTAGAAAATAATAAGACCTATATCCATAGTTCCAATAGAAAGCAAATGTAAATCTCTACAAAGATTTAATAAAACAAAACAATGATATAAAAATATTAGGCACATATTTAGAAAATATTTTTAATTATTTGGAATCATTTTTTATTATAAAACTAGTGAACTGAGTGTCCAGTTTGATACTATTGTTTTATAATTTTACAAAACTAGTGAACTATACATCCACTTTGATACTATTCAATTATAGGGCTCGATTCATTTGCTCGTTCAAATATAGGATCTGGTTGCTTTTCCTCATACCCTTACCCAGATGCTGCCCCTAATGTAGGTTGAGGTAGAATTTATTCTTGCCCCCCTATTCTAAAAGTTTATCCTTGTAGGGCACCAACTCTCCTTAGATTCGCCTTAGTATTCATCAAACTCACTATCAATACCCTTTACTTTGTAGCTGGATTCTCTTTTGAGGGTATTTATTTTTCATGTTCCTTGAGAAAAATATCTGGATCCATATTATATTTAATTATTATTCTCTCTAATGGTGTTATATAATAATTCTTTAAAGTTGATAGTATTTGTAGATTCTACTTTGCCATGACCAAAAATACATTTAGGCTTTCCACCTGATTCTTCACATTCTCAAAATTGGACTACATAGCAAAAAATTTAAATTATGTTAATCAATAAATGTATTAAAAAAATAAATTGATCAAAAAAATATTTGTGACTTACCTCTGCAACTAATTTGATAGCCTTTGCTGCTTTAACCTTTTTCTTATCAATTGCCCATTTATTGAAATATGCCTGGGCTTCAACATTTATATTCTCTAGCCTATTCAAATAGATATCTAAAATTTCATCATTGTAAACATGAGTGGCCTTTACAAATCAATATTTTCAAGGTGTTGCTCAACTAATGAAAACATATTCTCTCTTCTCAATTTTTTTTTTGTATTGGGCATTAATTTCTTTGAGTATAATTTTTGCTCGATACTCCCAATATTTTAGTTTTATAATAGCCTAAAGCACACTATATTTTATTTTGGCTTCCAAATTATTTGCTAATCAATTTTTTTTTAAAAGTTCAAATTTTCATCTTCAATAAGAGAACAATAGGATGAGAGAGGGGCTATGAGTAGTGGATTATCTTCCTCTAGCTTTCCATGCTTCAGTTTTAAGCATATTAGAAGCTTTAAAACTCTTAGAAATATTGCCTTGTAAAAGATAATCCTCATCTAGGGGAGGATTATCCAACTCAAGAAAGTGACACAGAATAGTGGAAATTTTTTGACTGAAAATTTTGAAATGGTTTGAGTATGACCTCCTCCTAAACTCCTTGAAGAAAATAATTGCTTTCCATGCATACATTGTTGACCCCTCATCAACTGTTGTCATGGTGGATATGGTGGTGGTATTATTTGTTGTACTGACTATTGTGATTGACCTAAAGTAAAAAATAGAATAAAAATTATTAGAAAATATTGAAATATAATGATGAAAAATATAAATGTACTATATAGCGATTAACTTTAACAAATGCATATCATATGTTGATTTTGACTCTTGTTCTGATTCAATTAGTTGTTCAGAAGATTCTATGTTATGTTTCCAATGTGGATGTACTGGAGGTGGTGGTGGTATCATTCACCATCTTTGACGATGTCATTGTATCGACCCTACAAAAAAATTAGAATTTTTTTATTAGAAAATATTTGATGATGTCAATAAGGACTTTAGTGATTAATTAACTATAATTACCCATACCAAATACTATTTTGGCCTCATATTATAATTGGAATGATTGTTCTAAAGTATGTTTGTGATGTTTCCATTAATACATTTAAAAAAAACTAGATAAAGGTAACTAAAAGTAAGTAAAAATAAACAAATTACACAACCAATTGTAGAAAGAGTAATATAACCTCTAATGGGTTGTCTAACTTCCTCAACATTGATGAGTTCTTAACGTGCAATTGAAGAGGTAGCTACATTTATAAGAGGAGATGCAGAAGACCTAATGCATTTCATAGATCTTGTTAGTAGAGGTTGTGGTGACTTTGTCTTAGAATCTCCACTAGCCTCTAGGAGCATTCCTCTAATTGCAGCCTCTCTTCTATTAGAGGATAGTAAAAGTTTAAAAGTTTGAATTGAATATTCTCGTGTATTATTTTTTCTCGATGATGGGATAGTAATTTAATAGTAATGATAATGTGTGTAGAGCTCACAATGCATTTACCTAGAATATTGTAAAGGGAGGTAGCTGCATATTGAGACTGGTGAAATAGTCTTTCTTGGAAACTAAGACAAGTTTTTTCATAATTTGGTTCATGTTTTCCATAGTTTTTGCATCATTTAATTATTTCTTGGGTGAAAAGTTAACCTAATACAACACTGACCTGATCTAATGGATCATTAAACATTAGTTTCTTATGGCCCACACATAAAAATCTATTTTATTTAATTGGATAGAATTTTTGCCGATTGCAATCAATCTTTAATTGTGCATTTTGACTAAATGCTAAAAAATATCCCAAAAATTGTAGCCTTTTCCATTTGGAGAGATCTCCAATATTTTATTTTGGAAATAAATGATTTATTTGGCTATGCTATTGGACAATCCCTGACTATCCACTTTGATCTTTCTTATTTCATTTGTTGTGTTGATAATCATCCTCTCATTGTTACCAAGGGTTAGTGGACTAATTGTTGCTTTTCTGGTCAGGTACTTACCAAGAAGATACCCAAGTTCAAACTTTGGGGGTAGCCTATTTGTAAAGCTAATAGTCTGATCTGAATTCTTTGAGTGCACACTAGACCAACGATGATGGGTCAACAATAATGAGGTGGAATAAGTTTGGTGGGAGTATCTCCCATGGTTTGAACTCTACGCTTATTAGTTATAAAAAAATGTATGGTTGTAACCAACTCTCCTATGAATTAAAAAAATAATAATCATCCTCTCATTGAATTTTTATGGACCATGCCCTTCATGTTATTTTTTCAACAATTATCGTAAATTTGGTAGGATTAGCAATTGGTTATGTTCTTCTTATCTAGATTTAATATGATCCAACTAATAAAATAAAATTAATGGATTTATTTAAGTTTTTTTATAAATTTTAGTTTTGATTAAGGCTTAGCTTGGTTAAGAAAAATCTTGGGATCCACTATAGTATTCATGTTGGTTCACCAAAATATGAGAAATATGGGTAAAAAAATATGAAGGGTCTCTTAAGGGATCCCTTGTGTCTCCCTATTTTCTCACCTTGAGTATAGGGACAAATTTTTTAGCCTAATTCTAGGTTTTAACAAATTTCTCCTATGATTTTATTTTGACAAATTTAATATTAATATACTCTTATTTGGATATAAATGCATAAAGCAATATGGAAAACTTGTCCTAATAAACAAAATTATTTTGATTTTTGATGATAAATGAAAATAAAATTTTCTTTTTAGAGCAAGGGTTCTAGAGGATAATGCAGTAAAAAATTCCTAATGGGACCAATATATAATTTTTCTTTAATGATATGCAAGATTAAATTTTATCTCCTAATATAATTAATGCTAACTAGTTATTTATTTTCTCTTTACCTTTAATGGAGAAAATATTAAATACCAAAATAGGAGTAGATGTAAAACTTATGATAAACAAATATAGGATCTAAATTGTTAAAAGCACATGAATGGAACTTGAAACATTGTTTTATACCTCAATAGAAAAAGCCCTATTGTGCTATGAAAGCATTGTTGACTGAAGCACTGAAAATGCTACTAATTCTTGGTGGTGCTTTTACAAGCCTATAAAAATACAAAAAATGGATGAGTTATTAGAAAGGGGTCTACCTAGACTAAAGGAGAGTGTATGGTTCCTTTGAAAAACATCACACTCTTATTCAAAAGATACAATAAGTAACTGTAGAATGATAATGGCATGATTATGAGTGTAGTGGTAAAAGTGCCACTAGGTGAGTGATAGCACCATTTAGACTTCTGGAAACTAGAAACACTTTTACTTTTTGTGATTGTGAACTTAATTTCTACTATATTAGAAACCTAGAGTGATAGTGTCATTGAATCTACAAATTACTAATATTTTCACCTATGTAAATAATAGAATATGCTTGGATAAGAGATTTATGATTTTATAAATGATATAATAAGGATCCTTGACCAAGAGGTGCAAGGTACCTAATAGATATAATATCACAATATGATTTCTTATAAGGGGAGATGCAAGCCAAGGATTTAATAAAACCAAATGATAAATATATAATGATGTGAAAAATAAACAAAATTTGTGTTTAATGATAAAATATTTCAAAGCTATAAAATGCATATAATGATAAGAACTAAGAGGGGATACATTGCAACAAAGCAATCTTGTAGCCTTAAGATACCTTGATTGATATCCCCTTATTGTGATGGAGTAGGTGATATTGCTTGTTGCTTGAGATTATTTAGAACTTCATAATTACATGAGATCAATAGATAAGAGTGTTGTCACTTTCAAAAGATCAAGATATAATTTGGATAAATTTTTGCTATGCTTTAAATATCATATTAATTAAGCTTTCTAGGTGTTAGCTTTATAGGAAATCTATTGGTCATTTGAGGTATGGAAGATAGAAAATGACAAATTTTAAGCTTTACATTTTTGTTGGGGTTATAGATCACATTGATGTGATTAGATCCATTTTTTATGGATGGATTAGAAGGTAGTAACTATAAAATTTTTATTTTATTTTATTTTGGTGTCTAACAATCAATAGCACTAAATGCGATAACACTAGTGGTGTTATTGATCCCAGTGCTAATGCCAATATGATTGTTGCTAGTTAATTTAGGTAGAAAATGAAAAAAAAAAATAAGTTTGGCAATAGACATTGCCAAGGAGTAAAAAAACACCACCACTGCTATTGCTTATCCTAGTGATTTTACTTTTGGAGTACTTAATACTCCTAACGGGGATTGTTGATTTGATTTGGATGTTTGATTAGATAACTAATAAAGATGTTGATGAATTTAGAGGTTTTAATGATACATTCAAAATTAGGTGTCCATGCAAATAATTTTTAACTAGATATATTAGAACACATTTATATATGTCAAAATATTATCATGATATATAAAATATAATTTGCATACAAACTAATATACAAGAAAAATAAATGCACAAAAAATATAAAATATAAAAATAAAATGTATAAACAAACACATATACACATGGTTCTAATGGTGAAGTCTTAAAAACTTTAAAGAGGAGGTCCAAGGTTCAAATCCTTCCAAAAAAAAGGGTTATATACAATGCTTTGATAACTAAAGTATATTTGGATAACCATATATTAACTAAACAATATCTTCCATGAGGATCATCTCATATGACCTATGGTCTCATAGAAACTAAAAAATGCTTTACTTTATAAATACACTATCAGTTTTATGTCATCTAGAATAAAATATACATATAACAAACATACAATCTTGTCATATACAATAGAATGTGTACACATTTAAATATATTAGCAAAATATATGTAAACAATACTAATTTCATCCAATAGAATATACAACACATACATATATACACACAAATAATGTATAATTACATAAATAATTTTATGTCATATACAATAAAGTATACATATAAACAAACATATTAGAAGAATAAATGCTTTAATCATTTTAAACAATAAAATACATAAAGGAACAAATACACGAATTTTTCATATAACATATGATAAAATTCATAAACATTCAAATTATAAAAAGAACCTTATGCTACATATAATACAATACAAATACAAACAAACATAAAATATAATTAAAAAAAATTAAATTATAATATATGTAAATAAATAAATACATAATTAATTCAATAACAAATATTCAAACAAATACACAATCTAGATAAATTCACTACAAAATAAATCAAGTGCACAAGAAATAAATTATAATAGAAAAATATTAGTCAACGATATGCAGGTGAAAATTTGTTGACTTTCATATAATATAAATAAATACACATACAATATTTTTATTTTTATTTTTAATCACAAGAAAAATATTCCATAAAAAACATAAATAGCCAATCACAAAGTAATATAATATATATGTAATTTTAGGTTATATAGAATAGACTTAAATTCTATATGCAACATCATGAATACATAATTTTTTGTTACTTATATATAAGTGAAAAAATCATTCAAATAATTTCAAAATTTGCACCAGGTACATTACTGACAAGTTCCCTCAATCCTTAGAAGGAGATCCAGCGTTCAATATTGACGACCTATGTCGGATATAAGAAAATCCCTTGGCTATCCCGTGTTAGAGTAGGTATTACCTTATTTGGTAATATCCTTTTCCCTAGGTTAGTTTACCTTTACCTTTGCTTCTACCTAGGTTAGTATCTTACCGACATTTCTTGTCGACAGATATTAGTTGTTAGATATTATATTATTGTTAGTGAGATACTTTGATTAGTTGGTTAGCACTATTGTTAACCTAAATATTTTGTATATATTTCATCGCCTATCAATATTAATCTATTGATTATTCTAAAGTCATTTATGGTATCAGAGCCAAGAGGTTCTTGGCTTTAAGGAGGAATTTTTCCTCTATTTTTTTATTATTGACCATTTGGAATTTGACTTGGGCATTATAGTATGATTCCTAAGGAGGCACTGTAGATCTGGGAGGAGTTCTTTCGCATGCGCAGATCTAACTTGGACACTGGATAGATCTTGACGTTGTGGACCCTGACTCCTAAGTGGACGCAGCTGACCTGAGACATGGACTCCTATGCGGACCTGAGATGGATGCAACTATGAACCACATGGAAGAGGTGACTCTAGGAGGACTAACAGATCTCTAAGACTATGTAGACATGGACACACAGTGGGAGGGTGAACACTACCCTAACCTGCGAGTGGACAACTTTGGGAAAGCTTAACCCTATGACCTGACGACAACCTAGGACACAGGAGATGTGGACAAAAAACAAAATTAACTTGTGCAAAAGCACCAGATGAAGGAGGGTATAGTCTACTTGATTTAGAAATTTTTATTATTTGACGGTTTTTCCTTATAAACCACTCTTTTGTTGTTTTCCCCTTGCATGTGGGATATTGTTGTTTGTTTCAAAACTGCATGGTTTTCCTATGCGATAGTCTGCAAGTTTGATGCATGGTGCTCCTAATCTAAGCTCCTCCACTGGCAGCAATAACCAGCAAATATCCCTTCGGGTAACAACAATCGCAATCCCATAGGACGATTGCTCCAGAGTAAGTGATCTAGGCAGGTGTTTTTTGATCGCAGGTGATTAAAGGTGTGTTTTCATGTTGCGACATATGTGAACATGAGGTGCTATTTTGATCGTGACCACTGTGGAAAAATCGACTAGGGAGAAGCACCACCATCGGTGTCAAGCATTGTCTTAATAAGTGGAGACAAATCATCGATAATAAATTACCAATTGTTCTTAATTTTTATGACCATAGACTGATGCACGAAGAGCCAGTTGAATTTAACCGATTGGAGACAAATCGCTATCCCTCAATGAAGATCATAGGAAAAGGTGTTAAAAAAAATCTGATTGGGTGCAAGTGGAAGGAGCAACCCAGCTTGTCGAATCATGCACACAACGGGTTTCAAGTGCCAAGGAAATAAGCCATTTATCTCCACGAGTTGTTCTGTGTGGCATGCCAGAATGACGACATTGCTTGGAGATGGCTATGAATGCATTTTAGGTGGCTCTTGAATGCTGTTGTTGTCATAAACCCCAAATTATAGGAGAGCAAGAAAATTGATTTGTAGACAACCAACACTTCATTGAAGATCGTAGGTAGGATTTTTGGCGTTAAAGGTAGGATAACATCGATGAGCTAGTTTATTGGTTCAGTCAAATATCTAGAGATATTTTGTCATGGAGATAAAATTGCCTGGAAAAGCCTTCATTTTTGAAGTGTGATTGGCCTCACATACTATCTCTACTAAAGATAGATGTCCAGTCCCTGGCAGTGGAGCAGATATGAGATTGTGCACCACTGTGAGTTCTTTGTAGAGGCCACGCCACTAGAGTAAGCTACAACATCCAAGGAGCACACCACCATGGTGGAGGCAGTGTCACTGTGATAGGAGTGCCATGGGAGGAGACATGTGGCCCGAGGTAGAGGAGCCCCATCAAAGTAGAGCATTCCATCGAAGAGGAGTAGCGCCCGAGTGGAGGTTAGCCATGGGATCTTAGCTTCTAATAGGGAATTCTTCCCTTATATTTCCATCGACAGTGGTAGCCGGATTGGTTACTTCACTGAGCGCTAAGCCACCACCAACAAGAAGTCTCGGGTTCAATACCCTTCAGCTCCTCCATGAACAAGGGTAAAATTTTTTGGTCAAAATTTTGCTTTGACAATTTAAAAAAAAAAAAATTGCATTGCTTTGATATTTTTTGGAAAAGTTGCTTTGACAACTTTTGTAAAAAATTTGCTTTGACAATTTTTTTGAAAAAGCTGCTTCAAAAAGTTATTTTGACAACTTTAGTGGACAAGTTGTTTTAAAAAAAAAAAAAAAATTGCTTAAACAACATTTTTTTGCTGCAAAAGTTGCTTGACAACATTTTGTAAACAAGCTTAAAAGCTTCCAAGCTGCCCTCTCTTTTCACTAAGGGGGGAACAATTCAGCAATTGCCTAAGAGGCAAACTTTGTAACACAAGGGAGGCTATTTTTGCAACAAGGGGGGATATAATTTTGCAAAAACAAGTGGGGATATCCTTGTAAAAGGTGCATTTTTGGCAGCGACCGACACCTTAGATATTTATTTTTGCAAAATTTGATTGTAAAAGGTGCACTTTCGACAGAGATCGACACCTTAAAATGATGGGTAAATCAAATAAAAAGAATACCCCTAAACTAACTAATGTTTCTAAGTCAGTTAAATACCCATATTTTTCCCCACACATGGACGAGATATATTTTTATGAAGATGGCACATTTATCACACTACGGAATGGTGTAGATGCCATAATCAACAATTTTGCATCTTGTGAAGACATGCATAAAGGTCAAACCCTTAATGGTTGATGCTTGTAGTGACACAAGTGACCTTCAGCCCATGGTGGCGAATGTTTGTTGTGACACAAGTGACCTTCAGCTAGTTGTAGCAAATGCTTGTTGTGATACAGGCTACCTCCTACCTTCAATGGTAGATATTAGTTGTAGCACAGGTGATCTCATCACAATAGCAGATTTTGCTTGTGACACTTGTGACTTAAAAATTGAACCTCCTCAAAAAGAGCTCCATAATATCATAAATAGTGACAAATGCAATATTGTTAAAAGCATTGATGAAGATGATAAAATTGGGTATTTTGAACAACACACCAAAAGATTTGGTTCCAAATTGATGAAGAAAATGGGATTCAATGGTGAGATATTAGGCAAACAAGAACAAGACATTGAAACTCCTATAATGCTAAATGTCAGGGCAAAGAATGAAGGCTTTGGCTATACTGGATATGCAAGTACCAGTAATACCATGTTTGTAAAACCTAAATCTCCTACAACTTCTAAAAAGCATTGTTGCAGTCATTGTGGAAAGACAGGACATATTGCAGCTAGATGTTGGAAATTACATCCTTGTGATTCATGTGGATGTATGAATCACTCTTCTTCCAGTTGTTGGTACAAAGTGAAAATGGCCAACAAGGTTCATATCGATTATGGATGGATAGATTTCACACAATGGACCATGATGAAAGAAATGTTGTATGGCTTCTATCAAAAAGGTAAAACCTATGGTAGACCTCGAGGCAAATCCAATGACGGATCAAGTGGAAGTCCTAGAGATAGACCTAAAGATAGACCCAGAGAAAAATTTCCAGAGGCATATCTACAGGCAGATCCAAAGGTAATGATGAAAAGGCATATTCACAGGAAGATCCAGAGATAGACCTAGTGGTACAAATCCAGACGTAAGCTTAGATCCAGAGCCAAAGTTGAAGACAAAGCATGAGCCACCATTCTTTCATTTCTCTTCTTATTCACTGTATTGGGGCAGTTATATACTTTACCCAAATATTGTTGTATGGGGGGATATATATGTATTACCCAAATAATGTAATAAGGGGGGATGTTAGAGTAGGTATTACCTTATTTGGTAATATCCTTTTCCCTAGGTTAGTATCTTACCGACATTTCTTGTCGACAGATATTAGTTGTTAGATATTATATTATTGTTAGCGAGATACTTTGATTAGTTGGTTAGCACTATTGTTAACCTAAATATTTTGTATATATTTCATCACCTATCAATATTAATATATTGATTATTCTAAAGTCCTTAAGCCTGAGGGGTATACCTAGATGGGATAGGCCCTGTGGAACAAAAAGTCCTGGCCCCTAGGGGATATAGAGAATTTTTTTCCTTAATATAAGGTTTTAAAGAAAAAAAGAGAGGGCTTAGATCTCACATTTTAGTTTATTAGATTTTTTTCTAGGAGGGAGTTAGGGTTTCAGAGGAGCCCAACCGGTGCATATAAAGATAGGAAGATTCATATTACATTCTAGGTTGGGAATATTTGATCCTTATAGATTTTGGATGTAGAGTGGAATGGTAGAGGAGGCAATGGAAGGGGGAGCTCATAGGGACAAGACCATGTTTGGATCTCTTGGAGTCTTTGCAAGAGAATTTTGTGTCCATTGGTCTAATTGTTGGTCTGATCATTGCTAGTGATGAAGCTTTTCTCATACCTGGCGGGGACTTTGTGGTGGTGCTAGAGTCCCTTGTTCCAATTTTTTCCAATCCACTATTGTGCAACTATATAGGCAATTGTGAAACATATTTTGTACCTCGCGATGACCTGATGTTAGTACCAGAGTCCTCTAGTCTAGATTTTTCTAAAACACTATTATTATTTTGGTTGGGTAGTGGATGAGAGCTTTTCAGTCCAGGGATAGTTTTTGGCTATTTTTTTGTTGTTGGATTCCTTCATTGGGGGGTCTTCCATTATTCTATATACTAGTAGTATTAGAACCCATAGGGGTGGAGGGTTTTTTCTTGCTGGTTGTTTGTGGGGTTTGAACCCATAGATCCTAAGATGTTGGGTCCTTTCCAAAACCTTACTCCATGACCCCTATTTTTGTTTTGAGATGGAGGTTTGGTATGAGTTGTTCTCTGGAGTTCGGAGGATGGTTAGAATCCAACATGATCTATGGGGTTTTAGTCTTCAAAATTTTTTGAGATGTAGAGTTTTATTGTCATTGGGGCAATATTTTGCAGATCTCCATTTTTGATAGCTAGTTTCTATTGATTTGGTTCAGCGGGTGGTCCAAAGTTCAAATCATTTTTCAGCGCTTAGGTCCCAGTGGTGTTCTCAAGGAAGAAATTTTTTTATTTCTGTGGAAGTGAGGGGCCCTAAGTTTTTATACCTCGAAGATGAATCGTTGATACCCTAAGTCCCAGTTGTCAGGGTTTGATGGTACTGTTGGTTGGTTGGTTGGTCCCCCGCTAGGCGGGATGAGAATAATTTTGATTTTGATTTTGTATTCAAATTACTGTGCTACCATTGGATAGGAATCTAAGTTTGATTATTTTTTCTTCTGGTAACTTTTTTGTTGATCCTGCATTTGTGCTAGGTTGAATATTATAAGTTTTGGTGATTGGCTGACTCCTTTTGGAACTCTATATACAAGATTTTTGGATCCTTTAAAAACACTCACCTTTTACCTACCAAAAAAAATTCAAACAATAAAATATACAAATAACTTGATCATAACTATAATAAAATACAATAGAATACATACAAGCAAACAAATATACAAACAATCTCATGCCACATATAATAGAATATGCATACACACATAATCACAACCAAAAATAATTCACAAACAATAAAAATATCCAATCAACAAACAATAGAATATAGACACAAAATCACAAGAAAAAATAATCCACAAACAATAGAAATAACCAATCAACAAGCAATAGAATATACAAATGAGAGTTTTATATCATATACATATAAGTAAAATAATTTTAAAGAATAAAATATGCAAAATCATAACTATAATAAAATATAATAAATTACAATCATGCCATATATAATATAGAATATGCATATCCATGAAATCAAAAGCAAAACTAATTTATAAACAACATAAAGGACCAATCAACAAGCAATGTCATAGAATACAATTATATATGAAATATGGTAAATACACATATAATTTTATATCATCGACATATAAGTAAAATTATTTAAAATAATATAATATAAACATAATTATATAACACCTATAATATAAATATAATTTTTTTATTACTTACATACAAGTAAAACAATCAATAAAATAATTTATAATTTCAAACAATAGACTATACAAATAATTATTTATGCTTCGGTCCCTCTGCTTGCCTTGGGAAGTGTATGATTGTTGAGGATCGTTGGTTTTATTCCATTAATATGGTATTATATTTTGAGGAGGAGGCGACTCAAATGTCTAGTGGGATCATTTTTGAGGTGGATGTTGTGTTGTAGAACCACCTCGGTTCTTCCATAGGTCTTCTCGGGTTCCTGGTTTATGGTGTCTTTCTTTTGTTTTCTGCTCTGTTCTCGGTTGTCTAGTGCTTTAGTGCACTGGTTTTGTAGTTGTTTTTCTTTGTTGTAAAAGGTTTAGGGGCCCCTTTCAAAACCCTATTCTCTTAATATTACCAAAAAAAAAAAAAAAAAAAATTATTTTAAACTATAATAAAATACAATAGAATGCATACAAGTTCATAAATATACAATCAATCTCATGTCATATTTAACATAATATGTATACACACAATATGAAAATAAAAAATAATCCAAAAAAATAGTTAATTAAAAAACAATAAAATACACGCTAAATTTTTTATATCATATACACATAAGTAATTTTTTTCAAATAATATAAAATAAAAACAATTGACTATAACAATAAAAAAAATAAAAAAAATAAAATACATACAAGTAAACAAATACACAAACAATCTCATGCCACATATAATAAAATATGCATACACAAAATCACAAGCAAAAATAATCCATAAACAACATAAATAACCAATCAACAAGTAATAAAATATATAATACATAGAATATAATACCATTATATATGCAACATGGTAAATACACATACAATTTTATATCATATACACATATGAAATACTTTCAAACAATATAATATACTATCAATTAATTACAACTATAACAAAATATAATATAATATATACAATTAAACAAATATACAAACAATCTCATGCCACATATATAATAGAATATGCATACACAAAAATCAAAAGCACTAATAATCCATAAACAACATAAATATAATCAACAAATAATAAAATATATATATTTTGCAACATGATAAATACACATACAATTTTATATACAAATAATTGATCATAACTATAATAAAATACAATATAATACAAACAAATATACAATCTCATGCTACATCAACAAACAATAGAAAACATACACATATAATATACAATTATATATACAACGTAATAAATACAAGTACACTTTTATATACAAACAATTAATCATAATATGAAAAAAAATACAAACAATCTCATGACACATAATAAAATATGCATACACGTAAAATTAGAAGTAAAAATAATCTGCAAACAACACAAATAGTCAAATTCATAAAATCAGAAGTAAAAATAATCCGCAAACAACATAAATAGTCAAATTCTAGAATTATAAAAATTAAAATAATAATATAAATTTAAAATTTTTTATAATTTGAAATAATTTAAAAATGAAATCATTCAAATTAAATGGAGATATTACAAACACAACTATCACAATACAATTTATTTTATATCTGAACCATATGCATTTCTTATTATGTATTTTAAGTTTTACTAAAACAAAAATGGATATGAATAAAAAATTATTGTTAATATTCATTTAAAAATTAAATTATAAAAATTTCAAAAAATATTTAAAAAAGTAAACTAAGTGTATTCGTTAATCCACAACAAATTTACTTTTAATTTTTCATGTTCATATTTTTATAATTAATTTTTAATATCACATAAATATTATGGATATATAACTTTACAAAAATTAAAATTTATTTGAATAAAAAAAATAAAAAAAATTGTTTTATTTAACTAAAATTTTACAATTACATTTTACTAATTTAATAATTATTCCATTAAAAAATATTATTTAAAAAAATTTAATTCAAATATAAAAACATAAAAAATAACGAACTCTAAAAACACATACAAATTAAAAAACACACCTCCAAAAAGGTCCATAGCCATCCTTAGGGTTTTAGAGGGAATTTTACCTTATTTTTATTAAAATAATTATTCATAAAAATACATCAAAATAAAAAATAAAATTTAACTATATATAAAAATTTAAAATTTAGTGTCAACCATCTAAATCTTCTTTAAGGTCATTGTATCTTCTATGTTCTTGCAGAAGTAAAAATAAAATTAACAATAAAAGTTATAATTAAAGAAAACATTTGTTCTATTTAAAAAATAAAAAAAATTAAAATAATATTATATACATTACTGTTAATAAAAAATAAAATTTGGTTGATAATATTTTATTTAAGGAAGGTACAACCCTTGAAATTTTTCAAACTTTGGGAAATATATCATAAAAGAACCTTGAAAAGTAGTCATTGAACATTATATTAGATATTTGAAAGACACCTTTACTTTAAAAATAATTATAAATGGTTCTCTTGTTCATGTTGTCATGGTTACCTCTATAACATTTTATATGTAAATTCCATTCTACTATAAAATTAGAAGCAATAATGTGAGTAATTAATTTCATAAACAAAAATTTAGATAAGGGTTTTTAATAAAAAAAATCATAAAAAAATTATAACTTTAATTTAATATTTTAATACTAATTTTTTTTTGGTAGATAGAAAGATTCATTAGAATATGGGTTTTGAAAGGGGCCTCAAAACCTTATTACAAAAGGAACAAAGTTGCGATAATAACATCAAAACAACCTAAAAGTTTACAAATTAAGTGAAGAAGATAAACCCAAAGAACAAAAGAAAGAGAAGGCATTGACCAACCATCATTCAAAACATTTCATAAAAAAGATTGGATCGAATCAAACGTCATCGAAGGAGTACCCTTAGGTCAAGCAGGTCCATCACAGATATTAGTGAGATCTCCACGGTTGCCAGCAGTGGTTTTGTATGCCTTAAAAACCTGATTCATATGAGCATGAAGGTCATCCATGGTTTTGGTAGTTTGAGAGAAAATGGTACTAGCATCTCTGGCACCATTGGCAGTCGCATACAGTTGAAAAACAGTGTTAGAATCAGAGCCAAAATAAAAGTCTTCGACATGTTACGAGGCTTTCTTTCAAGAGGGCCATCAAAGATATGATTGGAGGCTAGCTTGGAAAGGTCTTCTTTAATATTTGCTTTCTTAGATTTGCCAAGACCATGAGACTTACTGCCCACTTCTTTCTCCTTGAGCTTTCTCAAGGAACGATGCCTAACTTCGAGCTCAGAGCTACTAGAATCGGGCTTGGTAAAGCTAGGGGTCCTGGATTTAGGCTTAGTGTAAACGAAATCAGGGTTGTTCTCATCATCACCGACCTCATTAATGGTAATGGTGACACTACTGGGGCTATTGGCAGTAGGATCACAAGGGATACTGGGAATAACAACTTTCTGGGTGAACTCATTGAGGGTATGCTTGTAAAGGATCAAAAGCAGGACTTGGTGGGAAGGAGTGAAAGACTGAAGCTTTCAAACTTTGTTAATGGAAAACTCAATAGAACAAAAAATATATTTGGGGATGTTTGCACGTTTGACGTCTTTGAGGTGGTTTAGAAAGGCTAGGTGAAAGTTGCACAGAAGGACATCAATGTTGTTGATAGTAATGTATTGAAGGATGGGAATAAAAACCTTGTCCTAGGAGGAGGGGAGGGAAGTCTTTACTACACCACCATTCTCCCAAATTAAGTTTTTATGTTTATCTATAAAAAGTTTGTTTCTACTGCAAAGTTGAGTTTGTCTCCATGGATGATTTTACTATCAGTAGGAAACTAGGTGACTTCAACGAGCATGCAAATACTGATCACAAACTCTAGATCACAGATGACAACACTCCCATTATCCAAATAATTAATGATGGTGTTGGAAACTTCAGCATCAATGCCATAGAATTTCTTAAGGAGAGGGATGAAACCATGAGAATCAAGGATAGACCCAGTAATAGGGTCGGGGTGAAGGGTTTCTGGCTCAATGAGGGCCATAGCTATATCATGATGATTGGTATAGAGGGACAAGGTGGAGGAGTGCCCGACCACTTTTTTGATGTTGGATTTAAAGCCACCACTTGAGAAGGAGGAAAAACATGTGAATGCTTTAACAACTAATCAAAGCAACGATTGGTGGACATGGTTGGAACAAAAGTCTTTACATTGTAGATGCTAAAAAAATAGAAAGGTTTCAAAAGTAAAAGTCACCATAAAATTTGGTATAAAGGCCTCATGAAAGGGGGATATGAAAGGGTAAATGGTTATGAGAGAAGGGAAAAGACACGTGAAGGGATGGATGTTGGACACTTCATGCCTGGCGAACAAAGAGTAGTGGCACATGGCAGGATGGAGGTGAGGAGGGGAATGATGAAGCTGAATGAGGATGGGGAAGTGATTGGGTGCGTGGAGGATGGATGAAAAGCGAGATTGGAGTAGTCAGGAGATCTAATCACAAAAAATACAAGGGAACCAAACCCCAAAGATGAGTAAGACAATAATGAGGAACTTGGGAAATAAAATTTGCAAAGAACAAGGGAGAAACCATGAAACAAAGCTCGGCTAAAACCCCAACCAAGGCAAATCAAGAGAGGGCTCGCTAGGCTCAAAATGATTAAATGTCATTGGATAATTCATGAGCAGTAATAGTAGAGAGGTTATGGGGAAAATCACTATTCCAAATTGAAATATTTTCCACAGTGGTCCCTAGATTGGCGAGAAAGTCTGCTGCTTTGACATCTCTAAAAATGTGGTGAACATTGGATTATAGGAGCTGATGGAGAAGCCTATTGGCTTCTGAAATAATGTTTCTAAATTTCCATGTAGATATTTGCTCCTTATTAAGATAATTGATCATATTTAGTGAGTCTTCTTCTACAATGATGGTACACTAGAAATGTTGGATGATTATTAGTCCTCAAAGGAGGACTTTGGCTTCAGCTACATGGTTGGACTGAGTGCCCAATTTTTTTTGTAAGCAACTATCAATCTACCACTGTGGTCATGGATGATACCTCCTCCACCTACTTTGCCTGGGTTTACTCTAGAAGACCCATAAAAGTTGAGTTTGAGCTAGCCTTCAGGGAGGGATCCACCCGGCGTAGGCTTTGGTGTTGGTTTGTATAGAGCGAATAGTGATATGGGAAATCAAGTTGAGGGAGGTGACGGTGATTACCTCAACTCCAGGACTAGGGGCCTTGACATAAGGGATAAGTTGAGCATTTTTAGTGGCAAGACACAAGACTTTGATGCCAACAAAAGTGATGTCCCTGGATAGGCTAGAGAAGACCCTATTGTTGCATTCAAGCCAAACCTACCATAGAAAATGGTGAAGGCACATGTCCCACATAGATTTGAGTCTGTTATTGTGGAAAGGGTTAGGCCATTGGGTGAAAAAATCAAGGAGAGAGTGAGGACAAACCCACAAAATTTTGAAGGTGCTCAAAAGGAAATTGAGGATGCCTAAAGAGACACTGCATTCAATAAATAGGTGTTTGGATGACTCCCAAGCAGAAAGATAGAGGTAGCAGCAATTGGGGATGGTGAGACCACGTTTGGCAAGATTTTTTATTGTGAGGATTTTATCTTGGAGGGTAAGCCAAGAAAAGAATCCTACTGTAGGGATGAGCTTCTTCCGCTATATGAGATTAATAGGGATAAGGATTTGGCTAGGAGGATCTTATAATAGGTAGGTGGTTTTGATAGTAAAGAGGCCGCTATCACATTCTTTCCATATGAGTTGATTGAGAGGATGGTTGAAAGGAATGATATAGGTATTGAGCACTCGGGCTAGGGAAACAGTAGCTTGACCAAACTATGAATTGGTGATCACAGGAGGGAAAGGTTTCCAGGTAGGGGAACCATGAGCATAAGAGATGAAGTTGGCAACATTACTTCTAAATAACCCATCGGTAATATGCTTGATGATGGAAAGGACAAGATCATCGATGAGAGGATGATCATAGGCCCAAGTATCCTTCCAAAATTTGATATCTTGGCCATCACGAAGTTGCCATCTATAACCCTGCTTGATGATATGTCTGGATTAGATGATAGAGTTCCAGAAGGTAGATCTGGATTGAGGAATTCCTTCATCCATGAAGTTGTGGTGCTACAGGTATTTTATTTTAGTGATGGATACCCATTCCACATCAACATTTGTAAAAATTTTCCAGGCCTGCTTAGCAATAAGAGCCATGCTCATCTTCTGGATGCATTTGAAGCCAAGGCCTCTTTGTGCTTTTATGGTGTAAAATTTATCCCACACCATGATATGGAATCTACACTTGTTATCAGGGCCTAACCAAAGAAAAGTTTTTTGAAGCTGCTCTATTTTGGAACAAACAAAAGCTGGTTCTTTGAAAATGGATAGAAAGTACACTAGAATGCTCTCAAGGTCGGCTGATACTAAGGTGGCTTTGGATGCTTGGCTGAGGAGAGTGTCTTTCCACCTAGAAATATTTTTTTGGAGTCTTTCAAGGACATTATTCCACATGGAAGCTTTGGGGTTGCCCACAAAGAGGGGAAGACCAAGATAAGTGGAGGGGAGATCAACAATGGTGCATTGAAGGACACTGGTAATATTTGCTTGGCAAGGTAGAGGAGTGTTCAGGAAGTAAATATTGCTTTTAATGTAATTGATTTTTTGACCTACAACATCTTCATACAAGTTGAGGATGTGTTTAATACTTTTTGCTTCAGCCACTAATGCACAGGTAGCAAGAATGGTATCATCAATGAACTATTGGTGGGTGACTGGGCTTAGAGTGGAGGCAACATGAATTCTAGAAATGACACCATGGGTATAGGCTACTTTGAGGGAACACCCTAGAGACTCAACAAGGATAATGAACAACATGGGGGAAAGGGGATCACCTTGCCTTAGACCTCTAGCACTAGGGAAATAACCAACAATAGACCCATTAACTAGAATAGAGAACTAGGTAGAAGTGATGTAGGCCTTGATGAGATTAATCCAGTCCTCATGGAAGCCAAATTTATTGAGTACAACAAATAAAAAGTTCTAGGACACTCTATCAAATGCTTTGTTCATGTCCAGTTTTAGGAAAAAAATGGCTTTTTTGCTCCGATAAGCCGAGTGCATGGTTTCATGAATGCTTATGATCCCATCAGTAATGACTCTCCCTAGAATAGTACTACCTTGGCAAGAGTTAATGATGGATGGGAGGATTCCTTTTAGCCTATTGGCAAGGGCTTTAGTTAGGATTTTGTAGAGCACATTACAAAGGTTGATGGGCCGAAAGTCATGCATTGATCTACACACAATAGTTTTGGGGACCAGGGCAAGGAAAGTGGAGTTCACATCCCTAGGAATGAATTTGGATTGTTGAGCATCCCTGATGGCATTGCACACATCATTACTGATAATGTCCCAAAAAGTTTGAAAGAACCTAGGTGAGAAGCCATCGGGGCTAGGGGCTTTATCAGGTTGCATGGAGAAGAGAGCCTAGTTGATCTCATCATCGAAGAATGCTTTAGTGAGCTGACTATTCATATCAAGGCTGATGATATTAGGAATATGGTTAAGAAAGGCTTTAGAGGAATGAACCAATTGAGGGCTTTGAGAACCAAGGAGGGATTCAAAGTGACCGATAACCTCACTCCTAATTTCATGGATGCAAGAAGTGATCGAGTTGTCATTTTTGATGAGCTCTTTAATTATGTTGGAGCTTCTGTGCTTCATGGTAGAGGCATGAAAAAATTTGGTATTCACATATTCCACCTTGAGCCACAGTGCTCTCTATTTTTGACTCAAGAACACTTCTTCCTTTGTGAGAATGTTATAGAAATCTGATAGTAATCTCTATTCTTCAAGTCTCATCTAAGAATTATAATGTCCTTGTTGAATTTGAATTTCAATGATTTGAAGCCTTTCTTTGATTGCCTACTTATTTTCAAAAATCTTGCTGAAAACTTCTGCATTCCACACCTTGAGATTATTCTTGATGAATTGGAGTTTCTTTGCAACTTGAGCCATAGGAGGTCCTGATAAAGCTTGGCCCCACCATTGTACAATTCTGTCCCTGAGTTATGGATGTTGAATCCACATGACTTTGAACCTAAAGAGAGTTTTGAAGTTAGGGGAACAAAGGCCTTCAAAGATTAGCGGATTGTGGTCTGATCCAATTTTGGGGAGAGCTCGAAGAGAAGCATCTCCTAGGAATGGAACAGTCTCCTTAGACAATAAAAAATAATCAAGCCAGAGTTGGATGTGTTGCCCTCCTATTATGCTATTGATCCAAGTGTACCTGGTGCCATTTAGTTGAACATCCATCAATTCATTGTTATCAACAAAGTTGTTGAAATATTCATAGTTTTGGGGTGAAATGGCAGTTCCTCCACTTTTGTCAAATGGGTAGAGGGGTGAGTTGAAGTCACCTGCTAGAATCCACAGGTGATTAGCAAATATGATCCTCATTTGACTTAATGTATCCCATAGGTTGCTTCTTCCTTGAGGGGTATTGGGTGCATAAATATTTGATAGAATCCAGCTTGTGTTGGTATCTTTGCTAAAGAACAAAATATTGGTGATTTTGTATGATGCTAAAACAAATATTCCTTCCAATTTGGATGGATCCCATAGACATAGGAGCCCACCTGAAGATCCTTGTGCCAGGCTTGCAATGAATTCACAATTCTTCCATATGGTTTTGGTTGTTTTTTTTGTGGCATTGTTATCAATTTTGGTTTCCTGCATTATGAAGATGGTTGGTTTTATTTCTTTCCTCATGGTAGCTGCCAGTATCTGCTTGGCATGACCATTGAGGTCTCTCACATTCCATGAGAGGATTTTCATTTAGATATTTTGATTGAATATTTTTGCCCCCTTTGTTTTTTTGAGAGGGAGGTTTGGTTCTTTTAGTTTCATCTTGCGCTTGGGCAAACATATCAAGGGTTGATTGAGTACCATTAGCAATTTTATCTTCAATAGCTTTTTTATTTTCCTAAGAAACTCTTTTTATTGCCTCCAACATCAACCGCTGCCCTTTTAGAACTTCTGGTTTGCTTAGGGATGAAACCGTTAGGGGATTTGGAGGGAGAAAAATGTGAGGAAGGACTTGGAATGGTGGGGTTAGGGTTTGGGGAATGATGAGTAGGGTTGGGTGAAGTGGCTTTGAAGATGAGGGATTTAGGGGTGCAAGGAAGGGGATGGGAAAGGAAGGACCATATCTGGTTGGAGAGCTAGGGGGTCAGGGATCTAGGGAGCAAACATATATTCAGGGAATAGGGTATCATCTCTGTTGCCCAAGTCAAAAAATTTAACTGAGAAAGGACACCGAAGTGGTTAGGGTAAGCAAATAATGAACATACCTTTTTGAGAGAGGGTTGCTGAGAGGGATTTGCAATTTTCTTTCCTTTGAGGATAGCCTCAAATTGTTGGCCATTCGAGGCAGGTTGGGGTTCCTTTGGAATATTTGGTTGGTGATGCTTGGAGTTGTTCAGAGCATGTCCAGGTTTGAAAAGCACCTTTTTGATAGGAGGACCTTACTTTTGGAAGCCCCTGAGAGGTTTACCCTACTGATCTATTTCCTTTTTGATTGGTTCTCTGGGTGGTTTTAACCTAGGGTATTGGACCTTGAGATGCTCTTGGATGCGACACTCCACACAAAAAACTGTCTTGTTCTTGTATTCGATGGGCTAGCATTTTCTGTAAGAGCTGTAGATCAAGTTGATGTGGATAGAAATCTCGGATTCCAGATTAGCATTGATGCAGAGACGAGCATGGACCATCTGAGTTCTGAATTTAGTTGCTGGGTTGATGGCCACAAGGTCACCAATACCACAAGTAATCCCAGCTAGGATTTCTTTGTACCATAATTGATTAGAGAGGTCAGGGAGATGAACCCATGTGGGACCCAGATTGATGCTCTAGGTCTCAGGGTTGAAATCCTCGACTTATTTTATGAGGAACAAACTTATTTGACCAAAGAACCATGAATTGCTAAAAAGGATACGCACAGAGCCTTTCGAGTTATTGAGTCTGATAAGAAAATACCCTTTGATAGGGCGACTAGTTCCATGCTATTGGAAGTCTTCTACTTAAGATAGGCCCATTTCTGTATTGATTCCATATCAAGTCTACCGTCTGACGAATTTGCCCACTAGGGATAGGGATTCCACGGAGACATATTTGGCCATCACGTTCTCAGAAAGGACCAAGTCCCCATCGCACGAGACCAAAGGAACAGTCTTCCCATGGGACCAAGAATCAGACGGCTTGGGGCTGTTGCGTATTGTGTCTACTGTTTCTGCCTCCCATACTTTTATCGAGGGATTCGTGGGACCAGAATTCAACAAAGTCTTCTTTAGAGAAATCATCTGGGTTGTCGTCACCTGCAACCCCATCACCAATGTCTGGGTCGCCGTCACCTGCAAACCCTCCACAACGCCTGATGAGGATTTCTGGCTCTTAGAAAATTCAAAATTTGCATTAGCCTTCCCTCCATTTACCATCTGAAACAAATTATTACAAATAATTTAATACTCTTTATTAATAAAATATAGAATTTCATTTAAAAAAAAATTATTGTTAGTATTTTTGTTGGTTTAAAAATACAACCCTACATGATACCGCGTATACCTATATGTAACATGATATTATCCTTTATAATTTGATGCGACCCTACATAAGTTTATTGCTCTTCCACCTATCTACATCATCATGAAAATCCCTTATTGAAAGAAGAGCATCGTATATATTTGAATTCCGAATGCAGTTAAACAATCTTAGATGGAGGGTGGCAATTGCAGACCTTCGATGCTATTTCAAACGAATGCCCGGCATAGCGGCTCATATGTTTGTATCATCCTCATTTCTGTTGGCGTTGCAAGTTTCAAGGCATATGTAACAGGATTCAAGAAATTAATAACATGTAATTGGAACAAATATTTTTTAAAATAAAAGCAAAAATCTAAATATAAATCAAAAGGAGATTTTAAAGTCAGATAAAAGAACTTATCAAAAAAATCTGAAATGCATTATTTTGCCTTTTGAATTTTAACTTCCTCTTCTCTTTGCGATTCATCTTCTCCTCGGTTCAAACAAAACAAAGCAAAGTAGAAAGAGCCATGGCCATGGCAATACTTTTTAAAAAACTTCATAAAAAAAAACACATGCTAACAGAAATTATTATAAGAAAAAGGAAGATCAATCACAAAGAGAATGAGAATGCAATGGTTACGATTCATCTTCTCCTCAGTTCAAATAAAACAAAGCAAAGTAGAAAGAGCCATGGCCATGGCAATACTTTTCCAAAAACATCGTAAAAACAAAACACATACTAACAGAAAATATCATAAGAAAAGGAAGATCATACAAAGAGAATGAGAATGCAATCGTTAAATATTACTTTCTGAATCCCAACGGCTATATGAACCACGAACCCAACGGCGTTTGAGAAAATCTTTGAGGAACCTTTTAAAATTTAAATTTTGTATATTTCATCTAGCTTTAAAATACGGTAAAAAATTTAAATTTGCTTGAACGGTAGGAGATTCTAGGTGCTTGGATTTCCAAAACACCCGATAGGTGCTTGAATTTTCAAAACACCGGACTTCAGCTTGTGAAAAGAAACTAAAGTTTACGGTGCGATGCTTTTTTTTAAGTTTTTACTTATTTATTTTAAATAATTTAAATTTAAATTAAGATTGGTTTTTGGTTCTTTGGTAATAGGGTTTAAATTTAGGTTTGTTTTGATAAAAATTGGATTTACCATTATGATATTTGTCATAAATTTATTTATTTTTATATATAAATGAAATTTTATTAAATAAAATTATTTAATAAATTTTTTTATAATGTAAAAATTTGTTATTGGATGTATATAATGATTTATATATAAAATACATTTGATATGTCTAGAATAATATTTTTAAACATAGTTTCGTCAAAACATCATAATGTTTTGATGCTTTGGTGATAATTTAAATTTTACTGAAGTATCTATAAAATAAAGATAACAATCTTATATCAATGTCATGCAAGGTATTAAAAAACTTTAATTATTATTTTTACTTAATATTTGTTAGATTTTTCCACACTAAAAACAATTTTTTAAGACATAAATCTTACAAGAGTCCTTCATTTTATTAGCATTTTATTGGTATACCATAATCAATAAATACTCTTTTGAATCTCAAACATAATTGTTTGTTCTAAGAAAAGATATAAAATCTCTTAGAATCCAATTTAAAGAAATAAAAAATTATTAGATTGTTAGATTTCGAACCAGTTAATCTTTTTTCTAGTTTTATTCTTAATGCATATCACCATTAGTGATCTATACCAACTCAAACAATCCAAATTTGAGAAATACTTTTAACTTCTTGATCCCTAGCGAAGAGATTACAATATGTCCCTCCACCTAGAGACCTACTAGATATCTTTATAGGAAACCTTAATGAGCAATTTTCCTTCTACGTAGTGATTGCTATTGTATCTTCCTTCAAAGTTATAATTGACAAGGCCAAGAGAGTAGAAATTTCCCTTGTCAAAAGGGGTAATTAAAAACTATATCTCACAAAGAGGAAGATAATCCTCCCTTTAACCCAAAGGATGGTACGAGAAAAAACATGTTGTATATGATGGATCCATCAAGTCATGGCATACCAACAACATTATTGTTATTGCAAATATTAAAAAGCTTTTCTTAGAAAAGTTTCAACAATAAAAATCTAAAAGGAGGTACTCATGAATGGATAAACCTCTTTCAACATCTTAAAGGAGCTCCTAAAGACTAAGATAATAGAGCTTTTTCTTTTTAAACCTAGAAGGGAAAAGACTCAATGATTTCAAGCTAGTGAGCAATTTGTATTTCACTACATCAAAGCTCACATGACTAACTGATGTATGGGACTCAAGAATGTGGTTCAATACCTAATCGATAATGACCATGTTATTCTCAATGGATTTGAATCTAAACCTTATTCTAATCAAGATCTCAAAATCTTCTAGAATCTACTACCTAATAATAATCACATCTAAAATGCAGAAAATAATATTGACTACAAGAATGTCTAACCTCCAAAAAAAGGGATAGTAGCAACACTTTGTTCTTCTAATCAAAACTCTTATATTTGTTTGGTAAGCAACGCTAAGGGTGCTTCTAGTCTATTGTGACAACTTGAGAGTACCCTAGAAAAACTCTCCCTTATTGAACTTCTTAGGTCCTCTCTAACATACTGAGATATTTTATTTAAATTTTTGAGTGAGCAAATTATTCGTCATAAGCTCAACTCAAATGATCTTGATTTTTAATAGGATCCATTGAAATTAATCATACAACTATATCATTCGATGAGGGTGATATTTCTCAACACTCTATGGTCAAAGATCTACCATTATACATTATAGGCCATATTGATGATAAGTTCATCATATTATTATTAGTTGATAATGGTTTTAGTCTTAATGTCTAAAGCCTAAATTTATTAGTTATTTTTATCTAACCAAATAGAAGAAAATTAATCTTATTAATGGGGATTTCAACAATATGGAATGTGAGGCTAGTTGTACTATAGTATTACCCATTTATCTTAGAACTCACACTATCAATACTCTCTTCTACCTCATGCTATGTGACTTAAAATACAATATTATTCTTAGAATTCCTTGGAACCATAAGATGTAAGTCATCCTTTTAACCATTCAACAATTCCTTAATATGAAAAAAAGAAAAATATATAACATTCTAGTTGACCCTAAACCTTTTATTTATTATCAATTAATTGAGATAAAAATCCTAAGACTTACCTTTTTCCTTCCCTCAAATCATCTTTTGAATCTTCTTTGTTCTAGTTTTCACTCACTAATGCATTAATAATAAATTTAAAGATGAGAATGCTAATTTGGTCTCATTATAATAAACTAGGTAATAATCAATTTATCTTAGACCTAGCCAAGCTCCGTCTATCATCCCAAAACTTAGGCTTTCTCTCTAGCAATAAGGGTAAACTAATGCAAAGATAAATATGGTACTTCATTTGTGATTGTACCACCAAAGAGAAGAAAATCCATGCTAGTAATCCTTATCCAATTGAATGACAATATGCTTCATGCTTTTTATTAAACTCATATCCCATCCTTAAGAAAATGCCTTCTAATATTAGATATCAAGGAAAGGATTAGGTATATATGAGAAGGATATCAAAGATACCTTATAGACTAAAACCTAGCTAGGATGCTATGGGATAGACTATGATCCCAACCATAGTGAGACTTTACCTTCTTCTTCCTCTAAAAGAAAATAAGTCAGTCATCCTAATAAGGTATCCCAAGATGATATTATTTCTCTAAATGGACTAGATTGATATGAGCATGAGGTTGATGGGCCATCACTCCTCCTAGATATAAGCTTATCTAAACTTATGCAATTTATCAAGGTACATTTTATAACTGTATTCTATATCATACTTATTGTTAATGAAGATAGCTTTGAGTTAGAGAATGTTTACTCCCTAAAATGGCCCCTCAAACTATCTAGTGTAAAATAACTTTTATTTTAGTTGATCCTTTTCCTAAATTTATAATATCACTATATCATACCAAATATAAAATAGTCAATCAACCTTAGATCCCACAACATTAGATATCTCATGGGTGTTGAAAAATCCCCCTAAATTTCAAGATAAACATTAAATTTTGACTGAGAAAACTATGGAAATTGACAATGGGACACTAGAAGACCCTAGGATTGTTAACCTAGGTAAAATATTAACTATAACAACCCAAGTCTACTCATCTGGTTGTACCACATACAAACACCAAGCAGTTTTCAAGGTAATTTTTTTCATCTAAGTCTATTATTTAACCTAAAAAGTGCTTTCATATTCATAGTATTTATGATTAACCCAATGATTCATTAAAATAGAGTTTACTTAGTACAAGGTATATCAAACCACTTTTGAGTTTCAGGACTACTATAGATAGTCACCCAAGTGGATGAGATTGGCCAAATCTTATAAGTTGTGCCATTTTATAGAATCGACTTATCTCATTTAACTTTCTCTTATTCTAGCATGAGGGTTGATCCACGGTTGGGGTTATCCTATAGGATCCATAACACCTAGAGGGTGGATGTATGCTTTCTCCATCCCTTAGCATATTGAATCTCGACTTAACCAATCAACTTGTTCAAACTTAATATGCAAGGGGGTTAGTGTACATATGCCTAGTGTCTAGCTAATTATCCTCTATCCTATAGTTATCCATAGACATGTTATTACTCTGATAATAAGCTTAGTCTCAATGCACACTATGACTCACATATGTTTATTTTATACCAAAAATTATGGTAGAACTAGATCTCATTATCATACTAGTCCCCATGGTCAAGTGATACATGGACATATAACTATAATCTCAAGTAAAAAACTAGAGGAAGCATCCCATACAACCCCTAGTTACTATATTTGACTTGGTCATATATTCTTGAGTCACTTATTCTAAACTTATTTATCAAGACAATCATTCTCAAGTCACGTTCAATGCATACCTGCATCTCAATATCATTGGATATTTTTGGTTTTCCATGAGGAATACATATGTTTCTTCCTCATCATAATTTTAGACCAAGACTTGGGACTATCTAACAAACTAAGAAGATAAGATTTAATCCTTATAGTTAGGGTCGCTACTAGTTCTATCCTAAGGATTGTTACCTCCTTGGGAAAAATTTGGAATATTATTTAATTTATCTAATACCTACTTTACACACTATAAAGTGGTAGTCTAAAATCCTTATTGGGTATCTACAAAGGTCAAATAATAAATTTGAAACCTTATCTACTTATTCTCCAAAGGATAAAACATATATATTTTTTATATTTAATTCCTCTATTTTGATCACACAATACAACTCCACTTAAAGACAAATGTACTTTACATTAAATTATTGTTCATAGCTCGAAATAGATTATTATATAGAAGAAAATAGAAGAATTTTGAAAGCACAAGGATACGGAAACAAAAATGAAAAGCCAAGATGCGATGCAAACGAAACAAAAGATAACACTAAATCCTATGAATTGAAAGTGCATGAAAGGAGAGAAGCATAAACGAATAAAAAACAAATAGAAAGCCAATATGGAAGACAACCCCTTTTATTAATATGCTTCTGAACTTAGTTACAATTCACCTCCTCCATTTTCAGGGGCTAGGAGCATTAAATGTGTTCTTGTCACATCAATGGATGCCATTCCTTCTTCTGCGTGCCCACATGTAAAGTGGGTGGACCAAACATCACCGTCGCTTGCGTTGATGAGTCTTGAATCCTTGTTGCTCCTCTGATGTTAAGACCCTACATTCAAGGAAACAGGAAACAATCAGTAGCACCTGTAGATAAAATAAAACATGCAATCCCCATGCCTTCAATTAGTATATGCAAAATATAAATAAAATGATAACTGAAATAGATCCAAATGAACTAAAAACTTGATAGGGGCATAAAAACATCACAAGGAAGATACTACAAATGGAACAGTCAAAAAATTCACCACAGATTCGTATTCGCTCCGAGGCGGGACGAATAGACCTGCAACAAAGTGTCAAAAAGCACTGTCCCAAATGTCACATCTAAAAAGCTTTGAATCGCCTACAAAGTTGGGGGTTAGCTAAACGGGGGTATTTTGGGAAGACCCGTAAGGTCAGATTTTCCCAATTTGGCCTCTATCATCGAGAATTTGATGATGCTACCTGCATGTTAGTCAAGGCGGGAAATGATAAAAACATGATAAAAAATGTTCAAAACGATGTGAAATTTGAACAAAAAATTATCTAAGAAGCATAGAATCAGATGCAAAAATAAGAGAAATGAAATCTACCATAGATTTCTAATCACTCCGGGGTGGGGCGATTAGAACTGCAGCAGTGTGGGGGGTGCTTGGGGGCAGGATGCCCACCGTTTGAGGTCTGATTTCGGCACCAATCCACTTGGGAAGGGTCAAAAACCTCTTATGGGGTGTTGTCAACAAATTTGGTAGGATGTTGTGGCCAAATGTCATGTTTTGGTTTTGAATTTGTGCTTCCAATAACCACCCTATGACCTCCCTTCCAAAAGAGATCAAGGATGTGAAAGGCACAAATCAAAAGGTATGTGTGGATGTAAAACAACAACACTTCATTGCTCAAAATGTTCCTTCTCTGTATCTTTTTGGGGTGAGAAGACTCACCATTTTATAGACCTGATGGTCTTTTTGGATGAGCATGCAGAGGCGCCACTTGGCAACCATGCCTTCCCAGGGGGGAGAAGATTCCTCCCTAATTAGGGGCTCCATGACTGCCCCTGTAACTGCCTCTAGAACTCAAAAACACTCACTCAAACTCCCATGCAATGAAGGAAGAGTTAAGTGGCATATCTGAGCTACCATTATTCAATATTTGACTTTTTTCCTGTCAAAATTGCTATTCACCCCACCCTGGAGCGAATACTGCTAATCGTCCCTGGGTGGGGCAAATAGAAGTTTGTAATCATCCCTGGGTGGAACGAGTATGAAGCAGAGTGCCTGAAGGTGCCAAATTGACTTTTGACCTTCCAAAAATGTTGTGAGAGTGGTTAGGACCACTATTTAACCTCTGGGGGCTGCCTTGGGGGCTGTGTGTGTCAATGCAATCAGTGTTTGTAGTCACATAATTGGATTGGTGCCGTTTTGGTGTCTATAGATGCCCATTTTTGGGATGCGTTGTGCGTGGCGTAGTGCTGAGCAAAAATAGATAACAAAAGCACTAATGATTAGGGTTTCTTAGTAACCTAACCAACTTTTGATGCCCCAAGTCTAGAAAGGGCATGCATTCTTGAATCCTTGCTTCTAACAAGCGAATGAACTTAATTTAAGTGCTAACCTTTTTCGGTGAGGTGTTACTTGAGCTTGGACATTGATCAGTCATGATTAGGCAAAGGGCATAACCTTTTGTCTATGGGAACCTTGAGTTCATGATTCATGAATGCCAAGTGTTTGATTAGCTTGTGATTATTTCTTATTTACTGCCCCAAGCAAGAGCGTGATTGTCTTTGTCAATGATTATTTGAATGCGTGTCATTTCCTTAATTGGGGGTGTATTTGTTGATTGGTGACTAAGTGTGACTACCCCCTCAAGTGACGAAGCGATGAGGGAATGACCGACATGAGAAAAATGACGAGTCTCTTGACCCAAGATAACTGTTTTAAGGGTGCCTACAGTTGTTTATATTTGAATGTGTGTGCAGTTTTTTGACATTTAGACCTGTTTTTGGTGGGTGTTAACCCTTTTTGCGACGCCCCTTGGGGTTGAAATTGTCAAAAATCCATCCTCCCGTGGAGCGGTCCAGCTATGGTAGCCTTCTTGGGGAGTAGGATAGTGACAATTTGTGACCTCAACATCAGTTTTGTATGCCAGTGAACAGCGGGCGCAAAGGTGCCTTTGTTTGACAATTTTATTGCTATTTTTGGGTGGATTTGGACCCTTTTTGGGATGCCATTTGGGGATGAAATTCTTAAAAATCCGTACTCTCGTGGAGCGGTCTGGCTATGGTAGCCTTCTTAAGGAGTATGATAGTGATGATTTGTGACCTCGACATATTTTTTGCATGCCAAGAAGCAGAGGCACAAAGGCGCCTTGTTTGGCAATGTTATTGCTATTTTTGGGTGGGTTTGGACCCTTTTTGGGACACCGTTTGGGGATGAAATTCTCGGCAATCTTTCCTCCCATGGAGCGGTCCGGCTATGGTAGCCTTCTTAGGGAGTAGGATAGTGAGGATTTGTAACCCCAACATCTATTTTGCATGCTTAGAATGTCAAGTGCAAAAGCACTTGTATTGGACAATTTGATTGCTTGTTTTTGTGTATTTTTGATGATATATATATACATATGACTTTATTTTGTTTATACACGTGTTGTGATTTGATTGTGTGCACAGTGACTGATGTTTGATGCATGTTATTTTACATTATGTATGGATATGTTGCGATGAATGCTAATATTTCTAATTGATACGGTATGCAAATGGAATGGATGAATTGAATTTGTGGATTTTGGTGGTGGCACCATAGACTGTTTAGAACTTATGGTTTTTTGTCCTTGGTAATTGCTGTGGTAAATGACTTTGTATGTATACATGTTATTTTTTGTATTTTTTGATGGCGATTCAAGGATGAAAGATATCACAGTTGGTTTAGAATGTAGTTAAGGTTTTCTGAGACTCAAATGTTTTAACGAACTAGCCACGACTGTACTTTTATCTTACAAGACTTTTGAACAAGGTATGAATCTGACGTGTCTTTGAACAAGTTATTTCACATCCCTGTGTGTGCAATTGAGTTTATTTATGTGGTATTTGTCAGGATACCGCCAGTGCTAGATAGGATGTCAACCAAACCTATGCTGAGGATCACCTAATTAGCTCCACCAACTCCTTTGTTGTATTTAATCAGATTAATCTATGGTTCTATCTAGGATACCATAAGCTAGCTCATCCACATGCAAACATTGATCTGCACACAAGTTAATGTGACAGATATATCATCATGCGGGAGGTTTGCCATCAGTGACCAATAGGTTATCCACCAAATCGATACTGAGGTTTACCTCATGACCTTCTGAATGTTGAGAGTTCTAGGGATTCAAGTTCGACTCCCTTATTTTCTTCAATTGTATTGGGATACTTGCTCTTTTGTAGTGATAAAAATCACTGTTTATTTTGTTTTTTTTTTTCTTTTGAGAAAGGGATTTGAATATTGAGTGATGAGAATCACTATTTCCTGTGCTATTTGATGTATGCACTTTGTGGGATTTGATGTCAAACTTTTTAGTATTGACTTTTGCAAATTTGTGATGTTTTGTAACTTTTTGAGAACTTGGGATTCTTGGGGAATTGGGTAGGGAAGATGCTTGTCCTTTTGCCAACTCTCAGCATTTTTGGGGTCATTCGCACAGGGGGATGAACAAGATAACATTTTCACTAGATGGTATCCTAGATTACTTTGCAGATTTCATCTTTCGTTTACACAAATTGGGAATTCTTATGTGTTTTAACTTGTGTTGGGATGCTACGTAACAAGGTGTGATCCAAATAGAACTCTACCTTTGTAAAATATGTCTGACTTTGTACAGTATTTGGCTAGGAAGCTAATGACAGTTGAATGACAAAAAATCTAGATATATTAGAAGACAACTGATGCATGATATGGTGAAACTGTGGATGGCGTTTATTTTTGATGGACTTGTTTATAGAGTGGAGAAATATGGAAAATGATGGATTTTCCGAGTAATTACAGTCTATGGTGCCTTTGACCTGTATGACCAACAAATATGCTATGCATGGATGTGATGCTTAATGCAGCTATTATTTTTGTGTTTTTTATGGATTGGTTTCTGTGAGTATGAAGATGAGATGCAAAAAGAGTTCTTTATTGTTGTGATGATTTTGAGAATGCATGGAAATGAGATGCAAATTTTTGTTATTTTTGATGATTTTATTGTTTTTGAATTTTCTTATTTTTGACCAAGCGATTGTGGGAGCCCTTGGAGCATTGGTTTGACCAAAGGGATGATGGGTACCTTTGGGGAATTTGGTTTGACCAAAGGGCTTGTGGGCACCTTTGGGGAATTTTGGGGTTGACCAAGTGACTATGGGAATCCTTGGATCATTTTGGGTTGACCAAGTGATAATGGGGATCCTTGGGGCTTTTGGTTTGACCAAAGGGATTATGGGTACCTTTGGGGCATTTTGGGTGACCAAGTGATTGTGAGAATCCTTGGGGATTTTGGTTTGACCAAAGGGATTATGGGTACCTTTGGGGCGTTTGGTTTGACCAAAGGTCTTGTGGGCACCTTTGGGGCATTTTTGGGTGACCAAGTGATTGTGAGAATCCTTGGGGCTTTTGGTTTGACCAAAGGGATTATGGGTACCTTTGGGGCATTTAGAGGTTGACCAAGCGATTGTGAGAATCCTTGGGGATTTTGGGGGTTTACCAAGTGATTATGGGAATCCTTGGGGCTTTTGGTTTGGTGACTAGTTGTGCGGGTCTAGTCCTGACATGTCTTTGTAGGATCATGCAAAAACCTCCTTCTTTTTTGTGAGAAGGGCAATGTAGTCAGCTTGCTCTTTAGGGGATAGGCTTACCCTTAGCTTGATTATCTGTGGATTCATTGGATCAGAGCTGATGTCTACATCAGCCATCTCCTCGACTGACATGTGGGACCCATCCTCCAACTGGTGTGGAGTTGGGATCAAGTGGATATCGTTTGCTGAATTTATATTTGCATTAGGAACTTCGATTCCCTCTTCAGCATGGAAGATATCCTGAGTTGGTCCTGGGGTGAAATGAAGAATCTCACTGCAAGGCTAGTACTCTGATGGGGATGGTGGTGAATTGACACAATCCCAGTCTATGGCATCTATGTATAGATATAATGACTTTGTTGGATCGGCTAGATTGCGGATGGGGGCGGTTAAGTCAATGGAGATCATGTTGATGAAATGATTTTGGTCTCCATTATCGCGGGTGTGGTGACTTGAACATTCTGGATGTTCTTTGTGCTTCAAATCTGGCTTTGGAGGTATTGGCATAAATGGATAGGCCCTATGTGCGGATAGGAAGACAGGGTCTGCCCTCGATACTGATGTCGCTATAGGGTCTCTGGGCAGAAGGTGCTCTCTATATGCCCAAAGTGGCAGATTCAACACTTGGTCCCACTGCACTGGGTTTATGTGCCACTCATACCCTGGCCTTATGTTTAGTTGTTCAAATATGTTGTCAATATCTAGGGGGTATTATTGTTGCATCTGTCGCATGTGATTGAGATATGCCATATTAGTTTCATATTCATAATCACTGTTAGAGATCCAAAGGCCTTTGTTGGTTCCAACAACTGTTTGTGATGTTAGAGGCTTGTCTTGCTTGAGCAAATTGATCTGGCCCCATTGGGGTTGTTCCACTGTCTACGGGGGGACTTGATTTTCTTGAGGTGGCACTTGCTCGATTGGAGCATCCAAAGGGAACATTGCCAAGAGGTTTTCTTGATAATCATCCATGGGGGTCACTTGTGAGTGATTACTATCCGATTCAAAGGGGTCCCATGGTGCTACCTCATATTCTGACTCGTCTTCAGAAGATACTTCTTGACCTTGTCGATACCTCTCTTGTAGGTGAGTTCTCAAACTTTATCCTCTCTCAAGCAAAGGGAAAGGGTTGTTGAGGTCAACAAGGTTGGTTGTCAACAATGGGAGATAATCCCTCAGTGCATACATCATGTTAGGGTTGGCATATGGATCTAATGCCAACCCATCCTTGTTGCCTATCCCTAGGCCTTGCATGTTCTCTACCAAGATGTCCAAGGATAGAGGGTGGTTGAACCCTACTCCCGATTTGTCATATGGCATTTGGTATCTTGGTTGGCAAAGAACACACACTCCTTGCTCATATATTCCTAACCCATATCCATGCTAATTGCATTGGCCAAGATATCTCAAAGCAAAATCTGGGTTGGAAAAATAATTGACGTCTTCAGTAAAAGGTTCTTCATCTTCGTCCTCTTGAATGCAAGGTACAATACCATGATCAAGGCCCCCATACAAAAATTTTGTCTGGTTTGGCGGGTAGCCTAGAGGAACAATAGTGCCTATGGGGATATGAGGTCTCCCCATGTCTTGCATGGACTCAAGTGCGGGCATTGCTACAATATTCCACACCAGATACTCCCCCAGGCCCGTATTGGCCATTTCAATAGTGATTGTTGGTGGTTGAGGGGGAGGGAACGAAAGTTCTTCCTGAGTCCACTCCATGTCGGGTGAACTAGGAACCTCGAATTCCATTCTGCTAGACATCTCCCCAGTAGAGATGGTTGAGACTGATGGCGAACTTCTTCCAGAGGTTGCGCCTCTTCCAGAGGTTTCTTCCCCTTGTCCTTCTATGTGGCCACCATAGGTGGCATCATTGGTGAAGGACCAGATGATGAAGATGGACCCGACTGGGGTTTTGATGGACTTGTCAATGGGGATGCCTATGGAATCAGACCCTATTTAGATGTATTTAACTAAAAATCCAAATGCATTGATGGAAGGGTTTATTGCGGCATCAGTTGCACCACATTGCAATACTTGAAGGGTTCCAAGTCCGTCGGGACTACATGCACCTACCCTTTGAATGTATACTTTAAGCACTAATGAGCTATCAAAAATACACACTTCATGTCCCTGATCCATGACCAACCCAGCAAGATGTTATAGGCCATCTCACCCTCCAAGATGTTGCACAATGTAGGTATAGTCTTTTGTCCCGCTTGGATGGGTAGGACAATTGTGCCAACTATCGAGCATATTGCATCATTGAATGCTCGCAGTGTATAGGTGGAGGCGACTATGTGAGATGCAAGCAACTTGAGGTGCTTCAAGGCCACTGTTGTAATGATATTACTGGATGATCCAGTTTCCATCAATACCCTTTTGTATAGAATCCCCTTGACCCACGTGATGACGTGCAGAGGTGGATCCACCATGTCACCAGCCACTGATTTCAATTTGTCCTATCAAAAGGTGATGACTGGCTTAGTGCATCATTTGACATGTCCCATAAAGTTGTTGAAGGATTTTGCTTCATGGGGCTGCAAATTGATGGCTTTTAGTATCTCCATTAGAGCCTCCCGATGGGGCGTTGATTGTTGTATGACCTCGTAGATGGAGAGCCTAGCTGGTGTGGTCCTCAAACTCTAGGTGAGTTTAGTCCAAATTGTGGCCACTGGTCTAGGCGAAGGAGGTGGTGCAAGGTGCTATTGTGGTTGTGACATTGTTGGCACCTCTCCTGTAGCTACCGTAGGGGCAGCTGTGCTCGAGTACCTCTTGTTCTGAGTCACTATACTAATCATCCCTACATACCCCTGCATGGGGCAATTATGTGTTACCTCATTGACTTGTAGGGTCTTTTCTTATGCATCATGGGCAGGCAAGGGGTCCTTAAAGACTTCCATTTGTTGGTTTCTTGGTACCACGGGGTTATCCACCACTAACATCTTGTTATCTATTAGGTCTTGCACCAAGCCTTTAAAATTCCAACATGCATTAAGGTCATGTCCCTTCTATCTGTGGAACCTGTAGTACAAGTCTTCCCTATAGCCCTTAGGTTTTGGCACATTGGGGTCTATGGGTTGAATCTCGGGTAGGTTGATCAAGTTTGCCATTGACAAGCAGTCAAACATGGAGTCTCTGGACTCTGTGTAAGGTGTGAATTGTCACCTAGGGTGACATTGTTGATTTTGTTCTTGCCTCTAATTTTCTCTATTGTAACTTTTAAGAGGCACCGTCTGATAGTTAGCCTTTTGGGGCTGTGTTGCTTGTGTAGGCTTAGGGATGTTTATAGCAACTTGATGTTGTACTTAGTATGGCACTGAGAGGGGGGGTGAATCAGTGTGGCATTCCAAATCCATGAATTAACAGCTCTAAAAACCACAACAATTAAAACTTATAAACAAATATAATAAGTACAAGCAAGAGAACATCACACAACATAGATTTTTAACGAGGTTCACCAAAATGGCTACTCCTCAAAAAGAACGGCCGCTTGGACTACCATCCAAATCCAGCCTCTTGCAAAGCACCAACTTTACAATTTGTTTACCAAAGACCAACCGGAAGGAGCACCAACCCCTTATTTATCCGCACCAACAGAAAGGAGCACCAACCCCTAATTTGCCAAGCACCAACCGGACTTCAATTTTGAATGAAAATGTTTGACAAATACCTTTGTTATTGCAAGACTCTAACCGATCTACTTCACCTTTGCAATCTCTCGCACACTCGCTCTTTCTTGCGCAATCTCTTCACACAATCTGCCGCACTCGCTACAGCCAAACTTTGCAATCAACTTTGCCCTTTGCGCTCTCTCGCACATTCTCGCTTTCTCTCGCTCACACGCTTTGCACACTTGTGTCGTTCCACACTCTGCTCTCTGTGCGCATTCACAATCGCACTTCGAACAACTCGACACAACTAGCTCACATTATGCACTTCGCTATCATCTCGCCGATTCTATGCTATCTGCGCTTTTACGACCGCATCTCGCACTTCAACATTCACCCGATGGATGCCTAAATCTCCAAACAGCCCCGCTTATATACTTGAGATTTTGAGATGAAAACCCTAATAGTAGTCGGCTGATTATGCAAATGCAAACCCTAATCTTGGTCGGCTGCAAACCCTAAACATGGTCGGCTGCAAACCCTAAATGTGGTCAATTGCAAACCCTAAAATCTATCAGCTCGCATTGAATGACTTCTGAACTGCCTGTCCACTGCATTATTAGATCTAACTGCCTGAGTTGACAACAATGACAAAACTCTTGCAACACCTTGCTCAACAATCTCCCCCTTTGGAATTGTTGGCAACACCTGTGTACATTCCTGTAACTCTTCTCCCCCTTTGTCAATAATACCAAAGGGCTGCCGTAGACTCCCCCTGAGTCCATACACACCATTCTCAAAACCACATTGAAATAGTTAGCAAAAATCATGGATATGATCAATAAGATGAACAAATGCACAAATGCCCCCCTTGAGAATTTGATCCCAATGGCTAGTCAAATTTTAGACTATTCTTGGGAATATGTGGCCACTTCAATTCACGCTGTCTTCTGAGCCTCAACCCTCTGTTGCTCCGCAATCTCAAACTTGTCCACCGATTTTAGTGAAAGCATACACTGATCGTTTAACTATCCAACTTTTTGCTCCGTAATGCAAACAACATCTGCATATACATCTTGAATATTCTCAACAGACTTGAACCTACTGACAGTTGTTTGTCTTTCTCTGCAGTGAGAATCCAGCAGACTACCTCAATTCTTTATAAAAGCACCTCAAACATTCATCACCAGGCTGGAAATCATCTGGCTGCACATTATAAACTTTTTCTTCAATCTTCCCATTCAACATGCTGATTTCACTTCTATCAACGGAATTGACAAGTGACTCACATCTCGTACTCAATTTTTGTCCAAAGACTCGCAATTTTACTGCCAACTCTTACTTTCAACCGTGCATGTCGAAAGAAGACATTTTGTCAAACACTTTATGGCCAACCGTAGTGCACCTTACTCAGCCTCAAACTTCTTATCCTTGAATTGGCATTATATTAAAAGTTAAAACAAAACTGTCTGTGAATTAAATATATTCACCAAGGTGTAATGAAAGATCTGACAATCTTCACATCAAGCATCGAACAAAAACATGCTGCTATTATCGAAACACAAATACGCAACTGGGCAAGCATTCTTTCAATAAACAAAAACAATCTGAACTGTTATAATCCATAGCTATAATCAGTGGCAGTAAGAACCATCAACAAAACAACAATGACATAAGCAATACTACCAATGGTGAAGATTCTCAATGCAAACACTACCCTTCACGGCACTTCCACACACAACTAAATGAACAACCAACACACTTGACAATTATACCACAAAAGCCCAACTGCTGGTCTTTCATCCTCAGATACCCAGACAAATATACAGAAGCATTAAAATAAAACCTTTTTCAAAATGCTCCCCCTGAGGATGTGTTACCTGGAGTTGCTTAGTGCAGTAGAAGAGCAGTCTCCTTTAGTTCAAGGAGACACGATTTCCTCTCTTCTTTCTTTCTCCAGACTTTCTTGACCTCGGGCTTGGATTTTTCACCTGCGTCCCTATTTTGCATCATTGCATGAACTTGAATATCTCTCCGGTGTGGTTGTCTCTTATGCATCCATGATGAATGATTATTTTCCTTTCTTCTATGAACCTCGATTTATTTCCCGTCTCGTGTTGTGTTCTTTGCGTCTTATGAAATCTACTGTTTTGCCTTAGATTTGATACATAAGCGCTTGGACAAAACCTTGCTATGTGCCCATGACCATTGCATTGAAAACATTGTACAAAGTGTTCACTCATATATGCAGATGTATTTCGACCAAAGATAACTCTTTGATTTATTATTTAATCCACAATAAGTTGCCTTGTGACCATACTGGTTACATCTGAAACAATAGCCATTAAAAGTGTTAGTATGAAAAAAGTGAGAGTGGTAGAACCTCTTTTGTTGTGGCTGCTTTGCAGTAAATCTCCTTTGATATTTTCTTTCTTTTGAAGATACAGCTTTAACCTTTTCTTGCTCGGACCCTTCAACAGTGAACTTCTTCTTCTCTGCAGAATTGGAAGATACAGGTTGTTCAGCTTCATATCCAAGACCATGCTTAATCGTGGAGCTTCTCTGATGACTTATCATTTTATCTAGCAATTCTGTGCTCTTCTCGAATTTAAGATTTGTATTGGCCTCTTCTAGTTGTTTCTTCAATGAAACAATCTCTTCTTCTTGTTTGCGGCAAATAATCTCTTTCTCATTGATCTGCGACTTGAGAGTTTCCTCAATCCTTTTAGACTCTTCTACTTGCAGCTTTAGATTACTAACTACTTTGTTAGAATCCTCTTCATTTTTGTTACACACATTGACTTTATCATTCACTCGTGACTTCAAGTCTTCTTCTATTTTCTTGGCCTCGTTGGAATTGTAAGAATAGATTTTCAATCTCATCCCCATATTCTTCCAATTTCTTGTACAATCTTTTGTTCTTTTTCTTTTCTATACTCAAATCTTCAAGAGCAGAGATCAACTCACCTTCCCGTCTACTTCAGCATTGAGGTTTTTATTATCTCGTTCGTTGTTCACCCCTTCTCGCCTTTTCTTGGTTCAATTTCCTCTACCACAGAAACTGAAACTGGCTGAGATGTCCTTTTGAAGGAGGTTCTATTCTTCTTACTTGGAGCTGTAATTTGATCTTCATTCCAATTTGCTTCTGCATTCATTTCTTCTTTATTACATTCCTGTTCTGATTCTATTTCTTCTTCATCTTCACTGCTACTAAACCCATAACACTGACGTTCATTATGCCGGAGTTGATCAAAACATTCTGAACCTTGAGAACCCGCATTATGACCGAGTTGACTCTTGGCCTTTTCTCCATTGTTTGATTCATCTCTTGAATCTACAACAATAATGAATTTATATTTATTTTCTTTTATGACCCCGTGTGATCTTTTCTTCTTGTGTCTCATGGTTCCATTCTTGCCTTTCTTTGCCATTAGAGTATTAATCCAAGATCAACCCTAGCTGATTTAGCCTTTAAAGGGAACTTGGCTCGATACCAATTGTTGTACTTAGTATGGCACTGAGAGGGGGGGTGAATCAATGTGGCATTCCAAAACATGAATTAACAGACTCTAAAAACCACAACAATTAAAACTTATAAACAAATATAATAAGTACATCAAGAGAACATCACACAACATAGATTTTTAACGAGGTTCACCAAAATGGCTACTCCTCAAAAAGAACGGCCGCTTGGACTACCATCCAAATCCAGCCTCTTGCAAAGCACCAAATTTACAATTTGTTTACCAAAGACCAACTGGAAGGAGCACCAACCCCTTATTTATCTCGCATAAACATAAAGGAGCACCAACCCCTAATTTGCCAAGCACCAACCGGACTTCAATTTTGAATGAAAATGTTTGACAAATACCTTTGTTATTGCAAGACTCTAACCGATCTACTTCACCTTTGCAATCTCTGCACACTCTGCTCTTTCTTGTGTAATCTCTTCACACAATCTGCTGCACCGCTACAGCCAAACTTTGCAATCAACTTTGCCCTTTGCGCTCTCTCGCACATTCTCGCTTTCTCTACTCACACGCTTCGCACACTCGTGTCGTTCCACACTCGCTCTCTTGTGCGCATTCACAATCGCACTTCGAACAACTCGACACAACTAGCTCACATTATGCACTTCGCTATCATCTCGCCGATTCTATGCTATCTACGCTTTTACGGCCGCATCTCGCACTTCAACATTCACCCGATGGATGCCTAAATCTCCAAATAGCCCCGCTTATATACTTGAGATTTTGAGATGAAAACCCTAATAGTAGTCGGCTGATTATGCAAATGCAAACCCTAATCTTGGTCGACTGCAAACCCTAAACATGGTCGGCTGCAAACCCTAAATGTGGTCAATTGCAAACCCTAAAATCTGTCAGCCTGCATTGAATGACTTCTGAACTGCCTGTCCACTGCATTATTAGATCTAACTGCCTGAGTTGACAACAATGACAAAACTCTTGCAACACCTTGCTCAACACTTGATTGACCACAACGGGTTTCTATTGCATTGTCCCTATTTTGGTGTTCTTAGACCATTCTTTCTTCTTTGGCTTGGCTATCTTGCCATCCTGAATCTTGATCTCCTCAATGATTATGGCTTGTGCTAGAGCTTCCTCTAAAGTGGCATATTGCTACAGCTGTAATAGCATAGAGATCGATCTCAAATAGCTCTTTGAGAACATTTGGGTGAGGTCAAACATAGGAGGGAGGTAGGGTAGCTTGGAAAGCAAAGTCCTCCATTGGTTCCCATAGGCTGCCATGGTTTCTTCCTCATACTATCTGAGGTTGGCTAGGTCGCTTAGTGATGCCTTCTTCTTGGTGTTGAAGGCAAAGCATTCAAGGAATGCATCCACTAGCTGATCTAAGTTACTAATGTTGTGCTTTGGCAATTGAGTGAACCAATCTGAGGCAAGGCCTGAGAATGTGGTGATGAATGTTCTTAACAGCAAAGCATCATTGTACTGAATGCCAAAGCATTGGCTTAGGAATCTAGTCACATGATCTTGGGCATCTTCCTCCCCTCTAAAGATTGTCAATTGAGGTAGTTTAAAGTGTTCAGGGTAAGGGGGTGCCGGCAATGACGAATGCACATGAAGGCTACAGAGTTTATGTAAAGTGGGTTTTTGGGGCCCAAAAGTCTTGGTCTCCATAGAATCGAAGCACTATAACAACGCTTTATATGCATCGAAAGATTTAATTTCTTCCTCTTTAGTTTTCTCCCGTTGTGGGTTGTGAGAAACTTGAGGCCTATGGAGGGGTGGCCGGACAATAGCCCCTCTGCCTTGGTAGGGCATTTTGGCTTGCTCTTCTTCTTGCTCATACTCCTCATAGGCTTCTTGAGGAGTTTCTAGATGAGACCTATAACCATGGGTGGGTCCTTGTGGGGGGTGCCCATCATTGTTCCTAGGAGTGGCCTCCCACTCAGGTCTAGGAGGTCTCGGAGGTAGCACTTGGTAAGGTCATGGAGACCTGTCTCGTACCAAGGGGTTGTGCCTCTCGTACGATTTTGATATTTGGGTGTGAGGGGTTGGAACCCTCTCAGTCATAGTGTTATGGAGCAACTCATCTGTTTGGTGCTAAATGCACACTTTGCTAAGGTGATATAGATGCTCTAACTGTTGTTGGTCTTTCTCAAGCTACGTGATTTGTGCTTGGCGGGTGACATGTCTGGCGACTTCCAGGTCAATTTGTTCTACCATATTGAGTCTAGGAGGCCTAGATGCCTCTCCTATGCATTTATCTTAGTTGCAATAATCTGAGATCTCTATAGGTTGGTGGTATTCACTCGAGGCTCTGGCCTTAGTAGGTGATTCTGGTAGATAGCAGGTGCAGAGGCACATTGCTTCCATGTTGTGTATTGCTATTGAGGAATGTAATGGTCTTCCTCGTGCTCCCTTTCATATATGTGAAAGGGGCAGGCAGAGTTGGCTCACCCTATTTGAAGAGCCTTATGCTCTGGATTTGGCTTATTATTCCTAATAGTGATGGGGGGTAAAGGAGGGATGACATAATCATGCGGCCTATCCTCATGGACCCTATGCTTTTCTAGCACTTCATCGCATGGTAGCCACTCATACCAAGGTTCTAAGGGAGCCTTCCCATTTATATTGAGTGCCACGTGTAAGGACTCCTCTTGAAAGGGTCTATGTTGGATGGGAGTGACCTTCGAAGGGGTGCCTCTATAGTCCCATCTTGAAATGGCACGATGTGGACTCTCTTGTGGGTTAGGCCACCAAGGTGATATGACCAAGTCCTTGGGGCTATAGCGAAGGTGACTTGTGCCCCCTTGTACACTCTTCGTAGCTCCTACCCGTGATTGGGCTTGGATACGGGTGTACACCATGGTGGTGTTTTCCTACAAGATGCGTATATTTTTATTTCTTTTTTATGATTTTTATGCTACACTAAACAAAAAATATCACACACACAAAACAATGATTATCTCGTTTAATGATTAAAAGTGTGCCATATATCTGGTTTAGTGTGTTTTGATTTTTGTTTTGAAAGCTTTTGTAAAGAACGTTTAAATGCAATATGATGACTCTTATGACTCCCAAAAATGGTTGCCCCTTCGATATACCATTGCTAGGCCGATATACCAACCTCTCTATGTACCCACATTTATGTGAGGGAAACTATTGGCATGTGAGAGCAGATGGTACGTGGAACATAGGCGATACGAAAGGGGAATCACCCTATTTTTGATGCCTATCATAGAAGACTTATCCTCATGTGCTAGGAATAACCCTAGCTACACTTGGTCAACTTTCATCAGGATTTACATCTAGCAACAGTAGCGATCGGGGTTGTGAATGCAAAAATTCAAGCCAAGGTGGTGATGAAATCCACCGTTGGTCTTGATTAAGGGCTGGGGTTTTACGACCAGCTCCTTGGTGTTTAAATTGCCATGTGATGTGTGGGGTTATTTTTAGTTTTGCATAAGAGAAAACAATATGCAGCAGAAAAAAACTTTCCATAAGAAAGCAAATAACCAGAAAATAGAAAATAGAAAGCAAAAAATGACAAATGTGTTTAGGACCCCTACCTCTTCTCTGCCCAAATCAGCTGGTTCTGAATTTCTGTCTTGAAACTACACAGAGAGCTATTCATACCTGGGTGGGATGAATAATATAAATGTATTCATCACAGGGTAGGATGAATTCCCATTCGTCCCTGTGTAAGATGAATTTCAGCTCTGTATTTGTCATAGACTGGAACGAACAGCAGTCCAGAGTTTGAAAACTTTGTACCTGCAAGAATTTTTTTTTTAGTTTTAATAAGATTTCTAATATTAAAAATAGAGGAAAATCATCCCACCATGATCACCACTTAAAGTACAAGGATACGGAGACAAAAAATAAAAGCCAAGATGTGATGCAAACGAAACAAAAGATAACGCTAAATCCTATGAATTGAAAGTGCATGAAAGGAGAGAAGCATAAACAAATTGAAACCAAATAGAAAGCCAATATGGAAGACAACACCTTTTATTAATATGCTTCCAAACTCGGTTACAATTCACCTCCTCCATTTTCATGGGCTAGGAGCGTTAAATGTGTTCTTGTCACATCAATGGATGCCATTCCTTCTTCCGCGTGCCCACATGTAAAGTGGGCCCACATGTAAGGTGGGTGGACCAAACGTCACCACCGCTTGCATTGATGAGTCTTGAATCCTTTCTATTCCTTTTATGTTAAGACCTAGTGTTCAAGGAAACAAGAAATAGTTAGTAGCCACTGTAGATAAAATGAAACATGCAATCCCCATGCCTTCAATTAGTATATGCAAAATATAAATAAAAAGATAACTAAAATAGATCCAAATGAACTAAAAACTTGACAGGGGCATCAAAAAATCACAATGAAGACACTACAAATGGAACAGTTAAAAAATTCACCACAAATTCCTATTCGCTCTGAGGCGGGATGAATAGACCTACAACAAAGCGTCAAAAATCACTGTCCCAAATGTCACATCCAGGAAGCTCCAAATCACATGTAAAGTTAGGTTTTAGCTAAATGGGGGTATTTTGGGAAGACCCAGAAGGTCATATTTTCCCAATTTGGCCTCTATCATTGAGAATTTGATGATGCTACCTGCATGTTAGTAAAGGAAGGAAATGATAAAAACATGATAAAAAATGTTCAAAACAACATGAAATTTGAATGAAAAACTATCTAAGCAGCATAGAATTAGATGCAAAAATAACAGAAAGGAAATCTTCCATATATTTCTAATCACTTCAGGGTGGGGCGATTAGAACTACAGCAGTGTGGGGGGCGCTCGGGGGCAGGACGCCTGCTGTTTGAGGCCTGATTTTGAAACCAATCCACTTGGGATGGGTCCAAAACCTATTTTGGTGTGTTTTCAAAAAAATTGGTAGGATGTTGTGGCTAAATGTCAGGTTTTGGTTCCGGATTTGCGCTTCCAATAAACACCCTATGACCTCCCTTCCAAAAGAGATCAAGGATGTGAAAGGCACAAATCAAAAGGTATGTGTGGATGTAAAATGGTAGCACTTAATTGCTAAAAATGCTCCTTCTCTATATCTTTTTGGGGTGAGAAGACTCACCATTTTATAGACCTGACAGTCTCTTTGTATGAGCATGTAGAGGCGCAACTTGGAAATCATGCCTTCCTAGGGGGAGAAGATTCCTCCCTAATTAGGGGCTCCATGATTGCCCTTGTAACTGCCTCTAGCACTAAAAAATGCTCACTCACATTCCCATGTAATGAAGGAAGAGTTAAGTGGAAGATCTGAGCTGCCATTTGTCAAGATTTGACTTTTTTCCCATCAAACCTGCTAATCGCCCCACCCTAGAGCGAATACTGCTAATCGCCCAAGGGTGGGGTGAATAGAAGTTTGTAATCATCCCTGGGTGGAATGAGTATGAAGCAGAGTGCCTGAAGGTGCCAAATTGACTTTTGACCTTCCAAAACTACTGTGAGAGTGGTTAGGACCACTGTTTAACCTCTAGGGACTGCCCTGGGGGTTGTGTGTGTCAATGCGATCAATGTTTGCAGTCACATAATCGGATTGGTGCCGTTTTAGTGTCTAGAGATGCCCCTTTTTAGGATGTGCTATGCATGGCGTAGTGCTGAGAAAAAATAGATAACTAAAGCACTAATGATTAGGGTCTCTCAATAACCTAACCAACTTTTTATGCCCTAAGTATGGAAAGGGCATGCATTATTGAATCCCTACTTCTGACGAGTGAAGGAACTTAATTCAAGTGTTAAAATTTTTTGATGAGGTGTTACTTGAGCTTGGACATTGATCAGTCATGAATAGGCAAAGGGCGCAACCTTTTGTCTATGGGAACCTTGAGTTCATGATTCACGAATGCCAAGTATTTGATTAGCTTGTGATTATTGCTTGTTTTCTACCCGAAGTAGGAGTGTGATTGTATTTTTCAATGATTCTTTGAATACATACCATTTCCATGATTTGGTGTGTATTTGTTGATTGGTGACTAAGTGTGACTACCCCCTCAAGTGACGAATCAATGGGGGAATGACCGAAATGAGAAAAGTGATGAGTTTCTTGACCCAAGATGACTTGTGTAAGGGTGTCTTTCAGTTGTTTAGCATTTAATGTGTGTGCAGTTTCCCAACATTTTGACCTATTTTTGGTGGGTGTTAACCCTTTTGGTGATGCCGTTTGGGGTTGAAATTCTTGATAATTCGTCCTCCCATGGAGAGGTATAACTATGGTAGCCTTATTAGGGAGTAGGATAGTGAGGATTTGTGACCCCGACATCTATTTTGTATGCCCAAAAGCACAGGCTCAAATGCATCTTGTTCGACAATGTTATTGCTATTTTTGGGTGGATTTGGACCCATTTTGGGACATCATTTGGGGATGAAATTATCGGTAATCCATATTCCCGTGGAGTGGTCCAACTATGGTAGCCTTCTTAGGGAATAGGATAGTGAGGATTTGTGACCTCAATGTCTATTTTGTATGCCAAGAAGCAGAGGCACAAATGCGCCTTGTTCGGAAATGTTATTGCTATTTTTGGGTGGGTTTGGACCCTTTTTGGGACACCGTTTGGGGATGAAATTCTTGACAATCCGTCCTCCCGTGGAGTGATCAGGCTATGGTAGCCTTCTTAGGGAATATGATAGTGAGGATTTGTGACCCCAACATCTATTTTGCATGCCAAGAAGTAGAGGCGCAAAGGCACCTTGTTTGACAATGTTATTGCTATTTTTGGGTGGGTTTGGACCCTTTTTGGGATGCCATTTGGGGATGAAATTCTTGACAATCTGTCCTCTTGTGGAGCACTTAGGATATGGTAGCCTTCTTAGGGAATAGGATAGTGAGGATTTGTGACCCCAACATCTATTTTGCATGCCAAGAAGTAGAGGCGCAAAGGCACCTTGTTCAACAATGTTATTGCTATTTTTGGGTGGGTTTGGACCCTTTTTGGGATGCCGTTTGGAGATGAAATTCTTGACAATACATCCTCTCATGGAGTGGTCAGGCTATGGTAGCCTTCTTAGGGAATAGGATAGTGAGGATTTATGACCCCAACGTCTATTTTTCATGCCAAGAAGCAAAGGTGCAAAGGCACCTTGTTCGACAATGTTATTGCTATTTTTGGGTGGGTTTGGACCCTTTTTGGGATGCCATTTGGGGATGAAATTCTTGACAATCCGTCCTCTTGTGGAGCGGTCCTGCTATGGTAGCCTTCTTAGGGAATAGGATAGTGAGGATTTGTGGCCCCGACGTATGTAGGCATGATGTGGGGGCTAGTAGGCATAATGTGGGGGCTAGTAGCAACTGCCCTGAGGCGTCCCATAGGACCCACACCACGGGGGGTAGTTCTCATCGCACCGATCTTGCATGATCATGGTGGTCGATGCCCTAGGCTTGGGGGTTTTTGAGCTTTTGTATTTTTGCGAGGTCAGAGGACTGGTTATTGTAGCCTGCAGACATTTTTTATGATATATACAGATGAATTTAGTTTATTTATACACGTGTCATGATTTGATGTTATGCACAATGATTTTTGAATGTGTATGTATGCATGCTAATTTATAAACGCTCCAAGGATTTCCACAATCGCTTGGTCAACCTAAAATGCCCCAAAGGTATCCATAAACCCTTTGGTCAAACCAAAAGCTCCAAGGATTTTTGCAATCTCTTGGTCAACCTAAAATGCCCCAAAGGTGTCCATAAACCCTTTGGTCAAACCAAAAGCTCCAAGGATTTTTGCAATCACTTGGTCAACCTAAAACGCCCCAAAGGTATCCATAAATCCTTTGGTCAAACCAAACTCTCCAAGGATTTTTGCAATCTCTTGGTCAAACTAAAATGCCCCACAGGTGTCCATAAACCCTTTGGTCAAACCAAAAGCTCCAAGGATTTCCAGTAATCGCTTGGTCAAACCAAAAGCTCCAAGGATTCCCATAATCGCTTGGTCAACCTAAAATGCCCCAAAGGTATCCATAAACCCTTTGGTCAAACCAAAAGGTCCAAGGGTTCCCATAACCGCTTGGTAAAAAAAAAATATTCAAAAACACACAAACACAATAAAATAACTCAAAAATAATAAAAAAACTGCATCTCAATTCCATGCATACTCGTAAAAATCAAAATACAAAAATATAAATTGCATTCGGCATCACATCCATACATTGCATATTTACTGGTCATACATGTCACAAGCATCATAGACCGTACTTACGCGACACTTCTATCATTTTCCACATTCCATCCATTTTATAAACACATACATCCAAAATAACACCATCCCCATTTTTTAGCATAGTCAGTTGTATCCTAATGTATGTCGGGTTTTCGTCATTCAGTTGTCTTTAAATTTCTAGCCAAAAACTATACAAAGTTAAATGGATTTTACAAGGGAAAGTTTTACTTGGATCACGCCTTGTTATGTAACATCCCTACACAAGTTAAAACAAATAAAATAATTCCCAAGTTGTGTGAACGAAAGATGAAAACTACAAAGTAGTCTAGGATACCATAGGCGAAAGGTTAGCCTGTTCATCCCCCCATGTGAATGGTTCAAGAGTGCTGAGAATTGACAAAAGGATAAGATTTTCCCCATCAATTCCCCCTAATAAACAGTTGTTTTCACCACTAGCAAAAATCCCAATCACCGTTGGTCCTCGAAGTTGTAAGGATTCGTACTACATGCCCCTGACAAAGATGGGTAGTCATCCCCAAGGCCTAAAAGGATTAATGCCATTCAATAGAAAAATCCCAAAAAGCCATCATCATGAACATCTCCAATCACCTTGGTCTCCAAATTCATAAGGATTCGTACTACACACCCATGAAAAGGATCGATAGTCATCCCCAAGGCCTAAAAGATCAATGCCCTTACTTCATGAGATCCCTAATCCCATTTGGTTCCCAAATTCATAAGGATTCGTACTACACATCCCTAAATAGGATGGGTAGTCATCCCTAAGGCCTAAAAGGATCAATGTCATTCACAAGCCACAAACCTACAAGCTCAACCTTATGAAGCTCAAAATACAAAATCAAATAACAGTGGTTATCACCACTATTCAAAATCCTTGCTCAAAAAGAAAAATAAACAGTGATTTTCATCACTATGTATATGAGCAAGTATCCTAACACGTTGAGCAAATAAAAGATGCCTGAGCTTGAATCCCTGGAATTCTCACCATTCAAAAAACCATCTAGGTGATCCTCATTACGAGTTTTGTGGACAGCCTACCTGGTAATGGCGGTATCCTAAATGCATGATGATATGTCTATCACATTAGCTTTGCTTGTGTACAGATCAATGTTTTATGTGGATGAGCTAGCTTATGGTACCTTAGATATTCCCATGGATTAATATTACTAAATACAAACAAAGGATTTAGTGGAGCTAATTAGGTGATCCTCAGTACAGGTTTGGTTGACAACCTATCTGGCACTGGCGATATCCTGAAAAATACCACATAAACAAACTCAATTGCACACACAGGGATGTGAAATATCCTGGTCAAAGACAAGTCCGATTCATACCTTGTTCAAAAGTCTTGTAAGATAAAAGTACAATCATGGCTAGTTAGTTAAAACATCTAAGTCTCAAAAAACCTTAACTACATTCTAAACCAACTGTGATATCTTTTGTCCTTGCATTGCCATAAGAAAATACAAAAAAATAAAAATAAAAAATAAATAACATGTATGCATAAAAAGTCATTTACCATAGCAATCTCCTAGGACAAAAATCCATAAGTTCTAAAAAATCTATGGTGCCACCGCCAAAAATCACAAATTCAATTCATCCATTCCATTTGCATATCATAAAAATTAGAAACATTTGCATTCATCATAACATATGCATCCATCAACATAAATTAACATGCATACAGACACATTCAACAATCATTATGCATAACATCAAATCATGACACATGTATAAATAAAATAAATTCATCTATATATATATATCATCAAAAATACTCGTAGGTGGATCTTACGGGGGAGGGAAGAAAGTAGAGAGGGGAGGGCTCTGGTCCCTCCCTTGCTCCCCCTCCCATGGCTCCTGGTTCCTGCCCAGTCCCTGGCTCAACCCAGGTCATCCCTCCCGGGGAGTGGTTGTTTGCAGATGATCTCCTGGAGGGAGATCCTTCTCCACTATCTGTGCCCCTCCCAGCCGGTTAGGGTTTCCTTGGTTGTTTTTTTGGACTGGTGCTTCCCAGGGATCCCTGTTTGGTTGGGGATCCCTTCCCTTTTTCCCTCAGGCTTCCCCCTGGGGTTTTTTGTAGGTTATTCGCATGGATCTGGTCCCCTATGTTTCTCGGTGTGGTGGAGGTGATGGTTTAGGGTTTGGACAGCTTCCCACTATTTTGGTTCCTAAGGATCCCATCCCTGTGACTGGTTCCTCTTCCCGCTCGAGATTCCTAGTCCCTAGATCCCTGGTCCCTTAACCTACTGTTTCTTTTTGTTTTTCCGAGACGGGATCCTCTTATTTTTTCCCGGGGTGGGTTCATCATGGTGCAGCTCTCTGGTCACTTCTCGATGGGCTGGATTCTCTCTGTGCTGGCTGTCAACTTCCTGCGGGATGGCTCTCGTTGAACGATATGTTTTCCCGGTGGGCGGGATGGTTTCTCCACAGGGCGGGATCCGCCAAATCCGTTGGTTTTCCCGCAAGGCGGGATCCTTTCTTTTCTACTGGTTTCCCGGATGGCAGGATTTCCCTGCTACTTCCCGCTAGGCAGGACTGTTTATGGTGGTTTTTATTGCTTCCCGCAAGGCGGGATTTTATTGTAACATTTTTTATTTGCTTCCTGCTGGGCGAGATCTTCTCGATGGTGGTTTTTTGCTACTCCCCGCTAGGCAGGATCTCAAAAACTACTTTCTTTCTTATTTGTTTGTTTCTCATTGAGAGGGATTATTTCATGCTTACTGTTACCGTTGGGCGGGATTTCTGTTTTGGTGTTCGGTTTCAAGGGATTGATGCCCTAGGCCCATTGCTTATGTAATCAGGTTTTGGGATCCTTGTTAAAACCCACTGTAAATACAAACACTACTTACCAAAAAAAAATACTCGTAGGCTACAATAAACCAATCCTTTGACCTTGTAAAAAGGCAAAAGCTCAAAAACCCCAAAGCCTAGGGTGTCGGCCACCATGATCATGCATGATCGGTGTGACGAGAACTACCCCCCATGGTGTGGGTCCTATGGGACCCCTCAGGGTGACTACTGCTAGCCCTCGCATCATGCCTACTAGAGCCCCTCTCATCCAATCGCCTATGTCAAGAGGATGCTAACTGCTTAGTATCGCTTTCTCTCGAGTAGTGTGACGATCCGTCTCCAATAAACATAGGGATCTGCCCATCAAGGTGGATAATATCCACCTCTAGGTCAAACTGATGCCAAAACAAATCCATCTCCCACTGACAAACTATCATCAAGTTCTCATCGCACTATGCCAATGCCTTCTCCCTCTTCGCCAATTATGTTAGTAGGAGATTCATCTCCTGTGCAGCATCTGTATCCCCCTCCCGTCGATGATATGTAGCAAATGCATTCTTTCGCTCCACTAGTTGTGTTCGTAGGAGATCCCTCTACCATAGTGTATCCTCAAGCTCCTCATCCTACATCTAGAGCAACCCCACCAATCGTGCATTATCAGCATGCAACCCTACCTTTGTGTCCTCCGAGACTGCCTGAGGCATTGACATCTCTAGAACAGCAGCCTGCTCTGGCGACCACTGCTCTGAGACATCCTACATCTCTATTTGATCTGAAACCCCAAAATCATCACTCACATCATCCACCTCCACCATGTCCTCATCCTCCAACGAAGCTCCCCAAACATCTCCTGGTGCCTCTCCACCCTCACTGCCTACTGCTACTACCTCTGCACCTCCCAGTGGTCCATCTCCCCGCCATCACTGTAGTGTCCACCACTACTCGTACTTAGTTGTCACCCCAATGTCATCCATGTCAGGCGTGTTAATAACTATATTTGCCTCCTCCCTTAGCAGCTCGATGATTAGCCAGGCCAAGGTCCTCTTGTCCCCCTGGCACTAATAGATCAAGGGCTCACGAAGAAACCCCTGGTGTACCCCAAATTGTCATGTCACCTAGACATATGGGAAGTACTCTTGCTCGGTTTTGTGCTGCCTGATTAGCCATCTCCCCCTATGCACTCGTCAGAGCCACTATCCAGCCTCAGGATAGACTGGATAGTCTCGATATGGGTGCCAGAATACCTCCCTTGGAGTAAGCTGAGCAAAGGCATCGACATAGTACCCTACGACACCTGCCCACCATTGACTCTGCCCCTGCTCCTTAGACCGCCACCATAGAGCCGCATATCCTATATCTCTATCCACCATATCTGACCGAGTAGTCCACGATAACCCCACTGGCCTCTCGACTGCTATGTGCTACCAAGCCCAACTTTGTAATAGATAGTTGTAGCGAATCCCCTTTCGCCTCTGGCAATGGACCTCATACAACTCATCATAGAGCTATGCTAGTAGTGTTTACCCCCACCTCATAATCAAAGGCTCATGCATCAGACACTCCACCAGTCGAAAGACCACCTCCAATAGGTTCCATGGGAACCTCACACCCAAAGAGTCGGGTAGTAGCATGTTGGAAATGAGGCCCATTAGTATTGTGTGCCTCACTCCCAACACGTCCCTCTCTAGCCACCACCATACAAGAATGCCACCAATCTAGTAGTCACCCTCTACCCCTTCCACTAGGCTATCCACACCCATCTCCTCCCCATACCCAAAGCAGTGTGTCAGCACTACTATTTAGTGATCCCACTGTGTCGTCCTGATCGACAGTTCATCTATCAAAATTTGTAGAATATGATAAATGTCCTCCAAGGTCACTATCATCTCTCCTATTGGGATATGGAAGGTGTTGGTCCAGGGATCCCACAAGTTGATCAGGGCCTTCAGATAGGCCCGATACCCGACCATAGGCTCCAGCTGAGTCACCTGCTTGAGCCCAAGGGCATCAAGCCACTCATAGTCAGCCATAGTCAGCACCTCTCGTGCTTTTGAGAAAATCGTCAGCACACGGTACTGACTCTTCACAATCTACAAAAGAAAACAAGACAAAAACATTAAAAAAAATATGATAAACTGTACAACAAACATGAATATACAACAATGCATAAAAAATGTATAGCTAAAAATAGACAAATAACAAACAACAAAATTCAAAACAATTCAAAAAAATAGTTGTCAGTACCTAGGGTTTTTAATTCTACATTTAAACTGATAACTAAAACAACAACAAAATTCAAAACATTCAAAAAAAAAATCAAAAACAGTTTGTCAGTACCTAGGGTTTCTAACTCTACGTTTAAACTAATAAACATAATTAAAAAAAATACAAAAACAAAATTTTCAGTTAACCTAGGGTTTACCCTTAGTCTACACTGACAAATAACTACAAAAAAAAACTAAAAAAATAAAATAAAAACAATAGTTAACCTAGGGTTGTTTATCCTAGTCTACCTGACAAAAACAAAATTTTATCACAAAGATAAAATGAAAAGTTAACCTAGGGTTTATAATCCTAGTCTAAACTGATAAAAATATACAAACAAAACAAAATTAAAATGACAGTTTTTTAAAACCTAGGGTTTTTCAGCTAAGTTTTAAAACAGACAAAATTAACCTAAAACTCTAAGCTAGGGTTTTGTGTTTATCCTAGGGTTTTGATTTAATAAAAACATAAAAAAAAATAGCAATTTTTTCTTTTTACCTAAGGGTTTACCTTAGTTTAAAATAGAAAACAAATTTCAGAATTTAATTATGTCTTTTCAAAATAAATTTAAACTAGGGTTTCATTTTTAAAATCATGAAACAAACTACAAAAACAAATAATGAAGAGCAACACTTACTGGTCTCACCTCGACTCTACCGCTTGATCCTGTTCGTGAACTCATGGTGTCAGGAAAAATTTGGTAGCGCTTCGCTTCGCAAAATCGACCTCCTCTTCCTCAGAGCTCCAAAATGCCAAAAAAATTGAATGCAAATGAGCCCAAACCCTAGTTTTGGCCCTTAAATGGGCTTTTAGGCCTGCAATCGTTCCACACTGGGATGAGCACTCTAGTTAGTGCTCATCCCACCCTGGGTCGAATACAAAACTAGTATTTGTCCCACCTAGGGACGATTATAGAGCAAAAATTTCAAAAATAGCAAAAAAATGCACCAAAATGCACAAAAACAAGCCATAAAACTGTCCAATGAGAGTGCTTTTGCACCTGACATTCTAGGCATGCAAAACCAATTTCGGGGTCACAAATCCTCACCATCCTACTCCCTAAGAAGGCTACCATAGCCGGACCGCTCCACGGGAGGACGGATTACCGAGAATTTCATCCCCAAGCGGCATCCCAAAAAGGGTCAAAATCCACCCAAAAATAGCAATAAAATTGCCGAACAAAGGCGCCTTTGCGCCCACCATTCACTGGCATACAAAACCAATGTTGGGGTCACAAATTGTCACTATCCTACTTCCCAAGAAGGCTACCATAGCCGGACCGCTCCACGGGAGGACGGATTTTTGACAATTTCAACCCCAACAAGCATTGCAGAAAGGGTTAACACCCACCAAAAATAAGTCTAAATGTCAAAAAACTGAACGCACATTCAAATATAAACCTCTGAAGGCACCCTTACACAAGTCATCTTAGGTCAAGTGACTTGTCGCTTTTCTCATGTAGGTCATTCCCTCATCGATTTGTTGCTTGAGGGGGTAGTCAAACTTAGGCACCAATCAAAAAATACACACCCAATCATGGAAATGGCATGCATTCAAAGAATCATTGACAAATACAATCACACTCCTGCTTGGGACAAAAAACAAGCAATAATCACAAGCTGATCAAACACTTGGCATTCGTTAATCATGAACTCAAGGTTCCCACAGACAAAAGGTTGCGCCCTTTGCCTATTCATGACTGATCAATGGACAAGATTAAGTAACACCTCATTGAAAAATGTTAACACTTGAATTGTGTTCCTTCGCTCATCAGAAGCAGGGATTCAAGAATGCATGCCCTTTCCATACTCGATGCATCAAAAGTTGGTTAGGTTACTAAGAAACCCTAATCATTAGTTCTTTGGTTATCTATTTTTTCTCAGCACTGTGCCACGCATAGTGCATCCCAAAAAGGGGCATTTTTAGACACCAAAATGGCACCAATCCAATTATGTGACTGCAAACACTGATCGCATTGACACACACAACCCCGAGGGCAGGCCCCAGAGGTTAAACAGTGGTCCTAACCACTCTCACAGTAGTTTTGGAATGTCAAAAGTCAATTTGGCACCTTCAAGTACTCTGCTTCATACTCGTTCCACCCAGGGACGATTACAAACTTCTATTCGCCCCACCCAAGGACGATAGCAGTGTTCTCTCTAGGGTGGGACGAATAGCAGGTTTGACGGGCAAAAAGTTAAATCTTGACAAATGGCAGCTCAGATCTACCACTTAACTCTTCCTTCATTGCATGGGAGTGTGAGTGAGCTTTTTTGAGCGCTAGAGGCAGTTATAGGGGCAGTCATGGAACCCCTAATCAGGGAGGAATCTTCTCCCCCTTGGGAAGGCATGATTGCCAAGTGGCGCCTCTGCATGCTCATCCAAAGAGACCGTCAGGTCTATAAAATGGTGAGTCTTCTCACCCAAAAAATATACAGAGAAGAAGCATTTTGAGTAATGAAGTGCTCCCATTTTACATCCACACACACCTTTTGATTTGTGCCTTTCACATCCTTGATCTCTTTTGGAAGGGGAGGTCATAGGGTGGTTATTGGAAGTGCAAATCCGGAACCAAAACCTGACATTTGGCCACAACATCCTACCAAATTTACCAACAACACCCCACAAGATGTTTTGGACCCATCCCAAGTGGATTGGTGCTAAAATTGGGCCCCAAATGATGGGTGCCCTGCCCCTGGGCACCCCCACACTGTTGCAATTCTAATCGCCCCATCCCAGAGCGATTAGAAATCTGTGGAAGATTTCCTTTCTATTATTTTTGCATCTTATTCTATGCTTCTTAGATAGGTTGTCATTCAAATTTCACATCGTTTTGAACATTTTTTATCTTGTTTTTATCATTTCTTGCCTTTACTAACATGCAGGTAGCATCATCAAATTCTTGGTTATGGAGGCCAAATTGGGAAAATTTGACCTTCTAGGTCTTCCCAAAATACCCCCATTTAGATAACCCCCAAATTTGTAGGTGATTTGGAGCTTCTTGGATGTGACATTTGGGACAGTGCTTTTTGACTCTTTATTGCAGGTCTATTCGTCCCGCCCCGAAGTGAATACAAATTTGTGGTGAATTTTCTGACTGTTCCATTTACAGTGTATTCCTTGTGATGTTTTGATGCCCTTGTCAAGTTTTCAGTTCATTTGGATCTATTTCAGTTATCATTTTATTTATATTTTGCATGTACTTATTGAAGGCGTGGGTATTGCATGTTTCATTTTATCTACAGGTGCTACTGACTATTTCCTATTTCCTTGAATGTAGGTCTTAACATTAGAGGAGCATCAAGGAATCAAGAATCATCAACGCAAGCAGTGGAGACGTTTGGTCCACCCACTTTACATGTGGGCACACGGAAGAAGGAATGTCATCCATTGATGTGACAAGAACACATTTAATGCTCCTAGCCCCTGAAAAGGGAGGAGGTGAATTGTAATCGAATTCAAAAGCATATTAATAAAAAAGGGTTGTCTTCCATGTTGGATTTCTATTTGGTTTCGATTCATTTATGCTTCTCTCCTTTCATGCACTTCCAATTCATAAGATTTAGCGTTATCTTTTGTTTCATTTGCATCGCATCTTGGCTTTTCCTTTTTGTTTCTGTATCCTCGTATAGAAGTTTGTAATCATCCCTGGGTGGAACGAGAATGAAGCAGAGTGCCTGAAGGTGCCAAATTGACTTTTGACCTTCCAAAACTGTTGTGAGAGTGGTTAGGACCACTGTTTAACCTTTGGGGACTGCCCTGGGGCTGTGTGTGTCAATGCAATCAGTGTTTGCAGTCACATAATCGGATTGGTTCCGTTTTGGTGTCTATAAATTTAATATTACATGAGCACATGACTTACTCTTCACTATTTATTTGGATATTTTAGTTTACCAATTAGGTCATTACTTGACCACTAAACCAACAATCACCATTACTCAATTATATAAGGTATTTTTGTTTGGTTTGTTATGGCCCTAAATATTTTAATATAAAGCTACGTTTAATTTTTTTAAAACATGTAATGCTGTTAAAACCTTTTTTTTTTAGACTCAACCAATTATTTCCACACAAGTGTTGAAGAATTATGATTTTGACCTAAAAATCAACTCAACTCATAGCCATAATTCTTGCAAACTAATCCCTCTTCAATTTAATGTATGACAATGAGGTTACGACTTCACTTTTATCTCACTCAATTTTTGGTTTGGAAATAAGTATTGAAGTCTTAATTTTCCAAAAGTAAAATACTTATAAAATAATATTTATAGTTCATTATAAGTACATTGCAAACCTATGATTTTAATATATACAAATGCAAGTTTTCTTCAAATAATTGTAAGTCCTCTCACTAGATTTCAACATGGTTATATTATATTATTTTTTATTAAATATTCTCTAGGTAGAATATTAACAAACTACGGCGTCACTAAACACAGTTAACAAGTATTTTCCAACACAATGATATGCATGTCATCCACTTAGACAAAATATTCTTGATCATTATTGGATACATGAGGAATAGATTATCCAATAATTCCATAAAAAAGTATGGTAACAATTATAAAACCAATATATCATTATTGCATTCATATACATAACCAATACATAACATTCAAAAGTGAGCATCCAAAAACATATTCTTTTACATAAAATATGGAAGAAGATTTAATTATAATAATTTACCTCAAGCTATACTTTATTACAGAGTAACCCTTTGGGCCATATATGGTTGAACATTGACCTAGAGTTCTAAATCGTGTTCCAAAAATAAAGTAATGGAGCCTACAACTATGATAAAATGTTTATATCGTATTTCTCAACCCAACTTGTTCACCATTGTAAAATGTATATAACAAACAATGACATCATAACCAAGGCCAAAGCAACTTACAATTTTTTTATAACAAATAAAAGTAGACCTGGAAAATCCTACTACCATGATGTAACTCCACAATACATGCACTGTAACTCAATGTTTTGTTACTGTTCATGCATAAATAAAAACTCTCCCATTTTAAGACCAAGTTTTTCAACTATTACAGTCTTTGAGATGTACCAAACAATAGTTTTTTTCTATGATGGTACCTACTCTTTAAAATGGAGAAGGATTTGGTCTGGTTGATGCTTCCTTTAGCGATGCGGAGTAAACTTGTCAAATCAGAAACTCATCTCAATAAATTCCATTCCACCATTATTTTCAATGGTGGAAGTCTTGAGTGGTGCATAGAAGGGATCATAAAGGCTCTTTTGTATGAATCTATTATGAATGCAGACTATACTCATATTTCTCTATGCATGCATACATCTATAAACATACATATCAATAAAATTATCTATTCAATTAATGATTTATCACATAAAATATCAATAAAATTCTTTCATTTATTTCTTGTTTACCATTTGTATAGGTTCACAACCCTGAAACATGTTGCATTTCCTCCACAAAAACATACAACATTCTTAAAAAGCAAAAGACTAGACTTGCACTATATCTCAACCATCTCGCCATATTTAGCAAAGCACTCTAACTCAAAAACAATTCATACACAACCTTATATTTTTGTAGTTGAGCATTCATATTACGTAAAACTATAAATCCAAGTAAAAATTTATATTAATATTTCTATTTTATTCCTCAATTGGAACACACAGTCATATTCATTGTTACTTAATTCCAATTATAACAACAATACATCGATTTTTCTTTTGCTATATTCACACTCAGTGTTCAAGCAACAAATTCAAGTGTAGGAAAAATAATTTAATTTCTAAAATAAAGCCACTCGATAAACAAATATAACTATTCAACAAAAGTAAAAAGAATAATCAAACAACACATGGATTTTGATCTATAATCTAGCTCTGTTTCTCTAGCTTTCTTTTATCCACAAATAAACTAGTCCCTTACCAGATGAACTTTCCACCTCCTTTGTATTCTCGTTGCTCTCTCTTACAATATTCAACATGCAAAATATATGATACCTCACCCCTTCCACTTCCTTTTTCATCACTAAATAATATCGAAAAAGAGGTTATAGTAATCATAAAAATTACCTGCCAATCACATCACACAAGGCACTCATTAAAATACCACAATGTCACCGAGTATTAAATAAAAATTTTATTTAGTTATTAATACATCATTATTATTTTATTTTAAACCCATTTTCTATTGATTTAAATATTATGTAAAATCAAAACAACAACAACAACAACAACAAGTAACTTGTCAACTTTTATATTGGCTCCCATGTCCTTTTTTGACACTTTCAATGACATAAACCAATCATATGTTTAGCTACTCAAAGGTAAGTCATATAGCAAACAATTATAAATATTATCGCAATGCAAACAAACACCCTATATGCTCCTATATGAAATACATTCAAGTGAGTTTCCATGTACTCACGAGCCAATCATATTTTATCCACTTCCTTTTTCCTACCAATATTCTCCCATTCTTCGAGGTATTTACCTAGTCTTGCATGCACAAAGACTATTAGCAGTACCACATTCGATAGGAAAAGGTAACTGTAAATCATAAATTCTTTTGCTATTAGAGGTCATGCAAGGAGCATCTTTATATCCTCCCCCACTAGAAATAAATACAGTCCCTATGTCTAGTGCATAGTTAAAAGAATAAGTTAAAACATGTATATTTACATTTTTATTCATATACTTATCAATAAAATTTCATTCACAAATCATCAATCATGTAATCATATTCATTCTCAAACTTATTAAAAAATCAAACTAGTTTGCACAATCCATTTACATGATGTTTCATTTTACATTCAACCATATACCATGCATAATCCAAAACATACATAAAATAACTCTACTTAGTAATCCAAACACTCATACTCACATATATATAATATACATCATCAATCCATATAAAATGTTTTAAAATTTTTATGTCATCTCAAATAGATAAGAAAAATATTTTTGTATAGCAACAATATTCTCCTATGTGGAATTTATATCAGAGTAGTTATCCCACTAGATCTGGTATTGCTCTATGTTTATTTTTCTCAAACTCCTGTATCTAAAACTAAATACATAAATTGGCTAAACTTTCATTTTTAATGGCTCGAACATCTGCAATTGGAAACATCTCATATGTGAGTGATATCAACAATGTACTTCCTAATGAGGGACACGTGGAAGGTATTAAGAATTTTGGATAAGCTTGGTGGTAGAACAAGTTTATATGCAATGGGGCTTATAATTCCTATAATTTCAGATGGACCCACATATCTAGGGTCATTTTTGGAAGATATTATAGAACTTTCAATAGGATTCAATAATAAGAACACCCTATCTCGTACAAAGAATTCCCTCAATATTCTTTTGAGGTCGACATAATTATTTTGGTGATCTGCAGCCTCTTTCAGCTTTTGCTGAATTATTTTCAATTGATATTCCATTTCTTTTATAGTTTCTATTCTGATTACTATCCAATCTTCTAGATTATCCCATGACAAGGAAGTCGTGCATCTTCTTCCGTAGAAGGCTTCAAACGGGGCCATATCTAGTGATGCATGATAACTATTTTTATTTGCAAAATCTACTAGGTATAGATAATCTTCCCATTTAATAATTTTATGCTGAAACGAAAGTACATTCTGCTTGAGTATCTTATTGTGCATGCATAGGAGCCATGCTAACCCATATTAAGCTCCACCACTGTCTCTCCATAAAGTGGAGCAAAATGGAGGAGTAATGTTGTTTTCGTCATCTTCCGAAATATTTTAGAGATAAATTATTGAAGATTATAAAGATTTCATTGGTTATTGCATTCATCTGTTGTAAATGAATTATACTGTGAGGCAAGAATCATTTGTTATGATAGACTATACAGTGTACACTTCTTGTATATTATCAAAAGGAGAAATTATATGCTAAAATAGATGATTGTCTTATTTTAAGTAGCTTTGTAAGGCATATTTTATCTTATGAAAACCTATAATTGGGTTTGAAAAAGTACATGTATTTGGAGTTAGACGACTAGTTAAACGAAATTAGGATCACCTTACAATACAATAAGTGTTCTTTCGTTTTCTTTTTCTTTATCTTAAAAACAAAATATATTTTTTTTTTTAGCAAAACCTTAGTTAAATGGTTCACATTGTTGCAGTGTAGCCTTTAGTCATTGGTCTGGTATTGAATGTAATTTCTAAAAGTATCCTTAACCTAGAAGAAAACTGTGTAAAAGCTTGAGAATATGTTATTCTTGATAGTATAAAACTTTAAGATAATTTTTTTTCCGTGTACCCTGGAGTATGATTATTCGGTGGTCTTGGAACAAAAAATCCTTACTTGTAGAATCGAGACTTAAAAAAAAATGATTTTGGGCATAGGCTAAACCTAATAAAGAAATGTCTTTCCATAAGGGAAAAACATGTGAGGTTTAGAGAAACTTTTCAACTCCGCATATAACAATTTCCTTATTTTATGATAAGCACCTTTGATGTCATGCCTCAAGATCTCTTTGATCGAACTATTGGACAACGATGCTTTTAAATAAGTATTAATTATACATACATAGTCCAGAGCTTATAACTATAGATTAATATTATCCTCACCAACTTGGGAATTATGTTTGACTCATTTGAAGTTTTCAGATGATGTACTAGTCATCTAGGCAAGAGGCAAGATGTAAAATTTAAGAGTTTTTTTCCTACGGGTTGTTGATTGAACGAAGTCTATGTTGCAAGATCGTCAATAGCGTGATGGTGTTATATTGATTCTCTTTTAAAAAACTTAGTTAATCTATGTGCACACTCAGATTTAAGTGAGTTTACCTTTTCTTTAAAATAGGCCTGAGATAGCCGGAAAACTTCAACTTGATTCACGTGATGATTTCATGCTTTATTCAAAATAAATTTTATAGAAAAATATATCATCTTATCCTCGAAGATTTAAAACTCAGACCACTCCTAGATCTATAAATGTTGTTCAAGCCTTAGGAGAATAGAAGGCGAAGTAAGAATTGGTTTCCAAACTATTATAGCCGCAGTGTAAAATTTTATAAGTTAGGAATGATGATAAAGTTTATTTCATTAATCTAATTTTGTTTAAGCTCTCCTTAAAATATGCTATGTTTCAAGGGCAGGTCTCGAAAAACCATCCTTCGCACTTAAACTTTGGTCAAGCAACGTACGAGAATTATGTGTCATATTTTCAAATAAACTGAATGGAATAGAGGTTTTAATATCGATTAAGGTCTTTGAGTAAAGAAACACTTTTTAAACTTCTATGTTTGTTTATATTGTATTTACGGGAAAATAAATTAAATCGTTGAGACATAAAAGCCTTAAAACATCATCATAGAAAACAAACAAATATTTTTTCTTTATGTAGTATAGTTTCTATAAAAACTGAATGCGGTTGCAGTAAACGGATCAAACTATTTACACAAGAATCTGGTCAATACTGTAAGTTTGCGGATTATAATAATATAATTTAGAGGGATTATTCACGTAAAAATTTATAATATTAGTAGATAAGGAAAAACAAAGGCTTTTACTTTTAGAAATTAAAATCTAAAATTATTAAAGTTCTTTTATATACAGAGCTGAAGTAGCTATTTTATATGTGTAATCCTTTTTAAGTCCATCTCATATTAATGCTACAACATTTACTTTGAAATTAAAATATATATGAGTTTATATATAAGAATGACGAAAGATTTCTAAAAGTAACCAGTGGCACAATAGATGAAGGTTTAATTTCACTTAAGAATACTTTGAAAATAATTAGTTATATTACTAATGTATATAACAGAGGTATTAGACTGTGTTACTATATCTAGTAGAGTCATAAATATTATGAAACTAAATATTTAATGGTTTAGGATTAGACTTTAAGAAATTATGAATTACCTCTTGTATAGTAAGTTTATATTTACCTTCTAATTATATTCCATAGCCTATAGCGAATCTTTACATTTTAAAGAGAAAGTTTCTATAAGAATATTTACCACTATAAGTTCTCTTAACCATGGCCTAACACCGAGAAGGGTGCTGGAAAAATATTAAGTTCTTACCACTATTGGTAGGATGGTATAGTGCCTAACAAGAAGGTTAGTGCTTACCCAAACCCAATAGCTCAGAGTGGTGACTATTAAGATTCAGAGGTAATTGTTCTCTAGTGAACCAATAAGGGACAATGGTCTTTCACTGTTGATAGTAAAGGATGATGGAATGGGATATCATTCTAGGTTACCATATAACTAGTATGTGAGGATGCTCATGAGCCTATTCTGGTTGTGGAATTTCCAACATGACTCAATTTGGAAGTAGATTTGGGGTTGGAAGATCCAACAGTAGATGATATGGGCAACATTACTATCAACCAGAGTTGAGTCTAAGACATCTGGTCTGAAAGCCATGTGATGAAAGATCCTGATTAAACCTTAGATGATGGTCGATGATTAGGCACTAGCATAGCTATGCTAATCCAAAGCATGAAAATTTAAGAATTGGCATCAGTGGACCATTATGGACAAGATTAGGGTTATGAAACCTATTCCACCATGCTTTGATATGGGGAATTAGTGTGTCTACGTCTCCAGGAATTATTGGCCCTAAAAAGGCAACCCCTTGCCAAGATCAAAAAATCTTGAGAGAGGAGTAAGAATCTTTTAAATGGTAACCTATAGCAGGAATTTGGTTGGTCCCAAGCACTTAAGATACCATCTGCAGTGGTAAATGATATTGAAGTGTGATTCTCTATGCTAAAGTACTTATACCAAGTTGGGTGTATCTGCATAAATGTATGATATTTATGTTTGTATTAAACAAAAATTTTGAATTTGTGTTTTGAAAACCATGTGAGTAGACTTGGCTTATTAAATTTTTAAAAAATTATAGATTTGTGGTGGCATTAATAATTTTTTTCTTATGAATACTATTATATAATTTTCAAATAACTTTTTAACTTTTATTAACCAATAAATAAAATAAAATTTATTTAAATAATAAAATATCACATTTATGATCTAAAACCTATATAAAAGAAATATAGTAATGTAGAATGAAATTTTATAATAACTCTTATCAATAAAAAAACTTGCATTAAAAACATTACAAGTAAAACATCACAACAAACCAACTACCTTCACAATAAACCAAAAACAAATACAAATGACTATAAAAAACATCACAATAAGACCTTCCCAACTATCATATCTTACACGTGTCACAACTATAAAAAAAAATACACCCTTGAAGAGCTCCTGCACGGTATGGGTACATCACCATGCCATGGAGAGGTGTGTGTCCTATGGACATCCCCTAAGAAGACCAAAGAAGGAGAAACTTGACTCTAAAGCCTGTCGAGCAAATGACATAATAGGTATAGTGCAAAAGTTTGGATCACTTTGGAATTAAGTGAGTAAAAAATGATGAAACTTTAAAAAGAAATTAATGGAATAGGATTATATATTTTATTGGGAGTTGCAAGTACAAAAATATCAATGCTTCACCAAACCAAGCTATAGACATTTTAAAAACTTATAAATTGTGTCCCTTAAGAAAACTAGACGATAACAGACACATGCATTGAAGCCATGGTTTCTTGTTGCACATAAAACTGGACCATAATTATAAACTTTTTCTAGTGATTTGTCAACTTACAACATTATTTGTCTTGATAAAATATTTATTCTTGAAGGTGGCTCTGTGACTACCCACCTTGGTAGGACCTAGAAAAACCTGATGTTTTGGGGGTTCATGAAAAGACAAGGAGGATATATTTAAAAAAATTAAAAAGGGAGGATCACTTTTTGGAAGGGATTCTCAAGAGAGGGGTAGACCAGGGAAGCACAACCAAAAAGTGGGAGAATAAACTGGAAGCACAGCCAAAAAGTGGGAGAATAAACCAGAAGCACAACCGAAAAGCATACAGGTATGACCCTCTCAAATTGATGGTAAAAAAATTGGACCATACTGATTTCTTGTTGCACATAAAACTGGACTGGACCATAATTATAAACTTTTCCCAGTGATTTGTCAACTTACAACATTATTTGGCTTGATAAAATATTATCTATTCTTGAAGGTGGCTCTATGACTACCCACCTTGGTAGGACCTAGAAAACCCTAATACTAACTATAACATATAGGGACAATGTTATGGAACTTTTTCTTATCCTATGGAAATATTAGATAGTTGGGCCCATCCCACTTTTGTGTACAATTTAGTCCACTAGAAATATCTGTATGTAAGATGTTTGTGGGGTTCAACTAGTTTTTTTGGTCACTATGGGAACTTATTCAATGTGAGCTAGTAATCCAACATGCACCGTGAAAAGATCTAAAGTGGGAAATGCTTATATATAGATTGAACTATTGGAGGTCAATTTTTGGTAGAAGAAAGTTTATGTGCACAGTTTGAAGCTGTGTTCTAGCCAAGGTAGTGACCACATTGTTTTTGGGTTCGGGGTTGAGTTGGTGCTCATATCCTTACAGGAAAGTTTCTTTTAGCTACTTATGTATTTTGTCAGTTATTTTTTATAATGGTAATGTCATGTTCTCTTTCCAGATTCTTTAAAAAAACTTAAGTGTTTAGAATCCTCAAGGATATCATGTAAGTTCTTTTTGCAGCTTTAATATTCTGCTTCAGTAGTTTCCAGGAGTTTCTGATTCTGGCATGGCTAAATGGCTAGATTTTTAGGGTTTTTAGCTTTATAATTAAAAAAGGAGGAACATCTTAGATATTTCAGATTTTAGAATTGAATTTGCCAATTCCAAATTCCAAAACAGAACTTGCCTAGTTTATGATTTGAAAAATTTTTAGATTGTTCATAACCACCTAATTTAGCTTTTAAGTTTCCAGATCTAGAATGCAACAATGCTACCATAACCCATTATTCGGGCAAATTATACTAAGTTGTAGTTTCATATTTCATGTTATATTTGGAACATAACATATAAGAGCACTTTAGGACCTTGAAGACCTCTTATTTCCATAATATGTTGAGCTTTATAAAGCAAGATCAGAAGAAAAGTGGTTATTGGAACTTAACAAAGTGACAAAGGATGCAAATAGTTTAGTCCAAGAAGGTGTGGGTGACTTTGCAAAGGGGTTTAAGCAAGCATACCAAAGAGATGACAACATTGGACTTGCCATTGCTGTCTTGTAGGGTTTCCTTGGTTCTTAAAGTCTACAATGGATTCATATGGAAGGAAACTCCTTATGAAGTTCAGATCTATGAAAGTCTTAAAAAGGGCATGTCCATTGGGTTTCCTCTTGTGTGTCTCTCAAGGAAGCTTTGAGTTATTGGTTAAGCAAGATATACTAGTAATTTACTGATTCCTCTAACCATTTTATGTGTTGCATTAGTATTCAACAAAAGGCCACCTTTGCATTGTTGTCTTATTGATGACTTAGCTGGAAAATATTTTCTTAGTTTTGAAGGGTTTTTCACACCAACAGATATCCCTGGAGATTAGAATTGAATTTATCACAAACGATGAGAAGTTTGCATCACAATTTGTAGCCTATGGGTCAATGGTTGGTTAGGTTCTTGGTATTGTAGTTGCTGATAGGACTGCATCTCAAAGATTGTAGGTTGAGTATGAGAAATTGCTAGTAGATATTCTTCAAGTTGAGAGTTCTCACACTAATACCCAAAAACTCCTTCAAAGGTACAATATTGATGATTTTGTAGATAAATATTGGGACATACCACATGGTCTAGCATATGATAGAGGCAAGAAGAAATCATGATTCAACACTGCAATTTCTTTGGGGAGAAAGCAATTCAAGGAGGGGAAACATTTCTATCTATTTGCATTTAAATGGTGTGACAAGTGCATTTAATATAGGTTGGATCAATCCACAGTTGGACCATCATATACTTAAATTTCATATGAATATTTTTCATCTAAGGGTTGTGGGAGAGTATAAATGGCCTAATTATTTGACTAGGGTGATTTTCCATGTATATATCTCATTAAGTATGTGCCCCTCAATACATGAAGTGATGAGAAGTGCTATATGTAGGATGTTCATGAATAGAATGTATCCTTTTATTTAATTTTTGTATATTGTTTAAATTTAAGTTTGTTTATGACTTGTCAAAGGCTTCCAAAGAGGTATACTCTTGACCATATATGAAACAAATGGATTTTTTCCTTTGCTTCCACAAGAAGTTTCATATGCCCTAAATTTTTTGTGCCTTGGCATCTATTATTACATTGCTAGACTTTTACATCATGAATAGCATTGTTGTTTTTGAATCTTTAGGCCACGTGCTAATCAAGGGCATGTACCTTTCGAAAGAATAAAAAATTCATTATTCTAACTAATCTCTTGCACAAGTGATTCCAATTTCAACATGGCCGTGAGATTTGTAATTTGAGTATATTTCTTCTAGAACTTGAACTTTCTTTACAAAATTCTGGTTGTGATATTGTACTTGATTATATATCTGCTTCTCAGAAAGAATTTTTACTAAACATTGTTTGTTGAAGCAACATGTATATTGTGATAGGAAACATTTGAGTTAGGTTGGCAAGGGGTATTTTATCTGAACAAATTATCAAGATAGGTCTTACACTTGTATATTTGTTATTTATTTAATAGATTTGCTCATGTTTAACTTTATTGGCCTTCTGAATGTATGTACTATGTGCTTGCTCATGTTGTTTCCTTAATAATGTACATAATACAATTATTTACAAGTTCACATAATAGAGGAAAGTCTTGGATTATATGTTTTCCCCTCATTTTCCTAGGGGTGACAAGATTATCAGTCATCATATGCTTCCTTCAAGAAATAAGATAAAATATTCAATGAAAATATTTGCATTTGTTCTTTTTTAGCTCTGTGTGTGTATCACACCTGCTATTTTATGTTAATATTTGACAAAATTAATCAACATAAAGACACTTTTAAAAACTAATGATGGGTATAAAAGTAAGACATGGAAAATGCAAAGAGCTTAAACTGCATTAGTATTTTTTTCTTTAAGTTGTAGAAAATCTCTAAGTCACTAAAGGCAAAGGCCATTTTCAAATCTACAACCATGACAACATATCTCTTGGATGTATGAGACATCCCCTCTAACCAAGCCCATGATAAATCATAAGTCTCACCAATCCTTTTAAACCAGATTTATACTGTGGTTTATGAGTATGTAATAATGTATATGTTGAAATTCTGACCAGTGATATTGGTAACATAGTCAGATAATGCCATTAAAACTCTTTTATTAAGTGGAACTTAAGAGAACATGTTTAAGTGGCAATAAGACATCAACATGAGACATATCACCTATCCAGCAGAAACGGTTATCAACATATTAGATTGTTTATTTTTGGTAATGATTTCAGTTGAATTTACTTTTTTTATAGAATGCTTGTTGTTGTTGGCCACTACAGTGGTAGTCTCTTGCTTTTTGCTTGTTCCTAAAGTCATGCAGTTGTTTCTAAAAATCATTAGATGATGACGGTTGATTGTTGAAAGGCCATAAAGTATGTCAACATATTCGTATCTGATCTGCTTAATGTAGAACATCTGAGGTTTGCTTTGTTGAAAAGTCTAGTATACATTCTTCAGATAATTATTTTATATTTTACTTTTATCAAGAACAGAAACAGGTCTTACCATGTTCTTCCTTGTACATTTTACAAGGATATCTTTTGCATATATTGATAAATTTTATTGAGAAACAAGTTTTATATATGTGATAGTAAACCAAGGCTTAGATTGGCCACAGTCTCAATGCAAAGCATAGAACATATCTTAAAGAAACTCAAGTCTATTATAGGTTTCAGTGTGCATCCATTCTCCTTATTTTTCCCAAAGAGGTATGAAAAGAATTGGTGATAATGAAAACTTTAACATATTTATCTTAAAAAATGTTTATGAATGATTTGAACAAACAACTCATACAAACCAAGAGGGATTATTATCGTGGAATTCCAATTTGAAATTTGGTTTGTTCTTTACTATAAAATTCTAGAATTTCATGTTGTCTACATGTTTTATAGGTGTGGTCCTCTACTTTCTCATTTAAGATGAGAATTTTGAAATTGGAGATGTCTAATTGCAGTAACAATGGTAGGGTGTAGAGGATGTGTTGGAATTCCTAAGATTGTTGAGCTAATTCTTACTTTGATTTTTGTGTTCCTTTGGCATAGAATGCAACCATAGTTGCAATGAGAATTTCAAATATAGTTGAATAATCAATAAGAGTAAAAAATACTATGTATGGTACATTAGGCTACAACCATCAAAATCTATTAGGTTTTTTACCCTTTTTTTTTACCAGCCGTTTGTATATATATGTTCTATTATGGATGTGTGTAATACATGGTAACACATCAACATTATGCTCTAATAATATTTAGCTAATGCATATATCTTGTTGGCATCATTTTATGATGCCTCAGATGCACTGCTAATTACAAAGAATAATGTGTTATTTTCTTTTAAATATTGTTATTCCTCGAGCCATTAGATAGTTTCATTATCTCCTTTAAGGTTTCATAGATCTCCAAGACACTCAATAAAAGACCTCTAGGAAGTAATAGCAATCTGAAACCAAATATAATATCTTTAATATGTCCATTGAAGTACCCAGTTAACATTGTTATTCAATGAACTCCTATGCTAGTCTACTGGATGGGCAAGGGGTGTACTTTGGACCCTTGAGTCTATGGTATTTGATTTATCTCACTAATGAAATACAACACCTTGGTGTCAAAAGAGGGTAAGCAAGTGAGCAAACTCCTTTTCCACCTAGTTGATTGTTGCCACATGTAAATATAGTTGCACACACTATTGACTAGAAAATATGCTATCCTATAGAATTCAACCTCAAATCAACGGTGTAACAATATGAAAAACTTGAATGCTAAAGCTTGCTATATTCATGGGTTTTTTAGGGGTAATTCTTGGATTCTTCAATTGTAATATCAATCCCTTTGAATCTGTCTTTAATGCTCTCTAACAACTGCATGAAATCAAATTTTGTGTTTATTGATTGCATTTTATTTTTGCTTGTCCCATCAATCTTGTGGTTTTCTAGCTTGACGATTAGGATCCAACTTGTTTGTTTTCTTTAAGAAAAATGAGCCAGGTGCAAAATTTGCAAGGCATATGTCAAATCAACTATGAAGCTAGTCAAATATAAGCAACCATAAGTCTGTCAATTTTGATCTAAAGTGTCACCTTATATATCTTTAAAAATATTTTGGAACAACCTTTCCAACAGGGTGGGTTTCAGGTAGTTAAGTGCCTGTGGAAACAAATATACCTCTTTTAAGATAATTTACTATTTTTCTTTCAAGGTTTTTGGCCCAAGAATCTATGGCTTAGCTCCACTTACTCATGAATTCTATGTTAATGAAAAATTCTTAAAGTGAATGTACTCAAAATCTATGAATGGACATCTTATTTATATCGTTCTTTTGTGTAAATCTATCAATTTGTTTAAAGTTATACCTATTGGAAATAAAGTAGATATGGTTCGTACCAGAAGGTAATTGCATCACTGTAAGACTCTTCCCATGTTAGCCAACTAAAAATAATATACCTTAACTACAAACTGCCTCATGCCATGATTTGGGGCCTAAGATATTATGATGATGATTCTCTTGGAGTTAGTTTGCTGAAGTTAGTAGTGCCTTTACATTCTTAAATGATCACTATTGTCTAAAGAAACCTTGCAGAGCTTTGTTCTAAAGTTTTGACTTGCATGTTGTCATTCTATGGTCAATTTACTTTTTAAACTTGAGCTTGAGCAAAAAATTGATGTGTTTAATTATAGGCATGATATAGAAAATGTAAACAACTAGTTGAGACTTCTGGCAATCTTGTTTGTTTTCCCAAGGTTATAATGTTAATGACAAAATTTGTTTCAAAGTCAAAGTTGACAATACTTAAAGGAGCATATATAAACTTCAAAAGGGCCAAGGCATGTTTTTCTCTGACAAGTAAGCTTTTGAGAAAAGTAAAAATAAAGAGCAATGTTATAGGACCCTTCTTGCGGAACCCTCACATCCCTAGGGTGAATTTTGGAGTGGTGGTTTGGTCAAGTTGTTCCTAACCTGCACCCAATTGTGGGTTTTGAGGTGGGCCCATTTTCCTTGACAAAAGATGCTTCTCATGCCCTTTGCCAAAAATTGAGGCCTTTCTTGATCCAGGAAGTCTCTGTTCCTAGAAATAGGTGAGGAAGTTCTTTTATCTTAGAGGAAGCATGGACACCTGTGATAAGTAAACATAATCAAGATCAAGAAGTTTTTGAAAATCTATGAATCAGGCCTATTCCTCAAATAGTCTGTGTCAATGAGTGAATGCTCATCTCCCTAAGATAGTTCATTTGTCAACCAAACAACAAAATGTGTCCCAAAATTTTATTGGTTGCTTTACGGTTTATCATTTGCTTGCAATTTTCCAATAGAATATGGGCTTGGTAGAGAAATTTCACTTTGGTAATAAGCATCAAATAATAACCAACAACATCTAGATTAAGTTGTTCAGTTTTTGGTTTATCTAAGAATTGCTAGTTTAATAAGGACTTTGAGAGAGTTAGTAGACAGTGGCTTCGATCATGTAATTTATGCAAAAATTTTGTGATTGATGGAATCCATGGGGGGAATCTTAATACAATTGTACAATGATGCAATCACAAACTAGTATACTCTTTCAAGTTTCAGGTGAGTTATGGTCTATTGCATTGAGGCATTTAGTGAGAAGATTAGTATTCAAGTTCAAATTTAGTAAGCTTGGAGTTGGAAAATGTTATTCAGTGCATAAAAATATTTTTTGAGTTTGACATCAAGTTTGAGATATTGCATAAATATATTGATATTTAATGTATATAAAGAAATTTCTATTTTTCTTATTTGCAACTGTCTAAAAACATTGTTGAATGTCTCATTTCCAAATACAAGAAGCCTAGAGAGACCTAAAATTTCAAAGATACATAGAGGCATCCTTGAGTTTCAAGAACAATAAAGCATGGGGCCCTCTCGAAGACCAAAAAATTCCATCGAGAAAGGCTTTGCATCTCCAACTCCCAAGCCAAGCCATCTGAAATCCAGCCACCACCAAAGGCCACCATGGAAAGAATCTTCAGGTCAATCCAACCAAACCACCGCAATCACGTCAAAAATGGGATGACACATCCTAATAAGCATAGGAGGATCCATGGAGGTCTTGGAAATGCAACAGGAGATCCCAAGAAGATCTACCCAGCTAGAGATCAACAATACAGGAGTAGGGGGAAGTAAGGAATTTGAAATGGGGTCCTCCCTCCTAGAGTGAGAGACCTAGAATATAATCAAAACTTGCTCTTAACCGTCTTGTATATTACTGGTTAAATGAAATGTGTGAAGACTAAGAATATACATATTTTTACTTCAAGTTAGAGCTCAAACCACTAATTTTTGTTATGCTCATAAAGACTTGATAGTTTTATGGATTCAAACATGCTCAATGGATATACATTGATAAAATGGTAAACCTACCAAGGGATATTAAAAATTGATTCAAATATTTTTGGTAAAATGGTAAGTTTTGAAAAGGGGTTATTATTTATTAGATAGGGGTTTACCACTAGGGGTTTAATAAATTAGAAGGGGAGGTGGTAAATTTTAAAAATAGGGGATTTTTTAAGAATCCCATGAACGCACGTGTTTTGAAGGCTTTCAACTAAGTGACCCCCCATGGAGAAAACAATGATTCACCATACATGCCCCAACTATTATAATCATCTTCTAAAATCAAAGGATGGAATCCTATCAAGTCTTCTACATAATATTCAGATATATCTATTGATTCATTTTTATCTTCAATTTCAACCATTTTTTATGGCTTCAGTGTTTCTTAAATTGAATCATCTTGCTGCATAGACAACATAAGATCCATAGATGAGACAAAAACTTTAGTTTTTTTACGTCAACATCAAGTGGAATAGAAATATATTTAGGAATTGTAAAAGAAGTAAATGATTCCCATTACTCATTTAGAATATTAAAATCACTATATTTTTTAAATATGTTATGAGATTCCATCTCTTCGTTCATGTTACCTTAAAATTCTTCCTCAAATTCATCCTCCTCAATTTCAAAAAAATCATCTTCTTCAGATTCATGCTTCTCAATTTCAAAAATATCATCTTCCTCAGATTCATCTTTTGGTGGGGCAAGAGTTTCTACAATGGGATAAATTCTCATATTCAAATTTTTATGAATATCTCAATTCTCCTTTGTAAATAATGTCTCTAAACCATTCATTTCTAGCTTGTCATTATTTGGAATATGTTGGCTTTCTTGGTCATCCACTTTAACCATTTTGTTAAATTCTATGGAAGGTATTGATCTATCACATATTTAGTTCTAGGTATATCTAGGATTCTTCCATTATCAAAATACTCATGCATTTCTAAAAAAGAACCAATATCTATGTTTTGATAGGACTATTTGCCACAATATTAATTAGTGGATATTGGCTTTGAAACTTGCACCTTCTCTTGAATGATGTCTAAAGTGGTTGTAACATTTGGACCAAACATTTTATCCCATTGATTGATCACATTATATATCATTTTATTTAAGGGTGCTAGATTGGATGATATTGGTTGAAATCCATAACTCCTGAAGGACAATTCATAGGATAAGGTTGTGCATCAACCTAACTCATGTGTGGTATTTGATTTTTATCCTTAGAATTAAGCAATGATAATCGACCCACATAAACTCCTTTCAAAATACATCATTGTTCTATGACTATTACCTCATTGTAGGCTCTAGATATGGATGGTTTTTTGAGAAGTCTCCATAAAAATGTAGAAGTAAGGGGGTCTAAGGCTTCCAGGTATATTTGAACGACCTCTTATTATGACATGAGGTAATGTATCCCTAGTTTTATATAAAAAATATGGAATCTATAGTTGAATTGACTTGTGGATTCATTAAGCTATTTACATATATAGATAAAAAATTTTAGAACCAAAACTAGGTCAACTAGTTTTCCAAAATGACTGATAAATGTTACTTCTAATTGAGCCCAAGAGATGATAGAACTCAAAGGTAAGTGTATGTACCAATAAAACACAACCTCATTCAATGTGTATGAAAACAACCTACAAGGACCATCTCCATGCATAATTTACAAATACATTAACATGTCCTTGTATCTCTAAATATGATCCTCAATCGAGGCCACATGATACCTAAAATAAAGTAAATAGTCTTCTACACCTTCATGGATTTGATGAGTAGGCATGTTTAAATGGATATAGTAATATTCTATCCAAAATGCAATTTCTGCCCTGGTTGGAATAACCAATGCCATTAGTGGACATTAAAGAACATAACTTTAGTAACCATTTTGTTAGTCAAGTGAATATATCTTGAAAAGAAACATGAAATGACAATTTTTTAAAATGAATAAATCATCATATTGATAAATTATAATGCATGAATTAAAATATAGAAATAAAGAACTTTCTCCAATTTAAAAATGGTTACCATAAATGCATCATCAATTAGAGAACTTTCAAATCAATGGATATGATCAACAAAACCTCATTAGTCAAGACCAATACCTTCAAGTAAACCTTTAAGGTAAACATGAAAAGAAAAATTTAACATTTAAATATGTTGTAGAACTTTATTATCATTAACATAACGTTGGGTTATGTGTGGCCCATGCCAACCCTTATAAAATATAATAATATATCCCCAAATATATATTCCTAGGTACCCTACCAAAATAGTAATAAAGTAAACCAATTCAGGTCGTTCTTCTAGTGCCAATTCTATTTTACGGAAATTTTATCCAATTGTAAAATCACCATCACATTCAGGATTTTGATTAGAAAACCCTCTCTTGCAAAGAAATAGAAATTTCTCCAAGGTTCCTTTTACTTAATGTGTGCTTGTAATCTTGTGAAAATGTATCAAATAAGTGCTAGGAATACCTTAGTGATTTGCAAATAACTATTAACAAGGGGCCTATGTTGGTATTATTTTATTGCTATGCTAGTGATTGTTCATGAAACTTAAAATAAAAGAAAAATTTTATTGACCCTCATATGAACACGATGTTAAGACTTAGTTCATTTTATCTTAAAGTATTTTAGGTAGATTTTATCTTCTTTTGGTTAAGCAGATTTTAAACAAGTTTTATCTTCCTTAAATCTTGCTTTTAGCATGAAACAATGATTAAAATCTATCTCTAAATATGAACCTTAAATGATGATTGTATTCATTTATGTTAGAATAAGTGAATATTCTCTTAAGTTCCACTAGGTTTGACACTTGATTTTCCACTTATCCATGTGTCAAGAGAACTCTCAGTGGTGTCTTCATTAGGTTTGATGAGTCGTTGTAATCCAACGACTCTCAATGATCAAATCTACTATTTATACAGAGTTGATCCTTGGAATAAATCAATCAGTTCCACTCTTATCTTTATCTTTTATGTAATGCTTTGCATATCTATTATTGTGAAATTCTAACATGGTACCAAAGCAGGATATATTTTGCTAGTATTCTCTCTTGAAGGTTCTAGGATCTGATTCATTTAATTTGGATAATTTTCTTTGGCTATCTTACTTCAAAGTTTATAGTAGTCACATTTTATCCATAGTTTACTCTTTCAACATATTTATTTTTTATGAAATATATGTTGTAATATTTTTTTTAATCAAATCTGTGTTGAATTCGTGCTTGAGGGATTTTTTTTTTAAAAAAAAAGCTCTTATTTTTCTTTAAACACAAGGTTTACCCTATGTGCATGGCACTATTCTAGCCCATGTTAAAAAATAAGAGCCTCTTAAATTTTTTAAATACTTTTTCCCTCTCTTCGATATTCATTTAAACAGTCTCTTTGTGGTCCACCAGAACTAGAAATATCATTTACATTTTTGCTTAATTTTTTAGCGCAAATATCATTATATTTCTAACCACTATATTTTTCAATATATTGGTAAGTAGTGGTTTTTTAAATTCTTTGAGATTTTATTCGATCCTCAGGACAACGGGTCTCCTCATTCCCATTTCAACTCGGTGCTCATGACATTCTCTCTAGTCGCTTTATGATATGAATCCTTGGTCCTTGGCGCCATTCGCAACGTCTCTCCATTGCCATTTTTTTTGTTGTTCCTGTCTCAGAGTTTAGAATATTATTCAAATATTTTTTTCAATCCCCCCAATGCTCTCTTTGTCGGTCTTTAAATATCCTCTCCCTGCAAAGTTTTAAAGTGCCAAGACTTGCTATTCAATTTAAAAAAAAAAAACTCAATATCATATTGCTCATTCTAAATATTTATTTTTTCATATATTTCTGATAGTTTTTGTAGGGGTCACTGGTTCGTTTTCCCATTTACGTTTTCTGCAGAGGTCGTTGTCTTTTAAGTAATGTTTTGTGCAGGTTTTGTTGGTTCGTCTGAGGAAAATATATTTTTATTCTTAAAAATTCCACAGGTGCATAGTCAAGCATCACGGACCAAAGTGCTCTTCCATATGCCCATACGCGTCCTCTTCTCTCGATGAAATCCTCTGCTCCAAAATGAAATATATATATTTTATATATTTATCATCCTATTATCAAGAGGCACTGATTCCTTTTAATTAATGATTTCTGTAGAGGCATTAACATTTTGTGCAAGGGTCGTTGGCATGTTATAATATATTTTTTATTTAACATTCTCTTCTGTAGGGTAAGATCATTATGTCCTCTCGAAGACGTCCTCTGCTCTAGACGATTCCAGATTGTGCAGGTAATAGAAAATATCATTGCAGATGCCTCATCATCTTCGTTCGAACCTCTTCTCTACTATGTTTTCACCTACAGAGATCGAAGCTGCGTCTTCCAATTTAAAAGTGCAGGGAAATTTAAAAGGGCTCTTCGCCTATCCTTTTATGAGACTCAGAGTTTGTAATTTTTTTCTTATATTCCTCCTCATATCTTTTATTTAAGTTATTAGGTTTCTTTTGAATCCTTGTGTTTCAAAGAAACACCTTTGTCTCCTTTTTTAGAAGCCATTATTTATTTTATGGCTCTCTTCAAACGTGAGACCCTATTGTAACCATTATAATAAAATAATTCTTTTCAGGGGGTTGCGTACAAGTAATTGCACATCTGTGTTTCAAAGGGGCGTTGCATTTCTTATTTTTGCCTATCTTCTTCTATAGTTTTTACTTGCTTTAAAGTAAGTCATAATTATAAGGATATAATTGTTGATATTTCCTTTAAATTTTCATAGAAAAGTTACTTACAAAAAAAGCATCACCCATATACATAAATTTTTTCTTAAAAATTACAATTATAATATTTTAAGGGGGGTTGAATCTTCTTATTTAAAATATTTCATTTAAATTATTATATTTAAAGGTATTTGTTTATAATATATTTCTTTATATTTCATTAAGAAGATAACTCTACACCTCTTCATTTTTTTAATTAATATTTTTTCATTAATCTTTATGTATGTCACATTGTTGGTATTTTTTTTACAAATTATAAACTTCTATAATTGAAAACCTCTGTTAAAATAAATCTCTATTTTTTTCTAAATTCTAATAAAATTTTCCCTCAAAATATATTTGCCTACGTTCCATGTATCACTATCTCTAAAACTTACAGTTTCCCTCAAGTAAGGGTGAGTTTTTTGAGACTATTGGTATAAAGGCCTGGCATATATTTTCTCGTATCAACCTTACTACATATTGAATATATCTCTTACTTATAGTTTCCCTCTAGTAAGGGTGAGTATTGAGTTATCCATATTTAATTCTGGTTGATATCTTTGCATTTCAAGCCTAACTTCCTTTAAACTTCTTCTCCATACTTATAGTTTCCCTCAAGTTAGGGCGGGTATTGAGAGGAACTAATTGGCATTTATTTAAGAAAATAATATGAAAACATCATTATACTTATAGTTTCCCTCTAGTTAGGGCAGGTATATTGAGTTGTTATATATTGAACAACTTCATTCTTTCCCTCTAAATTGCATAAATTTGAAGTTCTTTATCAAAGGAATAGGGGATATAACCATTGGTGGTGGCTCTATTAACAATGTTCTCTATGCTCCAAACATTGCCACTAATATCCTCTCCGTCTACCAAATTTGTACCTCTAGAAAGGGGAAAAATTTTCTCTTCTCCCCAATAGGAGTTGAGATAAGAGATTTTCAAGATTCCAAATCTCTTATAGCCAAAGGGAATATTGATCACAACTCTCATAGTTTTCACTTCAAAGGTTTTCAAAATCCAGAAGGAACCTCCTATTTTGTGGCTCATAATGATCTTGAAAGTAAAATATGGCATGAAAGGTTTGGTCATATTAGTTACAACTACCTAAAGTATTTGAGCACCCATGTTATAGTTACAGGATTACCCCAAGTCTATTCTAGTGATGGAGTTTGTCCTAGATGTGCTCTTGGAAAGCAACAAAAAGATCCTTTCCACCCAAGTAGTTCTCAAAAGGCCTCTTCCCCTCTAGATTTTATCCATAGTGACTTAATGACCTTTCCTAAACCATGTTTCAAAGGAGCAAAGTATGACCTAACATTTATTGATGATTTCTATAGAAGATCCTGGGTCTACTTCCTAAAATATAAGAGTGATGTTCTATCCCACTTTAAAGTTTTTAAAGCCTTAGTTGAAAATTAGGCATCTTGCAAAATCAAGAAGATTCGCACTGATAATGGGGGGAATACTGTAGTAATGATTTCTCCACTTTTTTATCCAATCATGGCATCATTCATCAATATTCTATCTCCCATAATCCTCAACAAAATGGTATTACAGAAAGGAAAAACCAGACATTAAAAGAGATGGCTAATTGTATGCTCTATTCAAGAGATCTTCCAAAAGTTTTTTGGGCAGAAGCTATTAACTGTGCAAATTATATTCAAAATTGCACACATCATAAAGATCTTGTCTATTTAACTCTTGAAGAAGAATGTATTGGTTTAAAATTAGATGTTTCCTACTTCAATATTTTTGGGTGTACTTCTTGGGATCACATACTAAAGAAGAAAATAAATGCTCTTGATAAGAAAAGCAGAAAACTCATATTTATCGATTATTATGAAGAATTAAAAGGCTTCTTAATCCATCAAATCATGAGGGCTTCTTTCATAGGAATATCCAATTTGATCAAACATTCCCTCAAAAAGATCCTCAAAATCCCTCTTCCTCCATTGAGCCTTCTCCTATAGTATAACCTCAATATTATGAAGATCCAACTCTTGAAGTTAACTTGGTTATTGATAATCAAGATGAGGAACCTATAACTCCATATCAATATCTTTCAACTCCTTCAACTCCTTCCTCTATGCCAAAATGGGCCCACACCATTGTTAAAGAAGCTACTCCTTACATTCAAAATATTCCTTCAACCAAATCATCCAACCCCATAGGCACTAGTATTGTATGTCAGTCTATTTCCTCTGATCCTCAATCCTTCAAAGAAGCCTCAGATATAAAATAATGGGATGATGCCATGGAAAACAAATTTTCTTTCTTGATAAAAAATAAGACTTGGGATTTAGTTTTCTTACCTAAAGGAAGGAAATTAGTTTGTTGTAAATGGATCTATAAAACCAAATATGGGCCTAATGGAGAAATAGATAAACATAAGGTTCGTCCTGTAGCCAAAGGTTTTTATCAAATAAAAGGTATTGATTATGCAAAAACATTTTCTCCAGTTGCTAAAATGGATTCTTTTAGATTGGTTCTTACTTTAGCTACTTCCCATAACTAGCCAGTCTATCAAATGGATGTAAAAAGTGATTTTCTACATGGATATTTAAAGGAATAAATATTCATGGAACAACCCGCTGGTTTCACTCAATACTCCTCTCTTGTTTGTAGGCTTAAAAAATATCTCTATGGCCTCAAACAAGCCCCTAAAGCTTGGTATGAAAATATAGACTCCGTCCTTCTTTCAGCAAAATTTTCTCATTGTGAGTCTGATAACATAGTTTAAATTTGGAGAAGTAAAGGTAATATCACCATTCTTGTTCTTTATGTTGATGATCTTCTTCTCACTAGTAGTAACTTCACTCACATTCAAACTATAAAAGACTCCCTCTTTAAAAAATTTGAAATGGCTAATCTAGGTCTAGCTCATTACTTCCTTGGGATTCAAATAAGTCAAAAAAATGCAGGAATTACCTTGTGTCAACAAAAGTACACCCTAGATCTCCTTCAAAAGTTTAAAATGATAGATTGCAAACCTTCTCCTACCCCTTTTCAATCTAGAATTAATCTCAATACTTATTGCTTATACCCTTTATGTGATGCAACTCTATATCGTCAGCTTGTAGGAAGCCTGTTATACCTTACTCATACTCACCCAGATATATCATATGTTATTGGGCTCATATCCAGATTATCTCATAACCCTCATTTCAGTCATTAGAAAGCAACTAAAATAATTCTTCATTATTTTTAGGTCAGTACACACTTTGGGCTCATCTATAAGGGAGACTCCATGCATATCATTGGCTATATATATTCAGATTGTGTAGGATCATTAGATGATAGATGTTCAACCTTTGGATATGTTTTTTGCCTTGGTTCTTCACCAATAGTCTAGTTATGCAAGAAACAACAAGCAGTAACATTATCTTCTATAGAGGCAGAATACAAAGTAGTAGTTTCAGATAGTCAAGAAAATATTTGGCTTTGTTAAATTCTAAAAGAATTTGGTTTGTTACATAAAGAGCCTATAACTCTTTGGTGTGACAATTAGAGCATAATTCATATTGCACATAATCCATTTGATCATCAGTGCACCAAAAACATTGAGATACACATGCACTTCATCAGGCAACATATTCAGAATGGGGATATACACTTGGACTATATTCTGACTGAGAATCAAATTGCAGACATCTTCACCAAGTCATTTCCTTCTTTGAGTTACCTTCAGTTGCGAGGAAAACTTGGAGTATTACAACTACATTGATACATAGGTCTCCCACCTCTCATTATATTATAAAAGAGTACCTCATCAGACCTTGTTGCTGGGACTCATCATTCTTTTGTATAAGAGAACAATCTTCTCCATCCGAAGATAAGCCTCTTTCATTCTTCTTTATTTTTTATTGATGGCTTTTCCCACTGGGTTTTTACCATCACTTCAAAAAAAAGAGGTGATAGTTGGCTTTTTCCCACAGAGGTTTTTTCCACCAACTATCTATATTATACATGAGTACCTAATCAAGCCTCGTTGTCGAGACTCATTTGTAAAAATCTCCCCTAGTATCACTTAAGGGGGTGTTAGAATAAGTGAATATTCTCTTAAGTTACACTAGGATAGACACTTGAGTTTCCACTTCTCCATGTACCAGGAGAACTCTCAATGGTGTCTAAATCAGGTTTGATGAGTTGTTGTAATCCGACTCTTAATGATCAACTTTGCTATTTATACAAAGTTGATCCTTGGAATAAATTAATCAGTTCCACTCTTCTCTTCATCTTTTGTGTAATGATTTGCATATCTATTATTGTGAAATTCTAACAATTTAACGTTGCTTTGACTATAAAAATATCAATAACTTGGTAAATGTATTAGCCTTTGACATATCATATAAATTATCCCTCTTTGATGAAATTATAATTTTCATAAAGAAAAGTCAATTTATTGCTTTAAATACAATAGTTTTTTTAAATTCCCTATAAACTACCTCCCTTTAATGAAATTGTAATTTTCATAAGAGGAAGTTAATTTATTGCTTGAAAAATGAAATGTAAAGCTTGCAAATTCTGATTTACCTTCAAAATGTGAAATTATGCTAAATTTGAAATTGCAAAACGTCTTTAAAAACAACTTTGAACAATTTTTATAATTTCAAAATGGCTTCAAAATGAAATCAAAATTTCTTTAAATGAAACATTAAAGCTTATTCTCGGGCTTTGTGCATCTATTATTGAAATTTTAATTTTTTTTAAATTTTTATTTTAGTTGTCGAAGTTTAAAAAAAAACTGCAAAAAGGGTAGGGTTAGAAAAAAAATAAAATCTAGAAAATAGACCAAAAAAATGAAAATGTCCAAGGCAAACTATTGTCAATAGAGATAACGAGAATTTCTGAATGTAACCCAATTCAGCCGAAGCTTCATTTGCACAGTCCGAAATGAATTAGATGCAAACTTCTAAAGAAAAATAAAATAAATCCATGTATTTGAATGCAACCATAACCTGCATTAAACATTATCTATAATCTTGAAACATGGTATGAAAAAATAGACAATTAATTCAATACATTTAGAAAGGTATCTCCTCCGCTTTTCCTCATAAAATATAATTATTTACAGTATTTTACATTAAAAATAGACAAATATAGTCCTATTTTCCCCCGAAAATTTCTAGTAGCATGTTCCCGAAAATTTCTAGTAACATGTTCCCAAAAATATCCAACCCCATCTTTTTTGTTTCAATGATGCATTTAAAGTCCCGAAATAAAACTCTTCATTTCAATTTTCAACCCTTGGCTCTCGTTTCCATGCAACCGTTTGTCTTCTTCATTCTAGCATTCGCTAGCACTTATGACAACCTTCTTTCCATCTATTTTGGCCATGTCATTTTAGTAATGCATTTTATTTCATAAGGGATTTATATTCATGCACCAACTACATATTTACCTTTTTAAACTTTATTATCTCATCTTCTAGCACTAGAGTTCCTCGAATATGCAGAAGTAGCAATCCATTTTGTTCTAGTGATGGGTCAATTTGGTGATTACCACACATGATAATATCATTTCTCATAACACTCCATGATATGGTGCCTAGTGGCACGTTTAATCTTACCTGCTTTTCCTTATATCAAATCCGACCACAATAATGGGACTTTATCCCCTGCATCTCTTACTCCATGCGCGTGCAACATCCGATATGTACCTATGAATACTTAGCTGGTTATTCGCCATAATAATCAATTTATTTAACTTTGTAATGATCGGGATTTTCTACGATCTACAACATCTTCTGATGTGCTCGTTGCTGCCACTGTAGGTGCTTCTAAAAATCAAATCATCATTATTTCATTTTCCTCCATATATACACTACCTGTACGAAGACCATTGTTCCAAATACTGTAGATGTATTCAAATGATGCTACGACACTATCACCTCTGAGCAAGTCAAAATCTGTGATATGTTATTTAAAAAAAAAAAAAAAAAATACCACGGTGTTTGCGGTCCAACATAAACAGGAAATTTGAGGTCCTAGGTGTAGATTAATTGATTAAAAAAAAAAAACCACGGTAAAAAAAAAATCCAACATATACAAGAAATTTGAGGTTCGAGGTGTAGATTAATTGTAAGGGGCGGAGGTTCAAGGTTCAAATCTCGGGCCTCGTCTGGACTGAACGCTTGTCCATTTCCTGGTGCTTTCAGCGGCGTAAAAGGTTTAAAATGATTGTGGCATGGTGGTTATAGGGGTGAACTGTGTGAAGATATGTGTGGCGGCTTCTAAGACGGACAGCGCAGAATAGTGTGGATTAGGTGGAGAAGAGGAAATTTTTGCTCGTGGTATGGGATTAGGTGTGCAGTAGGAAAGAGTTGGAAGGTATGGGCTTAAGAAAAATGAAAACATTAAAGAGAGCACTAATAGCTAAACAAGGTTGGATATTGGTTCAAAAATATAATGTTAATTGGGATAAAATATTGTTAGTCAAATATTTAGGTAACAATGGTGATTTTCTAGGTCTGAGGTGTAGACCAATTGGTTCAACCAAACCCCGTAAGGGGCAGATGTCCAAGGTTCAAATATCGGGTCTCACTAGACTGAATGCTTGTCCCTTTTCTGGCGCTTTCAACAACATAAAAGGTTTAAAATGATTGTGGCATGGTGGTTATAGGGGCGTACTGTGCGAAGATCTATGTGGCGAATTTTAGGGTGGATAACATAGAATACTGTGGCGGCCATAAAATTCGGACAACCTATCCAGATTCATGGTGGCTACCGATTCCACCATGTAAATTAAAAAATTAAAACATTGGTATTTTCCTCACAGACCCAAGTCCTACCCTTGGCTCAACATTCTGGTGTAGTATTGTTAAGAACCACTCTGATATCGTAAAGGGGGGAAGATTGGTGTTAGGTAATGGATAGAGCATTGATTTTTGGAAAGATATTTGAGAAGCTGATAGACCATTAGAATCTTATCCTCACCTAATTTTGGTGGAACCAATCACAAGCCAAGCTTTTAGGCCAAAGGTATGTGACTTCATTATCTTTGTTAACGACAGAAAATACTGGAAATATTTTGTTCTTTTAGGGATTTTATAGGAAGAAAAAATTGTGTTAAAGTCTCTAATGGACGTCCTAAAGTGGATGGTTATTCCTAACTAGGATAGGATAGATAGATTTGTGTGGGACGCTGAGAAGGAAAATTGCTTTTCTATTAATTCAGTCTACCTACTATTAGATGTTACCTTTGATCCTTGGTTTCTCGTTAGTAATATCTGGTTGAAGGGTCTTACCCCTAAATATTTTCTTTTTATTGGTGGCTCAAGGGAAATGCCTTACATTGGATAATTTACAAAAAAAGGGATTGATTATCCCGAATAGATGCTACCTATGTTGTAGTATTGAAGAATCACCTGTGCACCTATTGTCTAATTGTCTCTTTTCTTAGTCTATCTTCTCCCAATACTTGAGGACCATTGGTGTGATTTGTTTTTTTTTTTAAAGTTCTTGTCTCTGACTTGATAATTCAATGAAGGTATCCCTTTCTATCTTCGCATCTTTGATATTTTTGGTCCTTTGGTTTACCTCATGTTTTATGGTGTATTTGGAAGGAGAGGAATTCTAGAGCCTTTAAAAATATCTCCCATCTATTTGAGTTCAAGGTACTATAGGCTGTTGCTACCATTGTTGAAAATGTAAATGCAATTCCTTTAGATATGGTCACTTCCATTGGGAAGTTGGTGATGGAGTCAATTCTTGGATTTAGATATTATTCTCTTGATCATCACCTTGAAGCTCCTACCAAAAAAACTGCTATTTGAAAACCTCCTCCTCCTGGTTGGTTGAAGCTAAATTTTGATGTAGCTTCTAAAGGAAATCCAGAACCAACCGGTGTGGGGGGATTGGTTAGATATTCTAATAGGATAATTTTGTTGGCTTTCACAAATATTAAGATCATTAGACCAATCATTTTGTGGAGGTACGAGCTCTCTTTCAAGGGGTTTATCAACTAGAAATTTGAATGGTAGGAAGGTAATTATTGAAGGGGATTCCCTCAATATCATTAATATGATCAGAGGTGTTTAGGTCTATTCTTGGATGATCACGGATAAACTTGCTGAAACCCAAAGATGGATCTTAAACTTGAAAGCGGTTGAGATTAAGCAAATTTATAAGGAGGGAAATAGATTAGCAGAGTTTTTTAGCAAACTTAGGACTTCTACAAGAAAGATGCATAATTTGAAAGAAGGATTTTCTAGATGGATTAAATCAAATAGACAATAAAATCTCGAGGATATAATTTGTGTTTTCAAATGGGTCTAATATGCGGTAGTAGGGATCCCCTCGGAAAATTTTTTGAACGTAAGAGTCTGTACCTAAATAGTGGCCAAATTTTAAATTTGCATTATAGAAGAATTCACGCCACAAATAGTTGTTGTTGTTGGACGCCCTTTCTGGGGTTTTTGCTTGACTATATTTTTTTGATAGCTATAGTCTCGTGCATGAGACATAATGTCTTTTTTAGGGTTCTAATTGTTGATAGTAAAAACTCTAATGTGTTGATGGTTTTAGTTGAGATTTATCCTACTCTTATATAGCTTTATTGTTTATCTGTAGATCTTTTTTGATTTGTTATGTTGATCTTTATATTCCTTATATTTCTTATATCCAACTGATCGGTTAATCCATCTTTGTAAAAGGTATGAAGCACCTTTCAAAATCACTTCATCCATCTTATTAAAAAAAACAAAAAAAAACACATCATAAAATTCAATATAAAACAAAATTATATCTTAAAAATGTACCATTAAAATAACTTGTAAAAAAAAAATATTATAATAAACTTCGACCCACTATCCATACATGTAACTCAACTTAACATGTAACTATTTTTTTTTGTAAACAAATTGGAATGTAAGTAAACATTACTAAAAATTAAAATAAGAGGACCGACTATCCATACATGCGACTCAACTTAACATGTGACTCAACTACACGTTTCAGAACATTGCGAATGCTTTGTCTCCACGAAAGGGATTTTTTTTTGAGAATATTTTATTTCTAGTCCTGGTCAGACATACTTCAAGTATTAGAGTAAGCTTTTATTTTTTTTTGAGAATAAGTTATATTTTACAATATTTTTATATAAATAGTTATTTTTAAGTTAATGTTTATTTTTTAAAATAGATATATTATTTAAAATTAAATAAACTGTTTTAAAACGGTATTTTACATGTATGCAGGAAACGCCACAGGGGAACGACATAGGGAAACGACACGCCTATAAAGAGTATATAAGAATCTAATACCACAAAAATGATTATATGAGAATCTAAGACCACAAAAACACTGTTAATTGTTGAAAAGAATCGAAATCTTCAACTCCTTTCATTATTTGGTTTTCAATATCACACCAAATGCAATCTGATCAAGCACCACTTTTGCCTGGTTCTACAATGGCTAACGATCAAGAAGCACTCGCATATATGGTAAGTTTTCTATATAAATAATTAATTGTGTAGAGGATTAAAGGTTGAGAATGAAATCTCACAACTCTACTACTAATGATTAATAATGTTCATCTTGTGATGGCAGGCAGCAAGAACCTTTGTAGCGCATTACTACGTAATTCTCCAGCAATCACCTCAACAGGCCTTTAAATTTTACCATGACTGTAGTAAGGTGAATCGATCATCAGTAAATGGTGAATTGGTCTCAGCAACTGGCATAGAGGTAATTTGCTAAAATTAAATTATCTTTATTTATAAATGAAGAGCATACGTGTTCTAAAAGAAAAAAATATGATATGATGACGTTTATTTCTGTTTTCTGTTCTCTTGTTTCAGGCCATACACAATCTGATGATGTCGCTAGAATACAATAGTCATAAGTATGTTATTTACACAGTGGAGTCACAAGCATCTTACGAAGGTGGTGTTTTACTACAAGTTACTGGATCGCGTAGCTTTATAGAAGGTGAAACCCGGAAGTTTGTCCAATGTTTTTTCTTGGCTCCACAGCCAAATGGGTATTTTGTTATGAATGATATCTTTAAGTATGTTGATGATGGAGGAGACGAAACAAATCAAAATCTTGTATTAGAGAATGAAGACAAAGAAGAAATAGATTTTAATCCAGGTAAAATAAAATAAGTATATTCTATTACTCTTTAAAGAACCTAAACCTGCTATCATACTGCACAGTTCTATTGCTGTTTGGTCATGGCTTATGTTTCTCTATCTTTAGACAATGAAGCAGTAACTGAGAATAATGATGTCGATGATGGAGGAGACAAAACAAATATAAATCTTGTATTACAGAATGGAGACAAAGTAGATATAGCTTTTAAGCCAGGTAAAATAAAATACAAGTATATTCTATTACTCTTTTAAGAAAGTAAAGCTGTTATCATAATGCATAATGCACAGTTCAAGTACTGTTTGGTCATGACTTATGTTTCTCTATCTTTAGACAATGAAGCAGTAACTGAGAATAATGATGTCGATGATGGAGGAGACAAAACAAATATAAATCTTGTATTACAGAATGGAGGCAAAGTAGATATAGCTTTTAAGCCAGGTAAAATAAAATACAAGTATATTCTATTACTCTTTTAAGAAAGTAAAGCTGTTATCATAATGCACAGTTCAAGTACTGTTTGGTCATGACTTATGTTTCTCTATCTTTAGACAATGAAGCAGTAACTGAGAATAATGATGTCGATGATGGAGGAGACAAAACAAATATAAATCTTGTATTACAGAATGGAGACAAAGTAGATATAGCTTTTAAGCCAGGTAAAATAAAATACAAGTATATTCTATTACTCTTTTAAGAAAGTAAAGCTGTTATCATAATGCACAGTTCAAGTACTGTTTGGTCATGACTTATGTTTCTCTATCTTTAGACAATGAAGCAGTAACTACTGAGAGTAATGATGTCGATGATGGAGGAGACAAAACAAATATAAATCTTGTATTACAGAATGGAGACAAAGTAGATATAGCTTTTAAGCCAGGTAAAATAAAATACAAGTATATTCTATTACTCTTTTAAGAAAGTAAAGCTGTTATCATAATGCATAATGCACAGTTCAAGTACTGTTTGGTCATGACTTATGTTTCTCTATCTTTAGACAATGAAGCAGTAACTGAGAATAATGATGTCGATGATGGAGGAGACAAAACAAATATAAATCTTGTATTACAGAATGGAGACAAAGTAGATATAGCTTTTAAGCCAGGTAAAATAAAATACAAGTATATTCTATTACTCTTTTAAGAACGTAAAGCTGTTATCATAATGCACAGTTCAAGTACTGTTTGGTCATGGCTTATGTTTCTCTATCTTTAGACACTGAAGCAGTAACTGAGAATAATGATGCTGAGCAATCCAGAGGAGAAGTAGTGCAGGAGCCTGTTGCTCCAACAGAGACTCCTCAAAATGAAGCAGTGGGTGAAACCCATACTGTGGCCACTAGCAGAGAAGAGGCAGATGAACTTAAGAAGTCACTTCTTATCCAAGATCCACAAAAAATATCGTATGCTTTAATGGTAATTTTTTTTATAAAATTCACATAATAATATTACAACAGTTAATGCTTATGCATATATCTTTTCATTGAACATTGACATTTTTGTCTACCTACAGTTGCAAAGAAAGACAGGAAATCCAGTACCTGCTGCAGCACTTGTCAAACCATCTCAAAAGAAGAATGTGGCATCAAGTGTTGAGGCCCAAAAAATTGGTTCCACTGTAACTACACTAGAGACAGAGACATCTTCAACTGATCTGGCTACAAGTACTACTGGAGGCAACGGAACAAACAAAAATGCTGGTTGTGGAACAAAAGGTTCTGTTTGTGCTTGCACTGTTATTGTATTTGTTGATGCCTAAGATTTTGAAATTATTGTGAAATCTTGCCCCCAATCCCACTTGTGTGGGTTTTTTCACCTTATTAGCATTGAATCACAGTTTATGTGATAGTTGGTTCTATAGATTTTTATCTAACTGGTTATTGTGATACTCTTTTTTATAAACTATTATTTTCAATAATATATTTAAATAATAAAATTTTGTTGTCTCACTTTGCGTTTTTCTGCATGCAGAAAAGAATTTCACTATCCACGTAGGTAACCTCCCGTATGATGCCACAGTTTCTCAACTGCAGGAGCTGTTCACAAAATTCGGAGAAATTAAGCCATTTGGTATTCAACTTAAGAAAAAGGTATGCTTACAGAGTACTATTATAGTTTAGTAATTGTATATAATTATTTAATAAGATTTAAATTATTATAAATAATTATTTAATAATATTTAAAAAGTTAAAGAAATTAATCCATAAATTCACTTTATTTTAAAAAATCTGACACCCATTATTATTAAAGTTTTTAAGAGTATTTTTTTTGCTTGATGTTTCAGCAAGGGAAGATCTGTTTTGGTTTCATACAGTATGAAACTGTAGCCTCGGTAGAAAGTGCATTGAAGGTATTGTGTTGAAAGGAATTCCTTCTTTAAATATATTGGTTTACGTTTTTTATTCAAATGTTGTTTGCTAGTTCCTTCTTGATTATGGGGCTATAACTGGGTTTTAATGTGGTTGCAACTGTTCTAGGCATCCCCTCTTCTCATTGGAGGAAGGCGAGTATATGTACAGATGAAGTTAGAAACGTTCCCTACAGCTTCGGGTAGTTGGATATTTTTCAGACCTTTGTTGGAAAGTGGTGTTTTTTTTAAGACCATTGTATTTGCTGATCTGCTATAATTTTTTATCTGCAGCTTCATCCCATGGAGTACATTTTCCAGCTGATGGTGCCTATAAAAAATATGCTAATAAAGTGGATTTTAGAAAAGAAAAAAAGCAATTCAAGGAAATCAAGGAAGAAAAAAAACAAATCAAGGAATCCGGTGGAACTTCATATGAAAAGGGCCTTCAAAAGGATTCTGAAGGGTTTCAGAGGGTTGAGAGGAGGAAAGGAAGAAGAGGAAGGAAGCCTATATGATATGATGGCAAGGAAGAGGAGGTAGAAGCCTTTGCATAATTTTTAGTTGATTTTAAGGAAGTGAGGAGAATTTTGCCTTCATTATTTTTAAAAGCATCTTCAACATTAGATATTTTTATTTTACCCTAGATCAAAGTAGATCATTTGTTTTAATTCCATTATCACATATGGCTCTTCAATGTAATGTTCAAATCTTGTAAAAAAGATACCACCTCTTTTTATACACTTGAGACTTCCCATAATGTGTATCATATTTGTAGATATTTTAAAAGAGAGACTCAAATCGTGTAAAAAAGATACCACTTCTTTTTATACACTTAATATTTCCCATAATGAGTATCACATTTGTAGATATATTAAAAGAGAGGTAATAATACAGTTTCATATTTGCACATGATTTTGAAATTTATTTTTAATAATTCTATTATTACCTTCAAGCCATAAATTCCAATTAATAATGGAAGACCCATCCTCCACATAATATAAAATGATTTACCTTTTAAATAATTAATCCAACATTTCATCGACTCTTTCAATGTTTATAGAGCTACCTAATATATTTTCATATTTTTTAAAAGGTAATCCCAAATGATGAAATTAAAGGTACAATGAAGAAGTAATCAGTGTGATATCTCTAAATCCTTCTCACATCTAAAAGTTCCATGATATTCTTTTTTTTGTATACTCTCTCATGTAATAATCTTACTTTGAACTGTTAACTAAAGGAAAATTGAAGCCTTAGGGAAAGCCTCTAATGACCAAAAATTCTTTCAAGCTTTAAATCATCATATTCAAACTTAATTGAGTATCCACCATCCTTTGATAGATTCTAAAACAACTCAATCTCTTATGTAAAAATCAATAAATAAAACTCTTAAAGCATCTTTTGAAGTTCATATGTAATTTGTTTGAGTTCCTCTCTTTCAATCAGGTTACTATAAGGAATACATGATTTGGAGTTGTTGCTCATATTAATATAGTCTTTGATATTTAAATATTTACAAGCTAGGTAACTTGAACCAATGGTTTCCATTTTGAGTTAGAGATAAGAGAGAATAAGGCTTCAACAAAGGATCAAACTAAAACTTTTCATAATTCTCCTCATTGGATGACCATCTAATATGTTTATTTATAAATTGCAAATTATATGATATGAAGTTCCATGTTCATGATACTTTGGAAAGGGTTCTTTTCCTAAATAATTTCACTACATCAATAGAACCTATATATTTTTCAAGTAAATATTTTCATCTAATATGTTTATTTATAAATTGCAAATTATATGATATGAAGTTCCATGTTCATGATCCTTTGTATAGGGTCAATTTCCTAAAAAATTTCACTATATAAATAGAACCTATATATTTTTGAAGTAAATATTTTTTTCCGAATTCTTTTGTTGATCTCTAAATAATATCCACCTAAGCACTTCTCCTAATGCCAATTGCAAGTTTACTTCTCCAATATTATTTCCTTTGGAAACCCTATCCCACTTACAAATAAGAAATTTGAATTTTTTCTCACAACCTCCCCAAATAAAGTCTCTTGAATTTTATCACTTTCTAATGTTATACCTACTAGTAAACTTGAAAGTGATGTCATGTAAATAGGGATGGATTGCAATGTAGTTTTTGTTAGTTGTATCCTTCCCACAGTTATTAATAACTTTTCTTTCCAACCTTTCAAATAAGTTTTCATTCCATACAAAAAGAGATTCAAAGATCGTTTTTATTTCCTTTATGAGGCAAAGGAATATCCAAGTAGACTGATGGAAATTTTTTCCTTTTAAACTCTAAAATATTTAGAATTATTTGTTCTAAATCTATGACAGTGTTAAGAAATAAAATCATAGAATTTGTAGTATTAACCAACTGTCTAGTAGCCTTCTCCTAGCATGATAATACTAATTTTAATTCCATAGCATTATTGACTAAGGGATGACCCAAAATAAAAGTATCATCAATAAACTAAACATGATATTTGAAGGGAATAATTTTTGCAACTTGAATGCCTTTGATTTTTCATTGCATAGTTCCTTTGAGAAAATTCTCCCTAATGCTTTCTCATTGACTAAGGGATGGCCCAAAAGAAAAGTATCATCGATAAACTAGAGATGATATTTGAAGGGAATATTGTTTGCAACTTGAATGCCTTTGATTTTTCATTCTATTTTTACCTTTGAGAAAACTCTCCCTAATGCTTCTACAAGAATAATAAATAGATAAGGAGATAGTGGATCACCTTGATGAAGTCCACAAGATAACCTGAAGTAACCAATAAGAGAACCATTTATTAGAATAAAATATTTCAAATTACTATAACAACATTTAATTTATTTATACCACTTAAATCAAAGCCAAATATTTTGAGAATATTATGTAGAAAATTCTAGGAAACCTTATCATATGCTTTGTTCATATTTGCTTTCATAAGCATACCTTGTTTTTCATGGAATATAGAGAAGATATGGAGTTTTGTGCAATGATTACACTATTGGAGTTTTTTTTCACAAACAAAACTACTTTGTTCATCTAAGATAACACAACCTAGAATTCCTTTCAAAATGATCTTATAAATCATATTGTAAAGGTTTATTGTAGGAAAAATATCAAAATATTTTATCTCACATTTCTTGGGAACCAATATAATAAAAATTGCATTGATATCAGTTGTTATAGCCTTCCTTTTTAGGCCTCTTCAACTAAAATTCACATATCATTCTTTATTAAATTCCAAAATGTTTGAAAGAAATTGATAGGAAATCCATCTACGCTAGGTACCTTGTTAGGATGAAAAGAGAAAACTGATTCATGCAACTTATACATAAATATATTATTCATCAGGCTTTCAATTTGTTCCTTTATGATAACTAATGGAATATTTTGAAAAAGCCTATATTGTGCCTCTTTATCTTGCCCTATATTTGATAAAATATGTTTGAAATAGTTAATTGCTTTCTTTCTTATATCTTATTTATTCTCAAAATTTCGTCGATTTAGAGTTAATATATTTATTATGTTATAAGATAATAAATTTGTTTTTGTTGTAATATATATATTTTTGTATTTCTATTTTCTTCCTTGAGCCATTTCTCCCTAGTTTTTTGGAACCAATATGACTCTTTTTTTAGTGCATTATGTTAATAAAAAAACATATTTTTTACTTAAAAATCCTAATACATTCCATGAGTTTCAACTATCTATTTGTGCATGATTTAATGGTCTTAATCTTTTTTTTTTCATTCCCACCAACACTTTCATCTTCATCAATATCTTTTATTTTTCCATATTGTTTATAATGAAACTAATATTCTAAAATGCAAGGAATAAAATCATTAACACTTTCTTATTTATGATTCCCTAAAAACCCTAATGTGCACAAATGATCCTCCATAGCCATTACATTTTTATTTTGGCCTAGAAATCCTAAATTTCCTTGGATATCATCTATATATATTTTATTGTGCTACTCTTAAAACACTAAAGTAGAAGGAATACACTCTATACTATTTTTATTTTCGTTTTAACAAGAATGTTTTATGCTACTTGAGAAAAATAAAGATAATTTACCTAGAATACGCTTGACCTCCTTCATCTAATTTTCTTTAAAATTAACCTCCCCATATTCATTTGATTTAAACTTTGGCTTCACATGTTCCTTAGAACCTTTAGCTCCTTATTAGTTCAAACATGTAAATTGTACTTCCTTATCCCTCATACCATTTTTTCATTTAATGGATTATTTTAGTGAACTATTATGGCCTTTACCATTTGATTATGTAGGGTGGTATTTCTTGCCACTTTCTAAGGAGTGAAAAAACTTTGATTTGACCTAGCTTCTCATATGATATGATAACCTTGTTTCATATTAAAGTTACTTATTGTTGACATTGCACAACCCACCCCAATTAAGGACCCACTTGAAATTTTCACTAGATATAAGTTTGCTTACATCAATAATTTAAGCCTTATTTGATTGGAATGTTTTATAAAGGATCAAATTTTATTTAATTGCATTTATCTTATTATGATAACCTCAAAGAATAAAGGTGCATATCCTATTGGATTATGTCAAAAATAGGATTTCTAACAAGTATAATATTGCCTCGGTTTACTATTTTAAATTACCTCTTTTATCTCTTGTTAGATCACCAAGTTCAAATCCTTTTGGGCATGAAAATTTTCTCTAGGATAAAAATTAAAGAAGCCATAAAATAAAAAAGGTGATGATGTCACATAAATATTATGTGAAAATGTCATTTCACCGTTAACCCATATTCGTAACATAATCCTAGGACCTAAGTTAGAAAATCTCTCTTATGCGCAACTTTGTCCCAAGTTTAGTAATAAACAAGTCTAGTTGTTCCTATTTCTCCTTCCTGACATTAATGTTTAGAGACTAAAATACAAAATTAAACTTACCCCTTTGAAGGTTATAGTTCACTTGGTTTCTAGGAAAACCTACAACCCATATCAATTGACATTGCTATTAGTTGTTCACAATTAATATTTCTTGATACTCATTATGCACCTAAGTCTTCATAAGGTCAAAACAAGTAGGTTAAACTCCTTGTAGCTTCCACTTTAATCAATGGTTCACAAAAATCCATAAATAGGAAAAATTCCAAGTTATCCATGTGTCCATGCACTTTTACTTGTTGATCCATCAAGGTGTGCCCTTAGATTTTTAACGATAAATAATATTTGCTTAAGATTAATGGTATAACTACAACTAGTGATTGTAGGAGAAATCCTTAGATTTCACATATATTTCACTAATTATTTCTCTTAGAGACCCATTTAGAAACCAATAGTTCATATTGATAAGCCCATGATAATCAATGGTCTAGACTTCTAGAAACTTATGAATCAAAGCCATAAATCAATGATATCGGTTACACCATGTAGACATGATCGACGATATAAAGAAGATAAAAAAATACGGTTTTTATTTTCATATCGAGTTATCAATGAATCTTGGCCATCCATTAATAAAATATCTTCCTCTTGGGTTAAAATTCTATAATATTTAACCTAAAATCTATGGCTTGTAATTTTAAATGGTTTGCATTTATCTGCTCCTTTGAGAACTAATGCCAACCATTTATTTAGCATACTTAGAAATAAGAAAATAACAATGAAGTTAAATTTTAAGCATATATTCCTCTCATTAACAACACATGATGATTACTTGAGATATCTACAACTCAGAAGTATTTTCCAAAAGATCCATACTTCACAAAAGCTAAACTTAAATGTCCTTTAACACTAAGTTATACCTGATGGACTATTCAACAAAATTAAATCAATGACTCAAAAATATTCTTTCGATGATGTATGAACCAAATTTATTGAAATTAAATTAAATAAGTAATTAATAGGAATTGAATACCAAATAAGATCTCACCTTGAAGAGAATGAATTTATAGCCCTTGATTTTGCATAAGATATGAAGTAATGGTGAATATTGGCTTGCTAAAACAAATATTTCTATGTCTGCAATTTTTTTTTTAACCTAAAATGTCCACACACAATAAACACAACTTGGAATACAATATACTAAAAGGCTAGTTATCATTACATTCCACAAGAAGTAAAAATAGTATGAGCATTGGTGACCTACGCTGTTTTCCTACACTAAAAAAAACCTCATTTTGAGTTCCCTCAATAATTGTGCCCATAACCTTATACATAGCATTATGAGGTAAATAAAAAACATCATACACTAGAAGGTACCTTAAAACTAAGCTTATCTATAGTGAACCTCTCTTCTCATACCATATATATTTCAACAATATATGAAAATATTCAACATGCATCCACACATAAATTAATTGCACAATAAAATGCTAAATAAAATAGATATTTATTATACCCTTGAGGAAGGGAACACCATACAATGCCCCTTTTGGAAGGAAGCCACTCCACAAGATCTCTAGCTCCATGATCCAATACTTATGAAATAATATATCATAGATTATATATAAATTTTTCAATGGGGGTACATCTCTCTTTATATAATAGTGTGATGGTTCACATTCCATAGTCACAATATCACCCATGCGGTGGTTCACATTCCATGAGTTACAAAGTGCATAATTATATGACAATATTCCTTGTGGTTACATATGATAATATTCCCCCAATGGTTACAAATATGATTCTATGACATACCTATTTCTAATTTGACATGTGACTTTCCTTACTCAATAATTAATTTATGACTCATACCATTATACAATACAATATTAAATTATTAAAAATTAAGTACCTATCTTGGATACCTAACATTCCATCGCCCTTACAAATGTTTCATCCTTGAAATATTAGAAAAGGCTAAATAATATGATTTGTTAAGCCATGTTGAATACTAGTACCAATCATGATCATCCATCCATCCTAGTGAAACTATGATTGGTGGTGGTCTTCATTGATGCCAATGCCATGTGTTGGAAGCATAAATTTCACTTTTTTTCATCCATACCTGCTTGTATTCATGACTGGTAGAATATCCAAAGGGTTGGCTCCTTTGGTTCCTTGTATGTTCCTCATTGTTCTTATGTTGCCTCAAGCCCTGTCTCCATGATTTTTGCCTCTCATGGTGGTGTGGACGACGATATACTCCAACCTTATACCCAATGTTCAACCTATTTTTTTGCTTCTCTCTTGCTCACTTTCATTGGTTCTTCTCTTACTTTTTCTTCCTTGATTTTTGCTACTACCTCCTCTTGAGATTCTATTTTAGGTTCTATTGTTTGTTCTTCACTTTGTTCCCCTACAATAGCTACATGTTTTTCCTTACATTAAGAAATATCCTGTAATGTTATCTTCTTCTTTCGGTACCATAATTTCATCAATTTATTTTGCACATTAATGTTAACAGTACCCATAGAAAGAAACCAAGGATAACCAGAAATAATATCTACATCATTCATCTCAATAGCATGAAAATATGAATGTAAAACATATTTATCCATGGTGAGCTTTAAATCTTAAAAAAATTGAACATTGTCTCCCTCAATTTATGTCTTTGATTTTCTTTGCTTGAACTTGCAACTTCTTAGTCAAAGACATATTGATAATATTATATATGATGCTAGGTTTAATGGAAACAATAATTTTTTGATTTTGAATGCACCCATGAACTTGCAAAATATAATTTTACATTCAAACAATTTTTTTTTACCATTGTTTGGCACTGACATAAAAGATATAGTTTATTTCACTTGCACATTATTATCCTTTTTCTTGGAACCCCATTTGCTTAAAAATGCAACTTCAAATTCTTCCAATGTGTGCATATAATCATGAGAACTAGAAAAGTTGCAATACCAAGATGAAGCTTCCCCTTGCAAAGACATTAAAATTTTAAAGCTCCAAAAATATTCAGAAGAATATAAAGACTTAAAATTTTCCCACCATTCCCTAGCATCAATATTATCTTCTCCATAAAATTTTGGTAACTCCATATCTTTTTTTTTCAAAATATCTAGGGTTTGAATAAGTGGAACTCAAAAAATAAAAATTCTGAAATCGTATATATTTCCTTCTTCAACAATTTAATCTGCACTTTATCTTCTAGATAAAACAAACAATAATTGATTTACTCACCTATATTGAAAGTTATGAATTTTTCCCTTTTGTCGGCAACCCCAAAAACACCAAATTCCCAACTTGCAACAACTATAACTCCCTCAATACTGATAAGAATTTAACAAGTAGTCATTTTTGTAGTACTAAAAAATAGCATGAATGCTAATGCAAAAATATTTTGAAAATGACTGCTAAAAAAATTAATACGAATTTGTTTCTTTTTGAAAAAAATCATGCAACTAGAAAACATCTTGACCAACCCAACTTCAAACAGTTGTAAAGCTCTCAAAACTTATCAAAAATCCACAAATGAGAAGTCATTTTTATAGTACTCAAAATAATCTATATGCTGGTGCCAAAATCTTCTGCAAATGATTGCTAAAAAAATTAATAATTTTTTTTTTTTTTAATTTTGAAAAAAATCACGCGGTCAAAAAACAACAAAAATAACTCAACTTCAAACAACCATAACTTTCTCAATACATATCATAATTTAAAAAATGAGTAGTTGTTTTTATAGTAGTCAAAAAGGTCAACATAGTGGAGCATAAACCTTCTTAAAATGATTTTTGAAATAAAAAAATATGGCCTTTGCAAAATGTGATGTTTTTCAAAAATGTGCTCTAGCTCTACAAAAACAAACCCAATTTTTCCAAATCGCTTCTCTGATACCAAATGTAGTGAACCTCTCTTCTCATACCATATATATTTCAATAATATATCAAAATATTCAACATGCATCCATAAATAAATTAATTGCACAATAAATTGCTCAATAAAATAAAGATTGATTATACCCTTGAGGTAGGGAAACACCATACAATGCTCTTTTTGAAAGGAATCCACTCCACAAGATATCTATATCCACAAGCCAATAACTATCCAAGAATACATCATAGATTATAAATAATATTTTCAATGGGGTTACATCTCTCTTTATATAAGAGTGTGATGGTTCACCTTCCATGAGTTACAAGATCACCAATCTAGTGGTTCACCTTCCATGAGTTACAAAGTGCATAATGATGACAATATTACTTTTGGTTACATATGACAATATTCCCCCAATGGTTGCATTTGACATGTCGTTTCCTTACTCAATAATTAAATTATGGCTTATACCATTATACAATACAATGTTAAATTATTAAATATTAAGTACCTATCTTGGGTACCTAACATTATCCTATTTACTTAGTCTTCTCATAAGGAATATAAAGAATTATAAATTTATAAAATAAGTTGATGTTTGGAGTTAGAAGTCATACCTAGTGAATTTGTAAGTTGAACAAGATTTTTTTTGCTTTTTTTTTTGTACATATTTTATTTATAATGAATTTTCATAACCCATAGAAGAAAAGTCTCATTCTCATTATTTCAAGGCAGAAACAAGAAAATATTCAGATAAGGGTTAGATTTAATTTCATGTTGTTTCGGTGGTTTCCAGGATTGTAGTGCAATTTATGATAAATAAAATAATCTTAAACGTTGGTTAACTTGTATTATAACCAAATGCATCTCCACCGTTGGTTCACTTGTATTATAACTAAATGCATATCCATAAATTATAATTAAACTAAAATATATTCTAAGTAATTGGATGCATACATAGATGCATATCCACCAATTATAATTAAACTAAAATATATTCTAAGTAATTGGATGCATACATAGATGCATATATCAATCATTTAGTTTTTTTTAATGAAATATTAACAACTAAAAGGATATTAAAAAGATTTAAAGTGTCTATTAATTTACCATTGTGATATTTTATCAGTAAATATAGTTTAAACTAATTATCTCTTTATTCCATGATTTATAGATAACTGAATAAGAATGTGAAGGCCTAGAGGAATTGGAAGTATAAATTAAATCTAGACATGATCCTAATCACTCAAATGCAAGAAAACTCAGTTACCCAACTTGAAAGGTACATGACCAAGGAAATTGGAAGAATCCATGGTCGATAATTGAAAGATTAAATTCAAGGAAGAAGCACAAAATGGAACATCATCGAGGTTGTGACAACCAACTCATTTGTACAACTATACAGCACTAAAATTTCAAATTTGTAAGGCTATAAATAGTCATAAAGAGCTCATTCCTAAGGGTAGAAATCCATTGTTAGCATTAGATATTATAGATATTTATTTTTCATTTGTAGTTGGTGGATGTTTGAACCTTTTCATTGTACTTGGAGAATTAATCTTATAATCACATGATGTTAGCAAGTTTGAAAATTGTAATCATTGAACATATTTTCCAATGAACGATATTATAATTCTTGGTGTAATTTGTGCATGTCGATGGTGGTTACATTTGAGTCAATTGTAGAGTTTTCATTTTCTTCTTTGAATATGGAATTGCATTGGTCTTCGATTGTGTGAATTCTAATCGGATGAAGGCTGGTTTGATTCAGAATTATTGCTTCAACAAATTTAGTATAAGGTTACAAGGACTCAATGGCTTGTTTCTTTCTTTCTCTAACCCAATATTTTGAATTTTTTTAAAATCGGCTTAGATTATAAGAATATTAGTTGAATTTCCATCTTCTAGAGATCACTTTACATGATGATACTATTGCATTTCTATAAGTTTTAGAATTATCATTGCCATTTGCTATAATGATCATAACTATGATGCAATAACTGATGTTTATTGATGATATTAAGGTTAGAAGCTTAAAATATTATTTTTTAATTCTTTGAGATAAATTTGTGATGATCATTGTTTGTACTTTGATGATAAGCTTAGTAATTAAGATAAATTTGGAACACTTCAAGCCTAGATAGTGAATTGGAACTTACCCTTGTAACAGTTATATGTAACCCTAAATTATTTACTTCTTTTCCATTTTATTATTTGATTTAATAAGAACATATACTATCACCCAAAACTTTAGGAGAAGTATTCCCTTTCAAGAGAGAATAATTCATTATTCTAGATTTGGTGTGCATTAACAATTGGATCAAGTATATCACTCAGTAGGAAATAACACTATAAGGTGGGCATAAATGTTTGATTGATTGTTGCTTTAGGTATAAACAGTTTACTAGCCTTGGCATGTAAGCTCTAATTTACCTCTACTCTAAGTTTGAAATAGGCCAACATTTTTTGGCTTAATTGTTATAGATAGCTTAAATCTTGACTTTAATTCTTGATTCTTGGAACCTTGAAATTGTTTAATTCTCACATATGTCATACTTCTTGACTAATAAAATTGGAATCCAGGATTATCATCAGCAGATCTAATTCTTCTAAGTGTGACATTGAATTTCATAAACCCAAAAATAGTAAAATTTATTTAAGCATACTTCCTTCCATTGACACCTCACCCCAATCTATCACACTATTTATTGATCCATTTATCACTACATTAAATTCACCCATGGTAGAATTTATACCTTGGTTAGGTGGTAGTAGTCCACTAAATATACCTAGACCAGCTCATGATATGCCTAAGAATGCTAAAATATATTTACCTAGGTATAGACATGATGGAGCTAGAATAGCTAAAGAACACATACAAGCTTATAAATATGCTTTAATTCAATTACAAGTTGAACATGAGTATGTGGCTTGTAGAATATTTCCACTTACTTTAGATGAACTAGCATATGACTAATGTATTATTTTACCTATAAATTCTGTCACCTCCTAGGTTCAACTTAAAAAAAATATCATCAACCATTTTAGATTACCCATAGACCCTACTATTATATACCATCAATTTGCATCAGCCAAAAGGGATCCCAGTGAGCCTCTAAGGCTATTAAATACTAATTTTCATAAGCTATATAACATGTTGGCTCCACATGATAACCTTAATATTGAATCAACTATACAAATGTATATTAGAGATTGATATCCTCTCACATCCATGTTTGTAAGGAGAACACCCATATCACCACTCTACGCATGTTGTATAATGAGGCCTTTATAGTAGAACACCAATTGACACCTCAAGATTTTGGAATTGGATAATTGTCTTAGGAAAACGAGGTGCATTTAATTAAAATAGCAAACCAGAACAATGTAGGCCAGATCAATGATACAAATTCTCAATTAGATAAGTTTTAGAGAATGGTCTAAACTTAGTAGTGATATGATCTGGTTATAAAAATAAGTATCTTAGAATCCACCTCCCAATAATCTACCTTAGAATAGAAACTTTAATTTCCAAAGAGTCAATCGTTAATAGAATACATGTCCAAAAAAAAGGGATTGACCAACACCATTGCCAATCCAAATTAGTCCAACATCATAGTTAATATTTTGGATATATCTTTAAAAAATTGGTGTAGAGTGCATTCCACCACACAACATAGTGGAAATGAATACCTTGAATTCAAGACAACCTAGATATAGTCTATGAAAAATATCTCTAGCAATGGAATAACCTTGGTAGTAGAAACATTTGAATCATAAAAAGGAGATGAAGAAGTATATGATGGATTTTAAGAAGAAGAAGTACAAGCCTACAAAAAATTCAATAAAGGAAATAATTATATGACTAGAAGCAAAGGTAAAGAACATATCACCTCTTCTACTCCACATAATCATATTTCAATTCCTCTTGATGCACAAGATAGCAATAATTCCAATCCACGTAAACCTCATATACAACCTAAGGATAATATCCCATCATAGTCATACATAATTATATAACATGATATTGTAGAAGATTTAATAAAAATCAAAGTAAACATATCTCTATTTAAGGTTGCCCAGTTAACTAACCAACAAGAACTATTAATTAAAGCATTTAGTGATCAAAATAAGAATGAATCCAAGAAAACCATTGATTTCTAAATTGTTTCACAAAAATACAAAGGTGAAGCCCCTCCTTTCCTCTTGACTATTAGAATTATAGGTAAAAACTTGCATAATTGCCTTTTTGGTTTAGGAGCCTTAGGTAATATCATGCCACATATTATTTTCCAAAATTTAGATAGTACAACTAGAAAAAATAGAAGTGAATGTGGTTGGCATAATAAACACATATTCATACATAGTTAGCATTAGAGCCTAGAATTCAGTAATACATAGATATTCAAGTAGTAGATATCCCAATTATATGGATTGTTACTTAGTAGAGATTTGTCAAGAAATTTGAATGGATTTATAGCCACAAGTTTTCTCACATGTGGTTGCCTTGGTGAAATGTGGTAAACCAAATTAGAATAGATAGAGAACATAGAGTTAAATATCCCATATCTGAATATAATAAGACCAAAAAACTCCTCTATAATGAATCTAAATTTAAAGTCTACACTCTTGATTATGAATAAATTAGTGATAGTTATAAAACTAAGGTGTCACCAAACAAACAAAATAAATATGAAAACCTAGTTTTGGACTCTCAAATTTGATGGATCAAAATCCAAACAAGAAAATGGTGTGAATTTTGAACTCATTAGTCCAAGGGGTAAATATTATCTAGAAACCTATAGATTACAATTACCTCATACCTGTAATATTGATGAATATGATGCATTTATCTATTAATTACAACTAGCCATAAAAAATAATGTTATATGCTTGATAGTACTAGGGGATTCAAAATTAGAGGTTAAATATATTAGAAGTCAATATGCTTGTCATGATAAAAGACTAGTTAATATGCAACTCTTCATTCAAGATAATGACATGATACTATAAACATAGGTAATAGTGAAAATACCCAAAATATTTTACTATGAAAAGCATGCACTAGTTAGGAGAAAGAAGGTATCATACAAGCTCTTAAATATTATAGAGATGCCATAGTTTGGATATATGAAGGCCTAAAAGTATACAATCAAAAAATTATTTCTCATACTATTCCTTTGAAACTGGAAGCGAATCCAATTAGGCAAAACCAAATGTCTATTAATCCAATATTAGAACCCATAATTTACAAAGAAATTCAAAATTTATTAGATACATGTATTATCTTTTCCATTAGGTATTCCACCTGGGTAGCTAATATAGTACCTATCCAAAAAAGAATGGATAAATTTGACTATGCATCAACTTTATAAATCTTAAGAAGGCTTCTCAGAAGGATAACTATCCTCTACCCTCTTTAGATCATAGTTTACAAATGGTAAATAGATCTAAAATAATATCTTTCTTATATGGATATTCTATGTATAATCAAATTATGATAGATCCTAAAAATATAATGAAGACAACATTTATTACTAAGTAGGGTACATTTGCTTATTGGAGAATACCCTTTGGATTGATTAATGTAGGTTCTACCTTTCAAAGAGAAATGAATTATGCCTATAGATATCTGATTAGCAAGTGCATAGTCATTTATGTTGATGATATTCTTGTGTTTTCAATGAAATATGTTAATCATGTGAATGATTAAGAAAAATATTTCAAAAATGTAGAGAACATGACATTTTTTAAAATCCTAAGAAGTGCATTTTTGGATTCATTAAAGTAAAACTATTAGGTCATGTTATTTCTAAATATGATACTTAAATTTATCCTAAAAGAGTAGATGCAATACATAAACTTCCTCTCCCAGGTAGTAAGAAAGAATTGAGATCATTATTTGGAAATATTAATTTTGTTAGAAAGTTCATATTAGGATTTGCAAAGATAGTTAGGCCACTAAATGATATGCTTAAGAAATATGCTTACATTGCTTGCAATTTTGAAGCTCAATAAGCATTGCAAGAAATTAAAGATGCTATATCTAATACTCTATCTATCTTTGCAAATCCTAATATGAACTTTCTAACAAAATTAATATTTCCAAATAATGATATGCTCAAGAAATATGCTTACATTACATGCAATTTTGAAGCCCAATAAGCCTTGCAAGAAATTAAAGATGCTATATCTAATACTCTATTCTTAGTGAGTCCTAATTATACACAACCCATTTTTATTTATTTATTGGCTTCTGAACACTCAACTGCTAGTGTCTTAACATAGAAACATGAAAATTATGAAGAAAGGATAATAGCCTTCATGAGCTCCCCTTTAAAATATTCCCAACTAAAATACATAGCTATAGATAAACACACATTTGCTTTAGTAAAGGCTGTAAAGAAATTTAGATATTATATACTACATTGTAGAATCTTTACAATTGTACCAGACCTAGCTGTCAAAAACATGTTAATGCAAAACAAATTAGGAGAAATAAGAGGTAAATGGATGACAACCTTACAATAATTTGATTTGGAGATACAACCTATGAAAATAGTTAGAGGCTAAGGATTAAGAAGAACTTTAGCAAAAATTGATCCTCAAATATTTTGTTGACAATATTCTATGGATACTAGCACAAGTGATGAATGGTATAAGGATATAGTATAATACTTATTGAATAATAAATACGTAAGTCATTTCAATGCTACTCAAAGAATAGAATTTTGTCTAATGAGTTCTAACATCATGATTAAAGCATGTGTTTTATATAGAAGAAACCATGAAGGAATATACCTGATATGCCTATATAAATATGAAGCGACTCAAGTCCTTGATAAATTTCAAAGTAAATTTGGGATTAGACATGATTCAACCAATGCCATTGCACATCAAATATTAAGATTTAGATACTAGTAGTCTCATAATTTTAGGGATACCCATGCTCATGTTAAATCATGCTATACTTACCACGTTGCTGCTAATAGAGAAAAAAATGATTCTATGTATTTATAGCTAGTATTTGAGGCTCACATTTTTTCCCAATGGGAATTAGACTTTATAAGAGTCATAAATACTAATTATTTAGCCAATCACAAATACATCTTGAATACAACTGACTATTGCAATCGATGGACAAAATCTCAAGCTACTAGGAATTACACCATATATGTCATGATTTAGTTTCTTGAAGAATGCATTATAACTAGGTTTGGAATAACCTATTCTTTAGTATGTGATAATTTTTAAGCTTTCTCTTCACTCTAATTTGTAGAATGGGTCTATGACAACAAGATAACCCTAAAAATTTCTTCTAACTACTATCCACAAGGAAATAGTTAAGCTATATATATCAACAAGAGCTAAATCTGCAAATCCTTCCCTTGGGCTGGCCCTGAGTTGAAAGAAAAATTCCACCTTGTCTCATGGAAGAAAATTTGTAAAAGGAAGAGGCAAGGGGGTCTCAATATCAAAAATGTGGTCGTGAGGAATAAATATCTTGTGAAGAAACTTGGGTGGAAAGTTGCTATGAATTCTAACATTCTTTGGTGTAATATCCTTAAGGCTAAATATAACTTTGATTCTTTTTTAGTAGATTTCCTTCCCAAAGGAGGGTCAGCCTTATGGAACAACCTCATCAAATCTCGCAAGTTCCTCAAGTCTTGTTGCAGTTGGATAAGTGGAATTGATGAGGTGATTAATTTTTTAGATGAAATTTGGTTCAAGGAAAGTCCCTTAGGGGATGATTCATGATTTGCCTCCCTAGTTGCTCATTATAGAACCCATGGGCTTGAAAAGGTGGCAGAATTTATTATTGTCCAAGATGGTGTAGATTTTTGTCTCCCTCACTTCCATATTTTGTCATCGATGTAGATGTAATATTATGGTGCACTTTATTGGTGGATCTAAGGATTATTGTGGTACATAATATTTTAAAATATAATATATTTGTGTGGATGGAAGACCCAAAGGGGTCTTATTTGGTTAAATCTACCTACGTTGCTCTTAGCTCAGTGGAGAAAGTCTTTTTTCCTACAAATCAAATTTTGTTAAAAAATATAACATCGAAGATTAACATTTTCTATTGGTTGGCTATACAAAACAAAATCCTATTGATCAAGAATATTATCGAGAGGGGGATGTGTCTCGTAAACATGTGCTATTTATGCAATAATGATTTAGAATCGATGTCTCATATTTTTTTTAGTTGTTATAGTGCACAAAAGATTTTGGATTCCATTCTCTCTTGGTTGGACGTTACTTGGGTGTTTCCTAATTCCTTAATAGACCATGTCATCCAATAGAAGTCACCCTTTATTTCTTCCCAGCTTAAATATTTTTGGAAATTTCTCCTCCCACATTCCTTTTTGGGGCATTCAAAGAAGTGGAAAACAATATAACCCAAATCAACCTCAAGATTCTGTTGAAGGTGTCAAAAAATATGTCTTCGGCTGTTAGCAATTTAAATCCTTTAAAATTAATTTTGATTCTCTCCCCATGAGAGTGGTTTTTGGAAGAACAACTTAATTTTATGTCGTTAGCCCACCCCCCTCCTACTCCTAACCTAAGGAGGGAGATTCATTGGTCTCTGCCACCTGTTGGGTGGTTCAAAATTAAATTTGACAGTGCCTCTAAAGGCAAACCTGGCTTAGCTAGCATGGGAGGTGCAATAAGGGACAAAAATGGTGATCTTATTGTAGCTTACACGGACTACCTTGGAGTCCAATATTCCACGATGGCTGAAGCTAGAGTGGTCTTCATTGGCTTGGAGCAACATAAAAATATTTGCATCAGAAATACAATTATTGAAGGGGATTTCCTATCCATGATCAAATACTTCATGGAGTTTCTCATCCAGAATGGAAAATAGCTAATTTAAATGATGAAGCAACTTGTCTTGTTTATTCCTTTTCTAAAGTGGAGTTATCCCATATTTTTAGAGAAGGTAATTCAGTGGCTAATATCTTATCAAACTTAGAAGTTCATTCTCAAGGTTTATCTATCTAGTAGTGGGATTTTCCCAATGATGTTGTACTTCACGTTAGGGAGGAAGCTCCTTAACTCTTATTAGATTTTGGTTCCTTTCAGAGATCTAGGTGATCTAGTTGGTGCCCACAGGTTTAAGCACTTTATGGTGTGTACTAGCCTTTATTATGCTATCCCCTTAGTACATTATTGTCTTCCTTGATTGTCCCTTCTGGCTACCTCGTGATGTCACCCCTTCTTATTCCTAGGCTTATCGAACATTGCAACTTGTTGTGACTTTCAAATCTCAAATAATGCATTTATTTTGGTTGGTAGTTTCTGGGCCCTCATGTTGTCCTACTATTCTTTAGGGTTGAGTTGTTTGGGTTTTACTCCCTGGATTTCCTTCATGGGGATGGTGTGAACTCCCTTGGTTCCCCTTCCCCGGGGGGTGCTTGCCTTGGTTTGTAATACCTTACTATCCTTTTGGGTGGGCCTCCCTTATGGAGGTTTTCTTGTGCTTTAATTGGCCTCTAGGATTTCTTGTTGTATAATGTTGTGGGGCTCCTTTCAAAACTCTCTTTTAATATTAATACCAAAAAAAGATTTTATTAATATAATCAAGAAGATTCTACAGAAAAACCCTAGAGTTTTACACAATATACTTAAATATGATCTATTGGTTGATGGGATCAAAATAAAAGCTTTTATAGATACATTTAATTATCAATTAGTCTATGGTTAAGATCCTATTTTACCTACTAATTTGAATATGATGATATTGTATTTCATGAAATACTTCTTAGAAGTGGATGATAAGGTAGAAGTAATGCTTGACTAATTTGATGAATTTATATGAGAAGAGAGAGGATGCCCTTCAAAATTTTAGCAAACATCAAGGGATAGTTAAAATATGGTTTGACAAAATATCTAGAATCAAAGCCTTTAGGATTGCTGACTTAGTATTACTATGGGATAAAACACATGAAAAGAAAAGAGATCAGGATAAGTTTGATAATATTTGATTAGGCCCCTATCTAATATATATATATATATATATATATATATATATATATATATATATATTTGGAGAGAATACCTTTAGATTGAATAATTTAAGTGGATAATATGTCCCTCTACCTATCAATGGGTAGTTCCTTAAACATTTTCATCCTTGAAGTAATATCAATAAAACAATCATGTACTATAGTTTTATGTTTTATTTTATTATTATTATTTTTTTTAAGCGAAAAACCCCTTGCGGGGCCGCATTGGTCTGAGAGACCACGAACATGGGGTTCTATACCGTCAAAGTCACCCGGAAGTCGCACCCGACCCTGCCCGCACCAACATTATCAATTAGATTTTGGGTACCCAATTCAGCTTTTTGGTAGGGTGGAGATTCGAACTTGGGACCTCCCTTAGAGGATTGCCCTCTCCTCTCCAACTCACCTACAACACCTGGGTTTTTATGTTTTATTTTTAGTTTGGACTAGTTTTTTTGCATTTTCTAAAATTATTAGTCACTTCTCATTTTATATATTTTCGTAGCATTTTGGTTTTGTTATTATGCTTAGTTTTTAAGCCATTAGTTTTTGCATTATTTTGTTTTATTACACTTTTACTTGTTTTTGTTTGATTAGCATTAGCTTATATTAGTTTCTCTATCTACACTTTGCATATTCATATTTTCTCCCCTTAATTTTGGTACTTTATCTAAATGCAATTTATTTTGATTTCCTCTAAAGGGAAATTTTTCTTATCAATTGATGATGAAAGACTTACTTTAACATTAGGTAAAGCTAAGGATTATCGAATCATATTATTTGGTGTTCATTCTTTGATTATAGGGCTAATATAGATGAAATTGGAAATAGTGTAACGTAATGCTAAGGCTTCATATTTATTAACAACCATTAAATAATTATTAGGTCATAAGGATGAAATCATCATGATTTGATGGCTAGGTGAAGATACACACACTCTAATTTTTAGCCTTATATATCCCTAACCCAAAGGAAATTTAATTTTTACAATTGATCAAAATACTTCTTAATAAAGAAGTAATATACTAATAATACAAATATTTTAGTGCTTGGGTGATTTGGATAACCTCTACCAAGACTACAAATGCGTAGTTGGTAGTAGAGCAATGTCTAGATAAGATCAAGGTAATCTTTGTTGGAGCTATAAATACTTGATTGGTAGTGGAGCAACGCAGAGGTAGATCCTTTTGATGAGTGAAATATTTAATAGCCTAACTACAAATTAAGTGATGAAATTATTATAAGTTTAAGAATGGAAACGAATGTACTAGCACACACTTTAAGCTAAAGCAAATGGGACATTAATTTCAAGAAACGTTGTTTAACCCTATCTTATACTATTACCAAAATTATTTGGATTTGACTAATTAAGGTTTCATTTATTTCAATTTGTGTTCTTTATCCAAAATTCTTAGGAGCATTTTCTAGTAGAGTCACCATTTGTTGTTGGCATTGCCCAACCCACCCCAATTAGGGATCCACTTGAAATTTTTATTTAATCAAAGTTTACTTATATTAAAATTTTAAACCTTATTTAATTGGAATATTTTATAAAGAATAAAATTTTATCTAGTTGAATTTATCTCATTCAACTAAAAAATCCTCAATTAGGGTAGTGTTAAGTAGTGCTAGAGTAGTGAAGGTTAGCAAAAATGGAGAAGTGCTAGGGTAATGCTGAGAAATAACAACAGGTGGTGGATGCAATGGATGCAATTTACAGTATTTATAGCATTCAATAGAATTTTAAATATGAAGGGTATGGGAACCTAATTTCCAAAGAAGGTGACGGTAATCAATGCAACCTTGATTTTGATTATGATATGGTTGGTCTCGTAGGAATCACGGGTGATGAAGCTAGGCCCCCTAGACCCTAACCCTAACCCACTTCTTAGACAATTGAAACCCTCTTTTGTGGAGAAGGTTTGCAAAAATGTAGATTTTTCTTCTCTAGTTGTTTCATCTATCCCCTTGGTTGCCTCATCTCCTCTTATACCAAACCAAGAAGTGTTGAAAATTCTAGTCTCTCATGAACTCCTTTGTCTCCTTGGAATTTTTTCTCTCATTGGTGAGTTCATCGGCTCCCATACTGACATGGAGTCAATTTGGAAGTTGACTACTTCCAAATAGCTCCCTCAAGGAAATATGCAGCTCATAGCCCTCCCTAGAGGTTTTTTTTAGATCAGACTAAACAATAAATTTGTGTTAGGAACCTACTATTGAAATAAAGCTCACACACACAAAATACTAAAATATAATTGAAATACATGCAATAATAGAATAATACTATGCAAAAAGTAATTACAAAATTGAACAATCTCACAAAGAATTTAGAATCGCAGGCCTCTTCGAGGGGACAACCTCATTCAATATTTCATTAACTTACAAAAAGATAATTCATACATATTCATAGCTTTTTAAATAAATACTTCATGCAAACCCTAAACCTAGGCTCAAGAGTTGGCTTACATGCAAAATGCCAATCGAGCTAGAATCTTCAACCAAATTCCAGTTACAATATTTATAACAGTTACATCAAATGGCCCCACTTGCCTAGGAGGATAACATGCCATGTACATTACAAAATAAAATTATATATGGGATCCCCCACATTGGGAGTGGGTCATTACATAATAATGAGAATTACAAAATAACATTAGGATGGGATCCTAACATGTCATTTCCCTTCAAAAAGATTTGTCCTCAAAGCTGAAGGTGAGTAAATTGGTGTTGGAGCTGATGGAGAGATTCCCATGTAGCATCTTTTGGCTGGAGTCCACATCACTGAACAAGGGCTTCAGTAATGGTGTGATTGCAAAGAGTGCGAGTCCGATGATCCAACAATTGTTCAAGTTCAAGAAAGATAGAACCTTCTTCATCTAACTCTGAGAGTACAGATTGAACTTTTTCCTAATTTCCCACCACCTTTTTTAGAGCAAAAGCATGAAAAATAGTATGGATCTTGTATGTAGGTGGAAGGGCCAATTTGTAGGTTGTGGCACCAATCCGCTGTAACACCTGATAGGGCCCATAGTACTTTACAATTACAACAAGATTTTAGAATCTATGAATATGGAGGGAAAAATATTTGTATGATTTCAAGCAAAGGAAAAAATATCACCCACATCAAAACTATGCTTAGAACGATGTTGATTAGCCTGTTGGTGCATCCAATTTTGGGCTACCTCTAAATTTACCTTCAGTTGACGGAGGACATTAGCATGTTGATTGAGAGTAGTGTCAAATGCATGGACCTTGGAGCTACCTGGAATGTAGGAGGAAGACATCAGTGGAGGGCACCCATAAAATTCCTCAAATGGATAACCTTGGTGGTTGTGTGATAGGAAGTATTGTATCACAACTCAACCAAAGGAATACATCTCACCTAGTGCATAGGATGATCTAAGGAAAAGCAACAAAGGTAGGTTTCCAAACATTTATTGATAATCTCCATATAGCCATATGTTTGCAGATGATATGCTGAACTCATATTGAGTTGAGTACCCTGCAACTTAAACAATTTTTTGTTATAAATGACTAGTGAAGGTTGGGTTACAATCGAACACGATGGAGGAGGGTAGACCATGAAGGTGAAATATAGAATCAAGGAAAATTTGGACGATGATGGAGGCTATGTAAGGATGGAACATGGGATAAAAGTGAGTATACTTTAAAAGACGATCCACTACCATGAAGATAACATATTTTCCACCTAACTTAGGTAAGCCTTCAATAAAATCCATAGAAATATCTGTCTCGACTTGATCAAGAATGGGAAAGGGTTGAATATTTCCTAGAGAACACATTATTTTAGCTTTCATCCACTGATAGATATCACAAGCTAATAAAAATTCATGAATATCCTTTTTCATACCCTTCCAAAAAAAGTGCGCTTGAGCAGTTCATATGTTTTAACAAATCCTGAATGGCTAGTAGATGGAGTAACATGAAATTTTGTCATGAGAAGTTACCATAGTGAGGACTTGTGGGAAACAACAAGGCGTTGGTGGTAATGCAAATCCTGACCATCCCAAGTGTAGTCTGGACATGAAGTAGGCTCAGTGGATAGGGAAGCAACCAAATCTTGCAGTTCTAAATCCTGAAGTACCTCCTAGCATAAAGAATCAATCCATTGGGGAATTGACATTGAAATGGCACACAACATACCGAGAGCTTAAAATTTGTGAGAGAGATCATCAGCCACAACATTCTCCTTATCCTTATTATAGGTGATATCATAATCATAGCCCATGAGTTTAGAGACCCATTATTGTTGTTCAAGGGTGGCAACCCATTGCTCCAAAAGTATTTGAGACTTTGATGATCTATTTTAATGGAGAAATGATGCCCAATGAGATACAATCGTCAATGGGTTATGGCATGCGAAATTACCATCATCTCCTTGGCATAAGTTGATTTTCCTAAATTATGACTAGAGAGAGCTTTACTAGTGAAGACCAAGGGTCACCCTTATTGCATCAACACTGCCCCAATACCATGACCTGAAGAATCACTTTCAATAACAAATGGTTTGGAGAAATTTAGCATGGCTAAGACATGTGTAGTGGTCCTGGCATGCTTCAATTCTTGGAAAACCTATTCAGTAGGTACTGTCCAAGTAAAAAAGTCCTTTAGCATGGAAGTGAGGGGAGCTACAATTTTATCGTAGTTACAAATAAATTTACGATAATAACCTATAAGCCCTAAAAATCCCTAAAGACCTTTGAGAGTGTGAGGTTTTGGCCATTCCTAAATAGCTTGGATTTTCTTGGGATCAACATTAATGCCCTACTTAGTGACAATGTTTCCCAAATATTCTACTTCTATCAAACCAAAAGAACACTTGGAACTCTTAGCATAGATTTGATGTTGTGCCAACAGCTGGAGAGTTTGATTCACATGAATAATATGCTCTTCCCATGAGTGACTATACAATAGAATGTCATCAAAGAAGACTAGAATGAACTTTCGAAGGAATGGATAAAATTTTTGTTCATGAGGCTCTAGAAAGTGGAAGAGGCATTAGTCAAGTCAAATGGCATTACCAAAAACTCATAGTGACCTTCATGAGTATGAAAGTTTGTCTTGGGAATATCCTCCACTTTGAGTTGGATTTGATGGTAACCCAAGTGAAGGTCAAGTTCAGAAAAATACATAGTCCCATGAAGTTCATCCAGTAATTCATCAAGACAAACCACTGGAATAAGAAACTTATCCTTTATGGTGAGTTTATTTACCTCTTGATAATCGATACACAACTGCCAAGACCCATATTTCTTACATACCAGTAAAACTAAAGAAGATTAAGGACTGTTCCTGGACCGAATGGTATCAAATTTTAACAATTCATGTACTAACTTCTCAATTTTTAACTTAAGAGCATGAGGATACATGTATGGTCTAATGTTGGGTGGTGCATTACCAGGTAACAAGGGGATAGCATGGTCATGAGAGATACGAGGTGGTAATTCTATTGGATCATTGAAAATAGAGTTGTGCTTGGTCAAAATAAGTTGTAAATCTTTAGGAACAGAATCATCCTCTGAAGGATGGGGTTGGATGACAAAAATATAAGCTATGACACCCCTATATGATTTTTTTAACAATTTCTCTATTTGAATGGAACTGATAATCTATGAGGACCCTGCTTTTAAGCCATGGAGAGTGTAGGACTGTCCATTCTATGAAAATTGCATCTAAATCTCACCAAAGTTCCAAGAGATGACTCCTAATGTGCCCAACCATTGAGATCCCAACACAATATAACATCCCCCTAATTGAAGTGTAAACATATCTTGTTTGAGCTCATAGTCTCCAATATTGACCTTAACATTACGACATTTTTACTTACAAGGTAAAATACCACCATTTGATACCATAACCTCAAAGAAATTACATGTGTGTACATAACAATTTTCTTGCTTGGCTATGCGGGGATCAATAAAATTGTGTATACTACCAGAATCAATCAAGATGGTAAGTTGGGGGCCCTTGAAATAACACACAACTTTCATGGTTTGGGGCATAGTAATACGAGTAAGAGCATGAACAAAAATTTTAGCCTATGATTCATTTGGGTTTTCTTCCTCTAGTTTAGGTGGTTCCTCTATTGATTCAGTGTCATCATCACTATGGTCGCTGGTGTTAAGCTCATCAACATCGATGAGGAATAATTTCTTTTGGGTGCACTTATGCATAAGAAAAAACTTTTCATCACAATTGTAGCACAACCCTTGGGCACATCACACATTCATTTTAGTAGTAGTTAAAATTTTGGATGCAACATTGGGAACAATAGGTTTTTGTTCATTTTGATTGTGGAATCTAGGAGGAAAAAAAGGTTTACCCTATGGAAATTTAGATATCCACCTTTGAGCTAAAAATTTGGACTTGACCAAATGAGCCAACTGGATAGTCTACATCATGGATTGTGGTTTAAACATTGTGACCTCAGCTTGGAGATATTCCCGCAACCCACTAACAAAAAAACTCATAAAGAACCCTTCATTCAATATTGTAGTTTTGTTGGCCAATCTCTCAAATTGTATTTGGTAATCTCGAACTGTCAAAGTTTATTTTAGCTTTGTCAACTATCCTGTAAAATCATCATACTCACTAGAGCCAAAGCGAGTGAGTAATTGGGACTCAAATTATGTCCAAGAAGGATTAGGGATAGTTTTTTGCAACCATTGGTACCACTGTAAGGCTTCAGATTCCAAATTGAAAGAAGCCATTTGAACTCGGTAAAAAATGGGGACATCATAGAGTCTAAAGAATTGAGCAACATGACATAACCATCCATCAACATACTTCCCATTGAACTTAGGAAAGTCTATTTTTGGCATCTTGAAGGAAGTATCATGATCAAAGCGAAGATGAGAGTCCTATGTTCCCATTCCTTGAAGATACTCAGACTTGCTTGGAACACCTTGTATTTTACACTCAACATCTGCTAGGTGTTCTTCTAGGCAAATTTTGGAGGTATCTTGGTCAACTTTAAAAGTTTTAAATTTTGTCATCAAGTGTTTAGTTGTTTTTTGCAAGCCAGTAACAACACTTAGTAGGGTATCCAACACTGAAGTAGTGTTTTGTTCTACCTATTTTTGATGTCCATGAGTGCCACTTGCCATTTGAGATAGCCTTGAACTTTTTTACTAAATTACTAAAAATAGAAGTGTGATTTCTAGAGTTACTAATTTTAATAAGGGTCCAAAATTTAATTTTGGGAATGGATTGCAACACTGATTTTAGGATAGGGTTCACTCCGATGGCTGCTTTATCTTAGTGCTCAATGAGGTGATATACTGAATTTCTTGACTTTTTGCGATCTCCTCGTTGATTGCAAGTCGATATCAAGGTAATTTCTTCCACTTGGACTTAATATTTCACCAAGGAGTCCTTGAGGGCATTTGGTGCATAATAACAAGTAGCTTCTATTCCCAAAAATTTGGATCAATTTAATTGATCGTTGAAAAGTTATGGCCTTAGCAAGAAAAATAAAAAATAACCATTTTAGGAAAATCAGTGCAAAATTTGACCAGGGGCTGCCAAGGGCAATTTTGTCTACGATAGAGTGTAGAATTAGCTACTAATTTTTTGAGTCTCTGATCTTTGTGAAGAGATATCATTGTTTTAATAAAATTTCAATATATTTTTTTGAGCTCTAGGTCACAAGTGGGAAAACTAGATCAACTATCTCAGATCTATCAACTGATCACCCTATCACTATTCTATCACATGTACTACAGTTACAGACACTAACAATTTTTTTTTTGACCCTGATCACCTGTATTTTCTAGCTATTACAGTTGACTGTTACTGTTACAATTGTTGATCTGAATGTTACTATCACTGACCAAACTGTTACTACCACTAACCTGATTGTTACTATTACTGACTTGAATGGTACTAGAATATTGCAGACTACTAGAGACACTTGCAAACTCTATCCGCATGCAAGGTATGTTCTTCCTATGATAGGGAAGTCCTTCGTATGCTCACTTTTTGGGACTGTGAATGCAGGTTTAGTATAACAGGAAGGTGTGTGTTTTTACAGGTTGAAGTATTTAATAGAACTAGGGTATGCTAGGTAAAGTAGTATGTAACACCCATAGGCCCTCCGTTGTATCGTAGTTACAAACAATAGTGCTTAGACCAATATTTTAGGCCACTATCAAAGGAGGATTCCACACATACCCTTGAGCACACTATCTACATCTCTAACAGTACGGGAGGGTAATCATTTAGGATGCTATATCCCGTGGACTATGGATGATACAAGGCCAAAAATATTCCTACTAGATAAAATTTTGTTAACCCTAGAATGGTCTCACGATACACCCAAAGATGCGTGGGAGCTCGATTTCGTGCGCAAATGTTATCTAAGTCCTGGGTATTGGAGCATGATCACCCCTCACTTCACTAGACACTTTATGGGTTATCTAGCTTAGAAAATAATGATAGATCCTTCATGATATTTTAAAACCCCTGGAACAGGGTTTCTAACCTACACAACTACTAAAACTAAACTGTATTTTTATTTATTTTTGGTTGGGAAAAAAAATATAACTGTATTTTTTTAGATTTTTCTTTAATAAAGGAAAAACAAAAATGAAAAACACACAATAAATTATACCTAACAGGTATAATGGATGGCAATAATCATCGTAGTTGTAGCAAAAATCGGTCCTGGAAAGCACTTTGATACCACTTGTTAGGAACCTGCTATTGAAATATAGCTCACACACACAAAATACTAAAAGATAATTGAAATGCATGCAATAAGAGAATAATACTATGCAAAAAGTAATTTCAAAATGGAAAAATATCACAAGTAAACTCAGAATCATAGGCCTCTTCAAGGGGGCAACCTCCTTCAATATTTCATTAACTTGCAAAAAGATGATTCATACATGGCTTCATAGCTTTTTAAAGAAAGACTTCATGCAAACCCTAACCCTAGGCTCAAGAGTTGGCTTACATGCAAAATGCCACTCAATCTAGAATCTTCTACCAAATACCGGTTACAATCTTGATAAAGTTTACATCAAATGGCCCCACTTGCCTATGAGCATAACATGCCATGTACATTACAAAATAACATTATATATGAGATCCATCACATTGGAAGTGGGTCATTATATAATAATGAGAACTACAAAATAATGTTAGGATGGGATCCTAAAAATATGATACAAGCCATATTATTGCAGCAGGGCCATGGTTATATGATGGGAGAAGCCTTTTCCTAAGATGGTGGGGCATTGATTTCAATAAAATAACCTAAAGTATCAACTACGCAGTAATCTGGGTGAGATTGCCTAGTATCCTTAGTCATTTTTAGCATGAGGAAGTGTTGTGAGGTATTTATCAAGCCATTAGATACTTGGTTGTTTTTTATCTAGCTACTAAATTTAGATCAATAATAATAAATTTCGTATGTGCATTATGGCTAATATTGAATCTGAGTTGTCGTGTTCAATGCAATTAGTCTTAGACTCATGTAGTAGGCACCAAGTTATTGAGTATGAAAACAAACCCATGTTTTATTCAATATGTAAAACATGAGGTCATATCAAACCCCAATACCCATATTTGAAGCAAAAGGAAGTGGCCCCTAGAGCCCCTAGAAGAGAATGACATGACCCAAGAAAAATTCTTGCTAGCTCGGTGGTTTCTATCGAGAATCCTCATGCTACTATTTCAAAAGGTAAAGAAGTCATGTCAGACCCTTCACCCAATGATCCTCCTCAGGGGGGCCTATTTGAGCCAATCCACCATGAATTAATTATAAAAGAGCTTGAACTAGAGGAAAGGATAATGGATCAATTTATTGTGGTGGATGTTAATGAGTCTGCCAAAGTGGTGGTCTAGAATATGAACCCATAGAGTGGCAAAATTTTGGACCAAGATCTCCTAGAAGACATGGTGATGAAGACTTTAATCCCTTCAAATTTTCTTCATAACTCCTATCAAAGCTTACTCATCGAGGAACCAGTCATAGAAGAACTTTGCTCCTCCAAAATCCTAGTGAAGCTCCTATTTAGGATTTGACAACCTTGCTTGAGTTGAAATGGTCAACATGCCTTGGGGTAGGGTATTTAGACATAGTCAATTACAGACCCACAATCAAAAGTACACAAAAAGGTTAGATGGATGTTAGAGGTAATCATAAGGTAGGGAAACACTCTAACAAAGTGTTGAGGATCTACGAGGTAGAGTAAAAAAATGCTGATGAACACCATTCCTAGTTGAAGTTTGAGAAAGATAAAGAAATAAATATAAACAACTAAAATTTGATACATTTTGTATCTCCCAATAATGGCTCCAAATATCGAAGATGAAGTTGTTATCGAGGAATATTAGAGGCCTGAATGGGCCCTCCAAGCAACAAATTTAGGTGAGACTTAGGAGAGATGTAAGATCTAATGTTATATTTATTCAAGAAACTAATATGAATAGTTCTAATGAAGAGGTAGTTAAAAATTTACTTTGGAAGGAGATGGGTTTTGTAGAAAATTCTACTAATGGAGCTTTTGGGGGTCTTCTTTGTCTATGGGACCCTAATAAACTGGATGGATCCATTCTATTTATTTCTTATAGAGTGATTAATATTATGTTTTGTAGTAAGGACTCTAGGTAGATATGGATTATGTCTAATATTTATGCCCCTAATATGACCCCTAAAAGTAATATACTATGGGAATATCTGAGCTTTATGAGAAAGTTTCAAGGGGAAAGCTTGGATTCTTGCTAGGGACTTCAATACCCCTTATATTCTTTGGATAAAAAGTGTGGTAGTGATTTTGGTTCTAAAAGTATGGAGGATTTTATTGTATTTATTAATAATCAAGAGTTGATGGATGTAGATTTGAAGGGGTATAAATACACTTGGAGTAATAGATGTCTAGGTAATCAAAATATTTAGATTAGGTTGTATAGGGTGTTAGTCTCTAAGGAAGGTATTCTAGTGTTTGAAGATGCATCCCTTTGCTCTCTCCCCAAAGTGGAGTCTGATCATAATCCTCTGATGTTTGAAAAAGTCTCAAACTCTAGTTTTTTTCGAAACCCTTTAGGTTTGAGGTAATGTGGCTATAACATTAGGGCTTAGATTTTAGAATTCTAATATGGTAATCTTAAGGTTGTTTGGGCCCCCATATTTCTCAAGTGGCTTCAAAGCTCAGAGTTGTTAAAGCTAATTTTAAGGTTTGGAACAAGTACCTTTTTAGTAATGTGTTCTAGAGGAAAAATAGTTGGCTAAACAATTAAATAAAGTTGAATTAAATTTGGAGTCTAGAGAGGTGATTGAAGGGGATAGACACATGGAAAGAAAACTAGTAGCATATTTTCATAACATGTTGGCAGATGAAGAAATTTTGTGGCATAAAAAATCAAGATCCCTCTGGCTACGTGAAGGTGAGAGGAATACACAATTCTTTCACACATCCACCTTAAGACATAGGAGCCATAATAGAGTTATAAAAATTATGAAATCAAATGGTGTTATCTTGAAGGATATTATAGAAATTAGGAAAAAAACAATCGAGTTTTTCAAAATCCTCCTTTGCTCTAAGTATGATAGGGATTTTCAAGCTGAAGAGAGGCTACTACACCACATCCCCCCTAGTTTTAGATGATATGAAGCAAGACTTCTATGATCCCTTTCACAATGAGGAAATTAGGGCTGCTATCTTCTCTATGGGTGGTATGAAAGCTTTAGGGCCGGATGACTTTCCTCCTATTTTATTTTAGAAGTTCTAGTATATTGTTGGTGGTCTAATTTAATTTTTATTGATGTAAAATCAACATTTATAGTTCTTATCTCGAAGTCGATGGGTGCTAAATATTACATTCATTTAAGGTCCATTAGCCTCTTTAATACACTTTTTAAAATTATCACTAAAAATATGGTGAACAAGCTCAAAGTATACCTTAAAATAATTATTAACCATCCTCAAAGTGGATTTATAGTAGGTAGACAAATTCTGGATGGTGTTATTGCAGTGCATGAGTTGATTCATTTTGTAGATAAAAGTAGAAGGCCAGGAACTTTCCTCAAACTAGATATGAATAAAGCATACAATTAGGTCTGGTGGAGCTTTCTACTTAGAGTTCTGGGGAAATTTGGTTTCAATATTTATTGGATTAGACTGGTCAAAGTTTGTATATCATCAGTACAATTCTTAATTTTAGTTAATGGATGACTGATTGGTTATATTAGAAGTTATAGAGGCCTTCGTCAAGGGGATTCTATGTCTTCATATCTATTTATTTTATTAGTTGAGTCTTTATGAGGAGATTTAAAGGTAAATACCACAGTGATGGAAATCAAACCTGCAACTACCATTGACCCAATATCACACCATTAATTCATTCATGACATGTTATTAACCTTTTTAACTTCAATACCTTAGGCCAGTTCTATCAAAGAGATTCTCTAGGACTATGAAAGAGCGATTGGGTAGAAAGTGAGTTTGAGTAAAGGTAAGGTATTCTTCCTAAATACTCCTTTTGATAGGTAGAGAAACATTATTGAGATCTTGGGATGTGAGATTGATTCCCTTCATTCGGTTTATCTTGGATTGCCAAGGTTCAAAGGGAAGATTAAGATTTTTTTATGGGAATCATTTGTAGAAAGAGTTCAAAGAAACTTGACAGGATGGAAAGAGGTGCTTTTGAGCCAAGCAGGCAAAATTATGCTAGTTAAGTCTACTCCTCAGAGCATACAAGTGTATTTCATTTCTCTCTTATAAATTATGAGAAATATTCTTTGGAAAATTGAACAAATTTAGTGATCCTTTATTTGGTTTAGTTTTGAGGAGAAGAGAAAATTCTTGCTTGTAGTATGGGATTAGGTGTGCAATAGGAAATAGTTGGGAGGTATGGGCTTAAGAAGAATAAAAATATTAAAGAGAGCACTAATATCTAAATAGGGCTGGACATTGGTTCAAAAATATAATGTTAATTGGATTAAAATATTGTTAGCCAAATATTTCGGTAGCACTAGTAATTTTCACATAGATCCAAGTCTTTCCCTTGGCTCAACATTCTAGTGTAGTATTGTTAACAACCGCTTTGATATCGTAAAGGGAAAAATATTTGTGTTAGGTAATGGATAGAGCATTGATTTTTAGAAAGACATTTGGGAAGTTAACAAACCATTAGAATGTTATCCTCACATGAGTCTGGTGGAAACAATTACAAGCCAAGCTTTCAGACTGAAGGTTTGTGACTTCATTGTCTCTATTAATGATAGAAAATGCTAGAGACCTTTTTTTCTTTTGGGGATTTTGTAGGAAGATTTTTTTTTTTTTAAATCCCTAATGAATATTCTAAAGTGGATGGTTATTCCTAATTAGGATAGGCTAGACATATTCGTGTGGGGTGTTGAGAAGGATGATTGCTTTTATGTTAAGTCAGCCCACCTGTTGTTAGATGTTCCCTTTGATCCTTAGTTTCCCGTTAGTAATATTTGGTTGAAGGGTCTTACCCCAAATTTTTTTCATTTGGTTTGTGGCTCAAGGGAAATGCCTTATTTTAGATAATTTGCAAAAAATTATTGGTTATATTGAATAGATGCTACCTATGTTGTAGTACTGAAGAATCACTTGTGCACATGTTGTCTAATTATCTCTTTTATTAGTCTACTTCTCCCAGTTCTTGAGGACCATTGGTGTGATTTAGATTTTTCAAAGTTGTTGTCTATCTTGATCATTCAATGGAGGTATCCCTTTCTATCTTTACATATTTGAGCTTTTTGGTCCTTTGGTTTAGCTCATGTTTGATGGTGTATTTGCAAGGAGGAATTCTAGAGCCATTAAAATATCTCCCATCTAGTTGAGTTCAAGGTACTTCAGGTTGTTGCTAGCATTGTTGTAAATATGGATGCATTTCCTTTAGATATGGTCACTTCCACTGGGAAGTTGGTAATGCAGTCATTTCTTGGATTTAGATATTATTCTCTTGATCATCACCTTGAAGCTCCTGCAAAACAAACTACTATTTGGGAACCTCCTCCTCTTAACTAGTTGAAGCTAAATTTTGATGTAGCTTCTAAAGGGAATCCAAAACCAACTAGTGCATGGGGATTGGTTAGAGAATCTAATGAGAGGATTTTGTTGGCTTTCACTAAAATTTTAGATCATTAGACCAATAATTTTGTGGAGGTGTGAGCTCTGTTTCAAGGGGTTTGTCAACTGGAAAATTTGAATGGTAGGAAGGTAATTATTGAAGGGGATTTCCTCAATATCATTAATCTGATCAAAAGTGTTTAGGTCCATTCTTGGATGATCACAAACAATCTTGCTGAAATCCAAAGATGAATTTTAACCCTAAAGAGATTGAGATTAAGCATGTTTACACGAAGAGAAACAGATCAACAAATTTTTTAGCAAACTTGAGACTTCTGCGATAAAGATATATAATTTGGCAGGAGGATTTCCTAGATGGATTAAATCAAATCCACAATGAAATCTCGAGGAGATAATTTATGTTTTCAAATGGGTCTAATATGCGATAGTAGGGATCCCCTAGGAGATTCTGCTTGACTATATTTTTTGATAGCTATAATCTCATGCGTGAGATATAATGCCTTTTTTGGGTTCTAGGTGTTAATAATAAAAGCTCTAATGTATTAATGGTTTTAGCTGGGTTTATCCTACTCGACTATTATGTAGTTTTATTGTTTGTCTGTTTTGTGGATCTTTTTTGATTTGCTATGTTGATTCTATATTTCTTATATCCAACTAGTCGATTGATCCACCTTTATAAAAGGTTTAAAGCACCTTTCAAAATCACTTCATTCATCTTATTTAAAAAAACAAAAAAAAAAAACATAACATCATAAAATTCAATATAAAACAAAATTATATCCTAAAAATATACTAAAAAAATAACTGTTATAAAAAAATATTAAAATAAACCTCTTATTTCCGACTATCCATACATGTGACTCAACTTAACATCAAATAAAGGTGAGGAATCCATAAATAACGTTGGCTATTATTAAATTTTCTAATAATGATATATATTACTCTATTTAAGTTGCTTAGTCACTCATGATGTTTCAACTTTAAAATATTTCTTATTTTAAAGTGGGAATACACGTTTCCGAACAGTGCGAATGAGGGAATTTTTTTTGAGAATATTTTATTTCTAATCCTGGTCAGGCATACTTCAAGTATTAGAGTAAGCCTTTTTGAAAATAAGCTATTTTTTACAATATTTTTATATAAATAGTTATTTTAAAGTTAATGTTTATTCTCTAAAATAGATATATTATTTAAAATTAAATAAATTGTTTAAAACGGTATTTTACATGTATACACGAAACGCCACAGGGAAACGACACGGTTATAAAGAGCAAATAAGAATCTAAGACCACCAAAATGAGCAAATAAGAATCTAAGACCACCAAAATGAGCAAATAAGAATCTAAGACCACCAAGTTAGAAATGTTTGCTACAGCTTCGGGTAGTTGGACATTTTTCAGACCTTTGTTGAAAAGTGGTGTTTTTTTTTAAGACCATTGTATTTGCTGATTTGTTATAATTTTTTACCTGCAGCTTCATCCCATGGAGTACATTTTCCAGCCGATGGTGGTTATAAAAATTATGCTAATAGAGTGGATTTTAGGAAAGAAAAAGAGCAAGTCAAGGAAGAAAACAAAGCAAATCAAGGAATCCGGTGGAATTTCATATGAAAAGGATCCTGAATGGTTTCAGAGGGTGAGAGGAGGAAAGGAAGAGGAGGCAGGAAGCCTATATGATGGCAAGGAATAGGTTTAGGTGTCAATAATATTTTTTGCATCATCCAATGGGATTAAAAAATTATAATAAATAAAAGGATTTTTTTTTTTTAAATTGGTTATATTTTTTAATATATAGATGGGATAAGGAAGAAGGTACATTATTATTTAAATTGTTTGTTATATTATTATACAAAATAGGTAAGGAAGGAAGTATATTACCACTTTGATTGTTCGTTTTATCATTTATGTTATGTGGTTGTTATGTAGGTATCTTTTGCTAACTTTGAAGTATATTCTGATTATTATACATGTATTTTTAAATAATTTTTTATATTTCTAAGAGATTACTTTTAATAATTGATGATGAACATCATTAATAATATTATTTTTTATTTAATCCCCAAGTAATATTATTCTTTATTGAATTCTCACATATATTTTTGTAGTTCCCCTCAATTGAAATATATTTCTAATTTCTTTATGAAATGCTTTAGCATTTGCATAATTTTTAGTTGGTTTTAAGTATGTGAGGAGAATTTTGCCTTCATTATTTCTAAAAGCACCACCAACACTAACATTTCTTGAATATTTTTTAGAAGCACCATCAAAATAAATTTTGATAAATCAAATTTCTAGATATTTTTATTTTACCCTAGATTGAAGTAAATCATTTGTTTTAATTCCATTACCACATATGGCTCTTCAATGTATGTTCAAATCTTGTAAAAAAGATACCACCTCTTTTTATACACTTGAGATTGCCCATACTAGTTATCATATCCTAATTGTAGATATTTTAAAAGAGATGCTCAAATCTTGTAAAAAAGATACCACCTCTTTTTATACACTTTAGACTTCCCATAATGGTAGATATTTTAAAAGAGGGGCAACAATACACTTTCAAATTTGAACATGATTTTGAAATTTATTTTTAATAATTCTATTATTACCTTCAAGCCATAAATTTCAATTAATAATGGAAGGTCCAACCTCCACATAATATAAAATGATTTACCTTTGAAATAATTAATCCAACATTTCATCAACTCTTTCAATGTTTATAGAGATACCTAATATATTTTCATATTTTTTAGAAGGTAACCCCAAATGGTGTTAGCAAAGGCACAATGAAGAAGTAAATGGTCTCATGTCTCTAAATCCTTCTCACATCTAAAAGTTCTATGATATACTATTTTTTTTAGACTCTCTCATGTAAGAATATTACTTTGAAATACTAACCAAATTTTTTTTGAAGCCTTAGGGAAAGCCTCTAATAACCAAAAATTATTTCAAACTTTAAATCCTAATATTCAAACTTAATTGAGTATCCATAATCCTTTGATAGATTCTAAACCAACCCAACCTTTCATGTAAAAATCAACAAATAAAACTCTTAAAGCATATTTTGAAGTTCATATGTAATTTGTCTGAGTTCCTCTCTTTCAACCAAGTTACTATCTTCTTCCTTGAGCCATTTCTTCCTAGATTTTTGGAGCCAATATGACTCTTTTTCCAGTGCATTATGTTAATAAAATGTATTTTTTTCATGTAAGAATCCTAATTCATTCAATTATTTTCTACTATATTTTATAAAAAAATTGATCTTAAATTCAAAATTTTTAAATGTTACCAAAATATTTGGTATTCCAAATATTCATTTGCTCATTTAAAAATCTTTATCTTTTGAATAAACCTATACATACACAATCCTTCAATTTTTGATTTATCCAACCATAACATAACCATTTGGAAAAAACTAGGGTCTTGGAGCTACATAGACTAGAAGCAAAATAACTTTAGATGATCATTATTGTGTAAATAAAAAGAATAGATTTGTGATATTATGTTGCTAACATTAAAATATTTGAAGAGATTATAAACTTTATTTGTAACCATTTATTGATTGGATAACAAGAATCTATCCACCTATTATCCCGTGTATATTGAAAACGACTAATATCCTAGAGGTTATTTGAATTAAAAAATGAGGTAGAATTTTAAATTGATTTAGAATATCCTCAAATACCACCCTTCTTTTTTAATGGAGATAGAACAATGTTAGAATTACCCCTAAGAATCTATACTTCATAATGAATCATCATTGTATTTGATAAAAATATGCTATTCTTTTTTAATAGGTCCTTCCAACATCTTTCATGATATGTAGCTATAGTTGGTACATATACATTTATAACCTCAACTTTGATGTTTTTAATTTTCCTATAAAACAGTGCAATAACCCAATTGCATTATGCTTCTAATAATTACCCATCTCATTTACGTTTATCCTATATTATTGCAATACTGCTTGAAACTCATATACAAGAAACTACTAGATAATTATCCATATATCAAATTTTCTTAAGAACATTCTTATATTCCTCTTTCTTACAAAATAAACCAATAACCCAATTACTTGTTGCTTCTAATAATTATCCATCCCATTTGTATTTATCTCATATTATTGCAATACCATCAGAAAATCTTATAGAAGAAATTGTTAAATAATCACCCATCTTCAAAATATTCTTAAAAGCATCCTTACATATCTTATTACTTATTTTTTTTTCTTGTATTAAAATAAACTCAAGATTATAAAAACGTATTTGTTCCTTAATAACTCTTTTTTAGGGATCTTATTCATACCCATAATTTTTAATGATATCATTTTCATTAGTGGAATTATCCCCCCTTATTTTTAACACCTATGATATTATTATTTGGATTCCCATATTAATATTCCCTTCAGTTTATTTTTCTCTTTGTGCATGATTTGATGGTCTTCCTCTCTTTTTTCATTCTCACCAACACTTTCATCTTCATCAATCTCTCTCGTGTGCAACTTTATCCCAAGTTTAGTAATAAAAAAGTCTAAGTGTTCTTGTTAATCCTTCCCATCATTAAGTTTTAAATACTAAAATGTAAAATTAAACATGCTCCTTTGAAGGTTATAATTCACCTAGTTTCTAGTAAAACCTACAACCCATATAAATTGACATTTCTATTAGTGGTTCACAGTTAATATTTCTTGATGCTCATTATGCATCTGAGTTTTTTATTAGGTCAAAACAAGTAGGATAAACACCTTGCAGCTTCTACTATAATCAATGGTTAAAATTTAATCCATAAATAGGAAAATTTCTAAGCTATCCATGTATCCACACATTTTTGCTTATTGATCCATCAATACGTGCCCTTAGATTTTTGACAATCGATCATATTTGCTTAAGATTAATGGTATACCTACAAATAGTGATTGTAGGAGCAATACTTAGCTTTCACATATATTTCACTAATTATTTCTCATAGAGACCCATTTAGAAACAAATAGTTCACATTGATTAGCCCATGATAATCAACGGTCTAGACTTATTGAAACTTATGAATCAAAGCCATAATTCAATGATGTGTGTTACACCATGTAGACATGATCGACGATCTAAATAAGATAAAATCATACAATCTATATTTTTATACCTAGTTATCAATGAATCTTGGGCATCCGTTAATAAAATATCTTCCTCTTGGGTTAAACTTCTAGCATATTTAACCTAAAATATATAGCTTGTAATGTTGAATGACTTGCATTTATCCGCTACTTTGAGAACTAATCCCAACTATCCATTTATCATACTTAGAAATAAGAAAATAATAATGAAGTTAAATTTCAAGCATATCTTCCTCTCATTAACGACACATGATGATTACTTGAGAGATCTACAACTCAGAAGTATTTTCCAATAGATCCATAGTTCAAAAAAGCTAAACGTAAATTCCCTTTAACACTAAGTTGCATGCGATGTACTATCCAATAAAGCTAACTCAATGACACAAAACATTCTCCCAATTATTTACGACCCAAATTTATTGAAATTAAATTAAAGAAGTGATTAATATGAATTGAATACCAAATAAGATCTCACCTTGAAGAGAATGAATTTATAGCCCATGATGTTGCATAAGAGATGATGTAATGGTGAATATTGGCTTGCTAAAACAAATATTTCTATGTTTGCAAAAAAATATTTTACCTAGAAGGTCCACGCACAATAAGCACAACTTAGAATATAATGTATTAAAAATTTAGTTGTCATTACATTCCACAAGAAGTAAAAATAGTATGAGAATTGGTGACCTACAATTATTTCCTACACTAAAAAAAATCTTATTTTTAGTTCTATCAATAATTCCACCCATAACCTTATACATAGCATTATGAGGTAAAAAAATCATGCACTAGAAGGTACCTTAAAAATAAGCTTATCTATAGTGAACCTCTCTTCTCATACTATATATTTCAACAATATATCAAAATATTGAACATGAATCCACAAATAAATTAATTGTACAATAAAATGCTCAATATAGATTGATCATACCCTTGAGGTAGGGGAACACCATACAATGCTCATTTTGGAAGGAAGCCACTCCACAAGATCTCTAGCTCCACGAGCCAAGACTTATTAAAGAATACATTATAGATTATATATAACTTTTTCAATGGGGGTACATCTCTTTTTCTATAAGAGTGTGATGGTTCACCTTCCATGAGTCACAAGATCACCCATGTGGTGGTTCACCTTCCATGAATTACAAAATGCATAATAATATGACAATATTCCTTGTGGTTACATATGAAAATATTCTCCCAATGGTTACAAATATGATTCTATGACATACCTATTTCTAATTTGATATGTGGCTTTCCTTACTCAATAATTAATTTATGGCTCATACCATTATACAATACAATATTAAATTATTAAATATTAAGTACCTATCTTGGATACCTAATATTCCATCTCCCTTACAAATATTTCATCCTTGAAACATTAGAAGAGGTTAAATAATATGATTTTTTGAGCCATGTTGAATACTGGTACCAATCATGATCATCCATCCATCGTAGTGGAACTATGATTGGTGGTGATCTTCGTTGATGCCAACGTCATGTGTTGGAAGCATAAATTTCACTTTTTTCATCCATACCTGGTTGTATTTATGACTGGTAGCATATCCAAAGGGTTGGATCCTTTGGTTCCTTATATGTTCCTCATTGTTCTTATGTTGCCTCAAGCCCTATGTCCATGATTTTTGCCTATCATGGTGGTGTATATGGTCTGTTTTTTCTCTTCTCTCTTACTCGTTTTCATTGGTTCTTCTCTTACTTTCACTTCCTTGATTTTTGCTATTGCCTCCTCTTGAGATTGTATTTTAGGTTATGTTTTTTGCTCTTCACTTTATTTCCCTGCAATAGCTATCAGGTTTTTCTTACATTGAGAAATATCCTGTAATGTTATCTTCTTTCGGTACCATAACTTCATGAATTTATTTTGTACATTAATGTTAATAGCACCCAAATAAATAAAGCAAGGATAACCAAGAATAATATCTTCATAATTCATATCAATAGCATGAATATATGAATGTAAAATATATCTATCAATTATGAGCTTTAAATCTTCAAAAATTTGAACATTGTCTCCATCAATTTGTATGTGTTTTATTTTATTTACTTGGACTTGCAACCTCTTAGTCAAATACATATTGATAAAATTATATTTGTTGTAAGGGTTAATGGAAATAATAATTTTTTGATTTTGAATGCACAATGAACTTCCAAAATAGAATTTTTACATTCAAACAATTTTTTTTACCATTGTTTGGCACTAACATAAAAAATGTAGTTTCTTTCGCTTGCAGATTATTATCCTTTTTCTCGAAATCCCATTTTCTTAAAAAAAGAACTTCAAATTCTTCCCATGTGTGCATATAATCATGAGAACTAGAAAAGTTGCAATACCAAGATGAAGCTTCCCCTTGCAAAGACATTAAAATTTTAAAGCTCCAAAAATATTCAGAAGAATATAAAGACTTAAAATTTTCCCACCATTCCCTAGCATCAATATCATCTTCTCTAGAAAATTTTGGCAACTCCATATCTTTTTTTTTTCAAAATAGCTAGGGTTTGAATAACCAGAACTCAAAAATTAAAATTTTTGAAATCTCATCTATTTCCTTCTTCAACAATTAAATCTGCACTTTGTCTTCAAAATAAAACAAACAATTGATTTTCTTACCCGGATTGAAAGTTATGAATTTTTTTCCCTTTTTTCAGTAACCCCAAAACAACACCAAATTCCCAACATGCAATAATTATAACTCCCTCAATAGTGATCAAAATTTAACAAGTAGTCATTTTTATAGTACTCAAAGTAACATGCATGCTAATGCAAAAATATTCTCAAAATGACTACTAAAAAAATTATTACGATTTTTTCTTTTTGAATTTTTTTCATGAAGCCAGAAAACAGCTTGAACAACCCAACTTCAAACAACTGTAAGTCTCTTAAAACTTATTAGAAATCCACAAATGAGAATTGGTTTTTATAGTACTCAAATAATATATATTTTAGTACCAAAATATTCTAAAAATGACTCCTGAAAAATTTAATATGAATTCATTTTTATAGTACTCAAAATAATATATATTCTAGTACCAAAATATTCTACAAATGACTCCTGAAAAAATTAATACGGATTTTTTTATTTTGAAAAAAAATTCACAGCAAAAAAACACCAAAAATAACTCAATTTCAAACAATAATAATTTTCTCAATTAATATACCCATGTGTTGTAGGTGATTTGGAGAGGGTAGAGCAATCCTTTAAGGGAGGTCCCTGGTTCAAATATGCACCCTACCAGCACATCAGGTACCCAAAATCTAGTTGATAATGTTGGTGCGGTTACGACCATGCGTGACTCTAGGGTGATTTTTATGGTGTAGAACCCCTTGATCATGGTTTATCAGAGCAAGGCGGCCCCATAAGGGGTTTTCTCTAAAAAAAAAAATTCTCAATAAATATTAAAATTTAAAAAATGAGTAGTCATTCTTGTAGTACTCAAAGAGATCTATAGAGTGGAGCAAAATCCTTTTGAAAATGATTGCTGAATAAAAAGTATAGCCTCCACAAAATGTAATATTTTTTGATAAACATGCCAAAGATTTGCAAAAGAAAACCCACTTTACCCAAATCACTACTCTAAAACCAAATATACTGAACCTCTCTTCTCATACCATATATCTTTCAACAGTATATCAAAATATTCAACATACATCCACAAATAAATTAATTGCACAATATCGTTTCAACCTCTCTTCTCATACCATATATCTTTCAATAGTATACCAAAATATTCAACATACTTTAGCCTATGCAATGTCGTTTACAAAATCCTCACTAAAATCATGGCTATTAGAATTAAGAGCATCTTGCCTAGAATCATTGAGCCATGCCAAGGAAGTTCAGTTTAGGGCAGATCTATCCTCGATGGGGTAATTTCCATCCATGAAGCCCTACATTCAGCTTCTAAGACTAAAAATCCAACTTGTGTTCTCAAGCTTGACATGAACAAAGCTTATGATAGATTCAATTGGACCTTTCTATTAGATATCTTACACAAGTTTGGATTTCATCCTGAATGGGTTGACCTTATCAGAGCTTGAATTTCATCTCCTTGGTTCTCTGTTCTCATTAATGGATCCACTGCTTGTTATTTTAAAATTAGTAGAGGCCTTATGCAGCAGGATCCCATTTCACCCCTTTTATTCATTATCATTACTGAAGCCTTAGGCAGAACCATCAAATGTGCTTACAGAGTTGGCCTTTTCTCAGGGATTAAATCCTCTTCCCAGAATACCCCGATTTCACACCAATAATTTGCGGATGATACTATATTGTCGACTAGTGATTCTGCATTTGAAGCACATGTAATAAAATACATTCTTAATATTTATGAAGCAACGACTGAGCAAAAAGTCAACTTAAATAAAATTAAATTGTATTTTTAAATACACCTATTCAAAGACATATCAAGATTTCCAAAATTTTGGAATGTTTTGTAGTTGCTCTCTCCGCTACTTACCTGGGGCTCCCTCTATTTTGTGGTCAACATACAACCTCTATGTGGACCAATGTTATAGAGAGGATTCAAAAAAATCTTGTAGGATGTAAGGGTAACATGCTATCTCAAGCAGCCAAATGCACTTTAACTACAGTAGTCCTTCAAAGCATCCATGTCTACTTTCTGTTTGTTTTTTGGGCACCAGTTACATTTTCCCTCATAATAGAGGAAATTCAAAAAAAAAATTATGGATTGGAGATGAGAATAAACAAAGGATCCATATTGTGGCTTGGTACAAGGTTTGTAAACCCAAATATAAAGGAGGAGTTGGGCTAAGAAGAGTTATTTATCTTAATACAACTTTGGTTACCAAGAAAGCTTGGAGATTGGTATCAGGAGAGGGAAATGAATGGATATCCATTGTCAAAATGAAGTATCTTCAAGATGGCAATTTCCTAAATGATGACACCAAAAACTGGGGATCAACATTCTGGAATTCCATTATGAGCATGAAGCCTCTCCTCAAAAAAGGATTAAGGTGGAAGTTGGGAGATGGTAGTAACATTGAATCCTAGGAAGACAAATGGATCACCCAATACCCCATATCAATGACCCTATTATTTCTAGACTCAAGTCCTTTAATGATTCCAAGTTAGGGCATAAGGTTTCTAATTTCCTTCACACTTAGAATAGCACTACCAATTGGATTCCCATTAGGAGCCCTACTTTCTCGAATGAGTCAGCCATTTTGAACTCTATCCTATAGTCCACCATCATTCCTTCTAACAACATTGTTGACCAGGTCATTTGGGAGCCTTCTAAAAGTGGGGATTTTTCAATCAAAATATCCTACCACCTCCTCCTTGATAATGAGGACATCCTACTGCATTTTAACCTTTTTTCGGTTAAGTCTCTCATTCCTAAGGTCTCTTTCTTCTCTTGGCTGGCCATTCAAGAGAAAATACTTACCACAGATAACCTTATTAGGAAAGGCATTCCCATCCCTAACAGATGCTATCTTTGCCAAAATTCCTGGGAATCCACTTCACACCTCTTCCTCCATTGCCCCTTCTCCTCATCCATAATCAACTCCATTTTCCATTCCTTCCATATCTAGTGGGACAAACCCAGCTCCATAGGTGACCTTTTCAACCATTGGCCCTCCCCCTTCCATGACCCCCACCTCAAATTCTCCTGGAAAATATTACTTCACCACTTCCTTTGGCAAATCTAGATTGAAAGAAACAAAAAAATCTTCTCCCAAAGGCCTAGCGCTCCCAAGCTCATTTCTTCCAAAATCTTGGCCAATGCCCTAGATAATTCCTTTCTCATTCTCCCTGCATTTAAGCTGACCTCCAAGTCTAAATCTAATCTTGGCAATGATCTTGGTCTATCCTTAGAGGTTTTTCACCCTCCATCCAACCTTAGACTTTATTCTCATTGGGATCCTCCGTCGATAGGATGGTTCAAACTAAATTTTTATGGAGTTGCTAAAGGGAATACAGGGAAATCTGGGGTAGGAGGTATCCTCAAAAATCACCAAGGAGAAATCATACTTGCCTTTGTTGAAGGATTAGAAGAGCAGAAAAATCATGTTATTGAAGCCAAAAGCATATGGAGGGGTATTTTCCTTGATAAGAATCTTACCAACAACTTGATAATCGAAGGAGATTCCCTCAAAATTATCAATTACCTCAAACATATAAATTATAGACCATATTGCAGAGTTAGAGATTACATTGAGGAAGCTAGGACCTTGGTCCTTGACATGCAACAAGTTATTTTCCAGCATGCTTACCGAGAAGAAAATAAATCTGTTGACAGATTAGCCAAATTTGGAGTTAACATGGTCAACTTTTAGACTTGGTATGATGACATTCCTAAGGATATCCAAGCCATTATAGATCAAGAAAAACCTCAAAGGAATCTCCCTCATCAGGAGGCTATCCTCTAGGATATTCAACTTTCCTCTCATGTGTAACACCATTAGATTCTTAGGATTTTTCATGCGCCACGTGATCATTCCTCATCAACATGGCAAGTGGAAGGTCCTTCACACCCCTCCGCATGATAAGGTCCATGTGTCTCTTCACATCATTCCTTGTTACTTCTAGTAGAGCATCCACATGTCCCCTTTGATTAATATCAATTATCAACATAATTTTATCTAGATGTCCTTCCACGTCACCCTCCACTATCATAATATTCAAATTCCCATCCACGTCACCATCCATCGAAAGGTCCTTTTTGTTTGGGAAATCAATTTTGGAATGTACGCTAACAACATTTTCAATCTTTGGTATCCTTTGTATAATTTGTGTAGGAATCGTTACATGGTGTTGAATTGAAAAATAAGAATATCTCCCAAATATCATCATCTTATTCAACCAGTGCGCTCGTTGAGGCATTAGAAAACTACTTTCTCAAGGTTGTGTAAACTCAAATTCCAACTCAGCGTGGCTGCCTGAGAAATGTTTACCATTTACAATCTAAGGACATGGTACAGTACGAGGGATATTTTTGAGGCCAACAGTCATGAGCTGGCTCTTCGAAATCTATAATTTGTTTTCCTGAGAATTTTTGGAGGTGCGTCCTTACCTTATAGATTTCCTAGACCGACTGTCTTTGATAGTTCTATCAAGTGCATGATTCCAAAATGCCCCTTTTGTCTGGTTGTGTGTATTTTTCTGAGTTGGAAGGCTTTTCTCCTATGTAAGCCTCCTTATCCCCATGAGCCATATTTCACTTTCATCCACGTATACATTTAATTTTCTCCACCATGCTCAGTAATGATGTTGTTTAGTATCGCCCACCCTTTATGGTATTTCTCCAAAGTTCCTATCCTTTTCATCAATGTTGGTCCTCCCCACTCCGTCCTCACTCACCAGCTTTCTTCCCTCTACCTGTGTAGGTCGTTGTCCCTTTTTCCTATCCTCTCCCTCATTTTTCCCCTTTCCACCATGGAAAAAAATTTTATTGAGCCTAGCTCCTATGTGTGTGACTCTATGGTGAATAAAATTCTCAAAGATAGACATTTCTTCCCCTTCCTCCATATGTTTTTCTGGAGTTGATCATGAGATTACGCTTGCTTTCCTGGAGACATGGGATAATGGTGTTGTTACTGTGCATGGTAGGAGCTTTATGGTTGATATCTGCCTGTTGTCCTCCATTACTGGCCAAAAACCTGAAGGTCGTTCCATCCATAGGCATAAGCATAATTGGGAAGTTGAGCTCACCAAATTTAAAGGAAATGAGAAAATTCTCAAGAATGCTAAAAGCCCTAGGATTTTTAGGAGTGACCTCAATTCCCCCTGGGATGTTGTGATGAAGCCCATCATGGAATTCATCACTGTTGATGACCCTGATAGACTCCTCAAAACCTACCACTTGGCTTTCGTTAACCATTTTTGGGACATCAATTTGCTCAACATTCCCCTCTTCCTTTTCAATTCTATGAACAAGTCTATTGATAATTGTAGGAATAAGAAAATTCATGACCTTCCTTGCCATCAGGGTTTGTTCAAGGTCATCTACTTTATGTCCTGGAAAATAGCCCAAAAACCAATCCTAATATTCTTAAACCTACCAAGCCTGCAGGGTCCTCATCTTGCCATTTTTTAGATGAGAGAAAGAGAAAAATTATTGAGGATGTCACTGATTTGAGGGCCAAGAAGAGCATTAGTTTTGATAGCACGGAGGAACCTATTAGGAAGTCTGCTCGACTTCAAAACTTGGAAGCCAAGCGCAACATCATCGAGATCAAGAATGAGGAAGAAGAAAAAGAGGATGAAACCAAGCACCTGAAAGAGTTCATCATCTCTTCCACCACTGCTATGATGAATGTGATGGTAAATTCTATTCTGGACATCCGAGAAGGTCTGCCAAAACTTTTCTTAGGTGGGAAAAAAATCTAGGAGGTTGATCGGGGATCCAAAGCGGAGAAGTTTGATATCAAAGAAGAATGTAAGGATGACGATCCCAGGCCGAGGAGGACACCAAGGACGAGGATAAGACCTCAGCTGAGGACTAATTTCCTTTCTTCCATATTTTTTGCTTCTAAGGCTACCCTGCGTGGAGCCTGGTCTCTTTTGATGATAGGTCACTTTTTGGTTTTATGGTATCCTAGCATGAAGGCTTTTACTTCTTCAGCTATAGTTTTTATGTTTTTAGGTTCAGTCCTATTTCTCAAAGTCTTCAAGTTTGAGGCTTCGACCTCACTTTTGTGTTTCTTCTATGCTTCGTGGGTCCTCAAGCCTGAGGTTGCATCCTCAATGGTGAATCTTGCTAGTCTAAGTTTTGAAGGGGGTCAAAAGTGTGTCCTTTATCGTGTCACAACTTATCCTGTTGGTTTTGTATTAATTTTAAGGGATCCTTAAAACCCATTCAGTAACATAATTTATTAATTTACCAAAACAAAAATTAATTGCACAATAAAATGCTCAATAAACTAGAGATTTATTATACACTTGAGGTATGGGAACACAATACAATGCTTCTTTTGGAAGGAAGCCACTCCACAAGATCTCTATCTCCACAAGCCAATATTTCTCCAAGAATACATAATAGATTATAGATAACTTTTTCAATGGGGATACATATCCTTTTACATAAGAGTGTGACAATTCACCTTCCATGAGTTACAAAGTGAATAATGATATGTCAATATTCCTTACGGTTACATATGATAATATTCTCCCAATGGTTACAAATATGATTCTATGACATACCTATTTATAATTTGACATGTGGCTTTCCTTACTCAATAATTAATTTATGGCTCATACCATTATACAATACAATATTAAATTATTAAATATTAAGTACCTATCTTGGGTACCTAACATTCCATCCCCATTACAAATGTTTCATCCTCAAAACATTAGAAGAGGCTAAATAGTATGATATTTTGAGCCATGTTGAATATTGGTGTCAATCGTGATCATCCATCCATTGTAGTGGAACTATGATTGGTGGTGGTCTTCATTGATGCCAATACCATGTGTTGAAAGTATAAATTTCACTTTTTTCATCCATACCTGCTTGTATTTATGACCAGTAGCATATATAAATGGTTGTATCTTTTGGTTCCTTGTATGTTCCACATTGTTCTTATGTTGCCTCAAGCCCTGCCTCCATGATTGTTGCCTCTCATGGTGGTGCGGATTGTGATATACTCCAACCTTATCCCGATGTTCAACATGTTTTTGCTCTTATCTCTTACTCACTTTCATTGGTTATTCTCTTTATTTTTCTTCCTTTATTTTTGCTACTACCTCCTCTTGAGATTCTATTGTAGGTTGTTTTGTTTTCTCTTCACTTTGTTCCCTTGCAATAGCTACCTATTTTTCCTTACATTGAGAAATGTCCTATAATATTATCTTCTTATTTTGGTACCATAACTTCATGAATTTCTTTTGCACATTAATGTTAATATTAACCAAAGAAAGCAACCAAGGATAACCAAGAATAATATCTACATCATTCATCTCAATAGCATGAAAATATGAATGTAAAACATATTTATCCATGGTGAGCTTTAACTCTTAAAAAATTTGAACATTGTCTCTCTCAATTTGTATGTATTTGATTTTATTTGCTTGAACTTGCAACCTCTTAGTCAAATACATATCGATAAAATTTTATTTGCTACTAGGGTTAATGGAAACAATAATTTTATGATTTTGAATGCACCCATGAACTTTCAAAATAGAATTTTTACATTCAAACAAATATTTTTTACCATTGTTTGGCCCTGACATAAAAGATGTAGTTTCTTTTGCTTGCACATTATTATCCTTTTTCTTGGAATCCCATTTGCTTAAAAATGCAACTTCAAATTCTTCACATGTGTGCATATAATCATGAGAACTAGAAAATTTGCAATACCAAGATGAAGCTTCCCTTGCAAGGACATGAAAAGTTTAAATATTAAGTACCTATCTTGGATGCCTAAAATTATCCTATTTACATAGTCCTCTCCTAAGTTATATAAATATTTATAAATTTGGAAAATAAGTTGATGTTTGGAGTTAGAAGTCATATCTAGAGAATTTGTAAGTTGAACAAGATTTCTTTATTTTTTTTACATCTTTTATTTAAAATGAATTGCTACAACCCATAGAAGAAAATTCTCATTCTCATTATTTCAAGGCACAAACAATAAAATATTTAGATAAGGGTTATATTTCATTTCATGTTGTTTTGGTGGTTTCACTTGTATTATAACCAAATGCATCTCCACCATTGGTTCACCTGTATTGTAACCAAATGCATCTACACCAATTATAATTAAATTATAACATATTCTAAGTAAATGGGCGCATACATAGATGCATATATCAATCATTTAGTTTTTTTTATTTAATAAAATATTAACAACTAAAAGGATATTAAATAGATTTAAAGTGTATATTAATTGACCGTTGTTATATTTTACCACCAAAGCTAGTTTCAAATAATTTCATTTTTATTCCATGATTTATAGGTGATCGAATAAGAATGCGAATGCCTAGAGGAATTGGAAGTATATAGTGAATCTAGAATTTATCCTAATCACTCAAATGCAAGACAACTTAGTTACCCAACAAGAAAGGGACATGACCAAGGAAATTGGAAGAATCCATGGTCGAGAATTTTAAATTCAAGAAAGAAGCACAAAATGATACATCATCTAGGTAGTAACAACCAACTCATTTGTACAACTATAAAGCACTAAAATTTTCAAATTTATAAGGCTATAAATAGTCATTAAGAGCTCATTACAAATGATAGAAATCCATTTTTAGCATTAGATATTATAGAGATTTATTTCTCATTTGTAGTTTGTGGATGTCTAAACCTTGTCATTGTACTTGGAGAATTATTCTTATAATCACATGATGTTAGCAAGTCTAAAAATTGTAATCATTGAACATCTTTGCCAATGCAAGATATTAGAATTATTGGTGTAATTTTTGCATGTTGATAGTGGTTACATTTGATTCAATTGTAGTATTTTTTTTTCTCTTTTTAAGATGGCATTGCATTGGTCTCTAATTGTGTGAATGTTGATTGGACTAAGGCTGGTTTGATTCAGAATTGTTGCTTCAATAAATTTAGTATAAGGTTACAAGGATTCAACGGCTTATTTCTTTATTTTGAGCTTACTTTACATGATGATACTATTGCATTTCTATAAGTTTTAAAATTATCATTGTCATTTGCTATAATGACCATAACTATGATACAATAAATGATGTATTGATGATATTAAGGTAAGAAGCCTAAAATATTGTTTTTTAATTCTTTGATGTAATTTTGTCATAATTAATGTTTGTGCTTTGATGATGATTTTAGTAATTAAGGCAAATTTGGAATACTTCAAGCCTAGATAGTGAATTGGAACTTACCCTTGTAATAGTTATATGTAACCTTGAATTGTTCACTTATTTTCCCTTTTATTATTTGATTAATAAGAACATATTCTATCACCCAAAACTTGGGGGAGTAGTATTCCCTTTCAAGAGAGAATAATTCATTATTCTACAATTGGTGTGCATTGACAATTGGATCAAATGTATAACTTAACAGGAAATGGTGCTAGAATATGGGCATAAATGTTTGATTGGTTGTTGCTTTAGGTCTAAAAAACTTACTAGCCTTGGAATGTAAGCTCTAATTTACCTCTACTCTAATTTTGAAAGAGCCTAACATTTATTTCTTAATTTTTATAGATCACTTAAATGTTGAGTTTAATTCTTGATTCTTACAACCTTGAAATTATCTAATTCACACATATGTCATACTTATTGACTATTTAAATTGAAACCTAGTATTATCATGAGTGGATATAATACTTTTGAGGGTGAGATTAAATTTTATAAACCCAAAAAAACTAAAGGTCGGTCAAGAATGCTTCCTTCCATTAACACCTCATCCCAAATTATCACACTATTTATTGATCCATTTGTCACTCCATTAAATTCACCCATGGTAGCATTTGCACCTTGGTTAGGTGGTAGTAGTCCACTAAATATACCTATACAAACTCATGATATGCCCAAGAATGCTAAAATATATTTACTCATGTATAGACATGATGGAGCTAAAATAGCTAAAGAACATATAAAAGCTTATAAAGATGCTTTAATTCAATTGGAAGTTGAACATGATTATGTGGCTTGTAGAATGTTTCCCCTTACTTTGGATGAACTAGCATACAACTGGTATATTAGTTTACCTATAAATTCCATCAACTCCTAGGTTCAACTTGAAACAACATCATCAACTAATTTAAATTACTTGTAGACCCTACTATTATATACCATCAATTTGCCTCAGCCAAAAGGGAGTCCAGTGAACCTCTAAGGCTATTCAATACTAAGTTTTATAAGCTATATAACATATTGACTCCACCCAATACACTTAAAATAGAATCAATTATACAAATGTGTTTTAGAGCTCGAGATCCTCTCACATCCATGTTTGTAAAGAGAACTCCCATATCACCACTCTACCCATTATGTATAATGAGGCATTTATAGTAGAACACCAATTGATACCTCAAGGTTTTGGAATTGGAAAATTATCTTAGGACAACTAGGTGCATTTCATTAGGTCCCAATAATCAATCAATATTTTTCATAGTAGTCATCTATATTGAATACCCTACCATACCCTAGTTATAGTAAGTATTTTAATGCCATTACTACTCCTATCCCTCCAATAACTCAAATATACCTTGATAATCTATTTACTACTAAGAATAATATTGAAACCAATTCCTAGAATATGTCAATATTTTTTAATGCTACTTCAACTCATACCATACTAGCTTTTCTAAATCCTACATCTGCAAATAACATAGTAAATCAGACCAGTAATTCAAATTATCAATTAGAAAACTTGTAGATAATGGTCTTCAAATTAGTAGTGATATGATCCAATTACAAAAATAAGTACCTTATAACCCACCTCCCAATAATCAACCTTAGAATAGGAACTTTAATTTCCAAAGAGTCAATAATCAATAGAATACATGTCCAGACAATGAGGGAGTGCCCAAAACCATTACCAATCCAAATTATTCAAACACCATAGTAAATTGTTTTATTATCTATCTTTAAATAATTGATGTAGAGTGCATTTTACCACACAACACAGTGAAAATGAATGCCATGAATTCAAGAAATACTTAGATATAGTCTATAAATAAATGGAAAATATGGAAATAAATACCTAATGAAGATAATGCAAATCAAGCTAGCTCTAGCAATGGAATAAACTTGGTAGTAGAAACCTTTGAATCATCAAAAGAAGATGAAGGATACGATGGATCTTTAGAAGAATAAGTAAAAGCCTACAAACAGTTCAAGAAAGGAAATAATTAAATGATTAGAAGCAAATTCAAGGAATTGATCACCTCTTCTACTCCACCTAATAATATTTCCATTCCTCCTGATGCATAGGCTAGCAATAATTCCAATCCATCTAAAGCTTATATACAACCTAAGGCTATTGTCCCATCATAGTCACACAAAATTATAGAACATGATAAACCCATGTATAATATTGTAGAAGATTTAATGAAAATTAAAGCAAACATATCTCTATTTGAGGTTGCCCAGTTAACTAACCCACAAGAACTATTAATTAAAGTATTTAGTGATCAAAATAAGAATGAATCTAAGAAAACCACCGATTCCTAAATTGTGTCACAAAAAGACAAAGGGAAAGCCCTTCCTTTCCTCTCGACTATCAAAATTATAGGTAAAAATATTAGTAATTACCTTGTTGGTTCAGGAGTCTTAGGTAATATCATGCCATATATTATTTTCCAAAAGTTATATTTGAATCATACTCCCTCTAATCGAGTAGTACTACAATTAGATAAAATAGAAGTGAATGTGGTTGGCATACTAAAACATATTCATACATAGTTAGCATCAAAGCCTAGAATTCAGTAGTACATAGACATTCAAGTAGTAGATATCCCAGATGGATATGGAATGTTACTTAGTAGAGATTGGTCAAGAAATTTGAATGGATATATGGCCACAAATGTTTCTCACATGTGGTTGCCTTGGTGAGGTGTGGCAAATAATATTAGAATATATAGAGAACCTAGACTTAAATATCCCATAACTGACTACAATAATACCAACAAACTCCTCTATAATGAACCTTAATTAAAAGTCTACACTCTTGAATATGAATAAATTAGTGATAGTTCTAAAACTAAGGTGCCACAAAAAAATAAAAAAAAAATGAAAAGCTAGTCTATACTCTCAAATTTGATGGATCAAAATCCATATAAGGAAGTGGTGCAAGCGTTGAACTCATTATTCCAAGGGATAAATTTTATCTAGAAACCTATAGATTACAATTCTCTTGTACCTATAGTATAAAGAATTTATCTATGGATTACAACTAACCTTAAAAAATAATGTTATATTATTTATAGTACTAGGGGATTCAAAATTAGTGGTTAAATAGATTAGAAGCCAATATGCTTGTCATGATAAAAGACTAGACAATATGTAACTCTTCATTTCAAGATAATACACATGATACTATAAACATACGGACTAGTGAAAATCCCCAAAATGTTTTACTATGAAAATCATGCACTAGTTAGGAGAAAGAAGGAATCATACGAACTCTTAAATATTAAGACATGTCATATTTGGAGCTATGAAGACCTAAAATTATACAATCAAAAAATTATTTCTCATACTATTCCTTTGAAACTGGAAGCAAATCCATTTAGGCAAAAATAAAGGCCTACTAATCCAAAATTAGAATCCATCATATAGAAAGAAGTTAAAAATCTATTAGATGCATGTATTATCTTTTCCATTAGGTATTCTACTTGGGTATATAATATAGTACCTATCTAAAAAAAGAATGGAGAAATTTGACTATGCATCAACTTTAGAAATCTTAATAATATTTCTTAGAAGGATAACTATCCTCTACCCTATTTAGATCAAATTTCACAAATGGTAAATGGATCTGAAATGATATCTTTCTTAGATGGATATTCTATGTATAGTAAAATTATGATATATCCTAAATATAGGATGAAGACAACATTTATCACTAAGTAGGGTACATTCACTTATAATATAATGCACTTTGGATTGATTAATGTAGGTTCTACCTTTCAAAGAGCAATGAATTATACCTCTAGAGATCTGATTGGCAAGTGCATAGTCATTTATGTTGATGATATTGTTGTGTTTTCAATGAAACATGTTATTCATGTTAACAATTTAAGAAAAGTATTTCAAAAATGTAGAGAACATGGCATTTTTTAAAATCCTAACAAATGCATTTTTGGAGTCATTTAAGAAAAACTATTAGGTCATGTTATTTATAAAGATGGTATTTCAATTTCCTGAAATAGTAGATGCACTATAAAAAATTCCTCTCCGAGGTGGTAAGAAAGAATTGAGATCATTATTTTGAAATATTAATTTTTATAGAAAGTTCATCTTAGGATTTGCAAAGATAGTTAGGCCACTAAATTATATGCTCAAGAAATATGCTTAAATTACTTGAAATTTTGAAGCCCAATAATCCTTTAAAGGAATTAAAGATGTTATATCTAATTCTCTAGTCTTAGTGAGTCCTACTTATACACAAACCATTTTCATTTATTCATTAGCTTATGAACACTCTACTGCTAGTGTCCTCTAGTGTCTTAACATAGAAAAATAAAAATAATGAAGAAAAAATAATAGTCTTCATGAGCTTCCCCTTAAAATATTCCCAAGTAAAATGCACAGCTATTGATAAACAAACATTTGCTTTATTAAATGTAGTAAAGAAATTTAGATATTATATACTACATTGTAGAATATTTGCAATTGTGCGAGACCTAGATGTGAAAACCATGTTAATGCAAAACGAATTAGGAGAAATAAGAGGTAAATGGATGACAACCTTACAAGAATTTGATTTAGAGATCCAACCTATGAAAATAGTTAGAGGCCAAGGATTAAGTAAAACTTTAGAAAAAATTGATCCTCAAATACTTTGCCAACAATATTCTATGGATACCAACAAAATTAATGAATGGTATACGGATATAATGTACTACTTATATAATAATAAATACCCAAGTCATTTCAATGCTACTCAAATAATAGAATTATGTCTAAATATTTCTAGCTTCATGATTAAAGTATGTGTTTTATATAGAAAAACCATGAAGGGATCTACCTGAGATGCCTCTATAGATATGAAACTACTCAAGTCATTGATAAATTTCATGGTAAATTTGGGATTAGACATGATTTAACCAATGCCATTGCACATCAGATATTAAGAGCTAGATACTAGTGGTATCATATTTTTAAGGATTCCCATGCTCATGTTAGATTATGCCATGCTTAACAAGTTGCTACTAATAGGGAAAGAACTAATACTATGTATTTATAGCTAGTACTTGAGGCTCACCCTTTTTTCCAATGGGGATTAGACATTATAGGAGTCATAAATTGTAATTCTTCAGCCAATCACAAATACATCTTGACCAAAAATGACTATTGCACTCGATGTACAGAAGCTTGAGCTACTAGGAATTATACTACATATGTCATGATTTAGTTTCTTGAAGAATGCATTATCACTATGTTTGTAATACCCTATTCTTTACTATGTGATAATTTTTCAGCCTTATCTTCACTCTAATTTGTAGAATGGGTCTATGACAACAATTTTAACCTAAAATTTCCTTTATCTACTTACCACAAGGAAATGGTTTAGTTGAATCTATCAATAAGAGCTTATTAATGATAATCAAGAAGATTCTAGAGAAAAACCCTATAGATTGGCACAATATATTTAAATATGATTTATGGGTTGATAGGATTAGAATAAAAGTTTCTATAGATAAAATCTACTTACCACTGAGTCTATGATTAAGATCATGTTTTAGCTACTAATCTGAAGATTATGATATTGCATTTCATGAAAGATTTCTCATAAGTGGATGATAAGGTAGAAGCAAGGCTGACTAATATGATGAATTTAGATGAGAAGAGAGAGTATGCCCTTGAAAATTTTACCAAACATCAAGGGATAGTTAAAATATGGTTTGACAAAAGAGCTAGAATCAAATCCTTTATAATATTTGACTTAGTATTATGGTAGGATAAAACACATGAAAATAAATGAGATCATGATAAGTTTGATAATATTTGGTTAGATCCCTATCAAAAAAAAATATATATATTTAGGAGAGAATACCTTTAGATTGAATAATTTAAGTGCATAAGATGTCCCTCTACTATTCAATGGGTAGTTCCTTAAACATTTTCATCCTTGAAGTAATATCAATAAAACAATCAGGTAATATAGTTTTATGTTTTATTTTTAGTTTGGACTAGTTTTTTTTCTCAAATTATTAGTTACTTCTCATTTTATATATTTTCATTGCATTTCATTTTTTTTATTGTGCTTAGTGTTTAAACAATTGGTTTTTGCATTATTTTATTTTATTACACTTTTACCTATTTTTGTTTGATTAGCAACACTTCTTTGTGTGAAATTTCTTGCTAAGCTTATATTAGATTCTCTATCTACACTTTGGATATTCATATATTCTTCCCTTAATTTTGGTATTTTATCTAAATGCAATTGGTTTTAATTTTTTCTAAAGGTAAATGTTTCTTATCAATTGATGACGAAGGACTTACTTTAACATCAGGTGAAGCTAAGAATTAGGAAATCAGATTATTTGGTGTTCATTCTTTGATTATAGGGCTAATATAGATGAAACTGGAAATAGTATAACATAATGCTAAGGCTTCACATTTATTAACAACCTTTAAATAATTCTTAGGTCATATGAATAAAATCATCATGATTTGATGGCTAGGTTAAGATACATACACTCTAATTTTTAGCCTTATATATCCCTAAACTAAAGCAAAATCAATTTTTACAATTGATCAAAATACTTCTTAATCAAGAAGGAAAATACTAATAATAAAAATAATTTAGTGCTTGGGTAATTCCAATAACCTCTAGTAGGGCTACAAATGCTTACTTTGTAGTAGTTAAATGTCTATATGGGAGCTATAAATGATTTATTGGTAGTGGAGCAATGTATAGGCAGATCCTTTTCACGAGTGAAATATTTAATAGCCTAACTACAAAATAAGTGATGAAATTTTGATAGGTTTAAGAATGGAAACGAATGCACTAGTACACACTTTAAGCTAAGGCAAATGTGACATTAATTTCAAGCAAAGTTTTTTAACCCCATCTTAGAATGTTGTCAAAATGATTTGCATTTTACTAGTTAAGGTTTCATTTATTTCAAGTTGTGTTCTTTATCCAAAATACTTAGGAGTATTTTCTAGTAGAGTCACCATTTTTTGTAGTCATTGCACAACCCACCTCAATTAGGGATCCACTTGAAATTTTTATTTAATCTAAGTTTGCTTACATCAATATTTTAAACCTTATTTAATTGGAATGTTTTATCAAGAATCAATTTTTTCTAATTGAGTTTATCTCATTCTAATAGCCTTAAATAATAAAGGTTCATAGTCTATTGGATTATGTTTAAAATAAAATTTCTAATAAGTAAAAACTCACCTTTGTTTACTATTCTAAATTACCTATTTTATCACTTGCTAGATCACCAAGTTCAAATCCTTTTGGGTGTGAAAGCTTTATATAGGATAGAATTTAAAGAAGACACAAAATCAATAAAATGGTGATAACGTTACATAAATTTTCCATGAAAAGGTTATTTCATAATAAACCATATTCATAACATAATCCTAGGGCCTAAGCTATAAAATCTCTCTCACACATGACTTTGTCCCAAGTTTAGTAATAAAAAAGTTTAGGTGTTCCTATTACTCCTTCCTGGCATGAAGGTTTAAAGACTAAATTACAAAACTAAACTTATCCCTTCAAAGGTTATAGTTCACCTAGTTTCTAGTGAAATCTACGACATGCATCATTTCACATTTCTATAAATAGTTTGCAATTAGTATTTCTCGATTCTCATTATGCACCTAAGTCTTTATAAGGTCAAAACCCATAGGTTTAACTCCTTACAAGTTCCATTATAATCAATGGTTTGTAGTAGTATGTAAATAGGATTAAATTCGAGTTATCCACGTATCCATGAACTTTTGCTTTTTTACCCATCAAGGCATGCCCTTAGGTTTTTAATGATTGATCATATTTTCTTAAGATTAAAGGTACACCTACACTAATTATTCTAGAAATTATCCTTAGTTGCCATGTATATTTCACTAATTACTCCTCTTAGAGGCCCATTTAGAAATAAACGATTCACATTGATTGGCTCATGAAAATCAATGGTCTGGACTTCCAGAAACTTATGAATCAAACCAATAAATCAATTATGTGCATTGCATCACATAGACATGATCAAAATTATAAAGAAGATAAAATTATGTGGTCCACATTTTTGTACTTGATTATCAATGAATCTTGGTCATCCATTAATAAAAGGTCTCCCTCTTGGGTAAAAAATTTAGCATATTTAACCTAAAATATATAGATTACAATTCTTATATGTTTTGGTTGTGATCCCCATCACATGCGTATCTTGAAAATTAACACCTTAGATAAACCCTAAGGTACCCTAAGTTAAAATTCATGCACCTTCCCTAGAATTTGTGGTGTGGAAAAATATTTCAAAAAATCATTTGCCTAGAGGAAACACTAAAATTATTTTAATAGTAAGTCATTCATGTTTGAATAGGAATATTAATGACTTGGAAATATTCCTCACCAAATCTTAGGCTCATAATTCTTGATGTGATACTACAATCTAATTGATTAAAAAAGTGAACAACTCATGTTTATATGCTCCTTTGAGAATTAAACCTGATCATTCATTTATCATACTTAGAAATAATAAAAAGATAATGAAGTTATATTTCAAGTATATATTCCCCTCCTTAATAGCACATTATGATTACTAGAAATATCTATGGCTCTAAAGCATTATCCTAACAGATCCATAGTTTGCAAAACCTAAAAACAAATGCCCTTTAACACTAAGTTATTCATGGTGGACTATTCAACAAAACTAAAACAATGACTCAAAAGCATTCACCTGATGATTTATGGTCCATATTTATTGTAAGAAAATTAAACAAGTGATTAAGAGGATTCAAATAACCAAATAATAGCTCACCTTGAAGAGGATGAATTTACAGCCCAATACATTTCATAAGAGATGAAGCAATGGTGAATATTGGCTTGCTAAATCAAATATTTCTATCTGCAAAAAATAATTTTACCTAAAATATCCATGCACAATAAACACAACTTGGAATACAATATCTTAAAAGGCTAGTTATCATTATTTTGTAGAAGTAAAAATAATATGAGTATTGGTGACCTACAATTGTTTCCTGCACTCAAAAAACAAGGAACCTCTTTTTTAATTCCCTCAATAATTCCACCTATAACCTTATACATAGCATTATGAGGTAAATAAAAAAATATACACTAGAAGGTAGCTTAAAACTGAGCTTATCTAGTTTACATATTCTTCTCCTAAGGCATATAAATAAATATAAATTTGGAAACTAAGTGGATGCTTGGAGTTAGAAGTTATATCTAGGCAAATTGTAAGTTGAAGAAGATTTCTTTTATTTTCTTTTTACATATTTTATTTAAAATGGATTTCCACAACCCATAGAAGAAAGGTCCATTTCCTATTACTACAAGGCAAAAACAAGAATTTTTTTTTATAAGAGTTAGATTTGATTTCGTGTTGTTTCAATAGTTTTTAGGATTGTAGTGCAATTTGTGATAAATAAAACAATCTCAAATGTTGGTTCACTTATATTATAACCAATGCATCTCCACCAATTATAATAAACAATAATATATAGTAAGTAATAAGATGCATACAGAGATGCATATATCGATCAATTATTATTTTTTTAATGAAATATTAACAACTAAAAGGATATTAAATAGATTTAAATTATCTATTAATCAACCATTATCATATTTTACCATCAAATCTAGTTTAAATTAATTTCCTCTTTATTCTATGATTTATAGGAGATAGAATGATATGACAAAGGTCTAGAGGAATTGGAAGGATACAATGAATCTAGACTAGATCCTGATCACTCAAAAGCATGACAGGTTAGTTACCTAACCTAAAAGGGGCATGACCAAGGTAATTAGAGGAATCCATGATAAATAATTAAAGATAAAATTCAAATAAGAAGCATAAAATGATACATCATCTAGGAAGTGACAGTCAGGTCACTCATACAACTGTAAAGCACTAAAATTTTCAAAATTATAAGGTTATAAATAGTCATGAAGAGCCCATTTCAAAGGGTCATAATCCATTGTTAACATTAGACATTCTATAAATTCATATCTCATTTTGTAGTTGATGGATGTTTGGACCTTGTCGTTGTACTTAGAGAATTACCCTTGTAATCACATGTTGTTAACAAGTTTGAGAATTTTAGCCATTTAATATCTTTATCAATGCAATTTATTAGAATTCTAAAGAACACAAGCTTATAATGAGAGGGAGGGTGAAAAATATAATATAATTTTTGTCTCTTTTCTTTCCAAAGCAATAAATTCAAGTAATAACACTGTAATAATGAAAAAATTCATAAATCACCATGCACATGAGAGACAAAGATTTTACGTAGAAACACCCTCTTGGGAGAAAACCACATCGAAATATTGCTTATAAATTTCTTTAATAAATTTCGTGGGCACCAATCCACAGGAGACACCAATCCCCTATTACAAGTTCATGGACAATAATCCATAGGATACAACAATCCCCTTGCTTAAATATATGGACACCAATCCACTTTAGACACCAATCCTCTTGCTCAAGTTCACGGATACCAATCCATAGGAGACACCAATCCCCTAGCCCAAGTTTATGGACACCAATACACAAGAGACACCAATCACCTTGCTCAAATTTATGGACACCAATCCATAGGAGACACCAATCCTCTTGCTCAAATTCATGGACAACAATACACAAGAGACACCAATCCCCTTGCTCAAGTATACTCCAAAACCTTCTCAAATCTACTCCAAAACCTACTTACAAAACCTGCTCAAATCTTCTCCAAAACCTGCTTACAAAACTTGCTTAAATCTGCTACAAACCTTGTTTACAAATGTATTTACAAATATGATATATAACCCTTGCAAATTTACTCCTAAATTCAATCATAACCAATGCATAAATTTATGTGTTGACTTGGATATGCTCAAACCTTTCTCTTATTCCACTATCATGTGCACCTTTCCTTCTTCTTTGAATTGGCTAAATTTTCCTTCCTTGTTAATTAAATGCTTGGGTGAATATGTGTACCCAATATTCTTTGACACCTTGATTTGCTCCAAATCAGTGCCTTCTAAATCTTCCTTAGTGATGATGAACTTCCTCTTGCATGTGCTTTTCAAATCTGGTCAACGATTCTGTTTTTATTTTTTGATTTATATATCAAATCAACCACTTTAACCTTTATCACTTCCTCCAAAAACATACACAAAAAAGCTTAAAAATAAATCCTAATACTTGCAAATTACTATGAGATGGGAGTGAAACTCTCAAATTACTATGCTCATATTCTTGTTCTATTTTATTTCCCCAAACTTTGGAGATCATATTATTTTGACCAGAACTATTGTCCTTTTGGCTTGACTTCAAAATTTTAGGGAACAATGTTGTACACCATATACTTGTATACCCAAAATTATTACATTTGTAACATATGATGTTGTAGTCCATGAGAGGTACAAATGAATTGGAATTTCTCTTGGTGTAGCCAAAATCATTCATAGCACGGACCTTATAATTTACAGTTTTATGACCAGAATGGTTACATGAGAAACAATGACCATGGAAGAAAAATTGAAACTTGTCTAATTGCCTTGGAGGATATTATCGCATGGTTCTCTCATTGATGTTTTTGTGATGAAATTTATTCCTTTATGATGATTGTTTTCTTCCTCCTTGATGCTTCTACTTCTCAACACATCAGCATAGGTATTAGGTTCCTCTTCAATCATTTTATTTGATGCCTTCATTCCTTTTGAGCTTGATTCCCCTTTTTATTTTTTTTACTTTCTTCAAAACCAAGTCCATTATTTATAACTGAAAATTTTTATGCTTTGATAATATCGTGTATGATTTTTGAGCTATTCTCAAACCCATGTATGTTATAATTATATTTTTCTACTTTATTCCTTAAAGAGACAACCTCATGTTCCATTTTTTCACATTCTAACTCTTTTACCTTTAATTGCTCAGCCACACCTTCTTCAATTTTCTTTGCCTCTTCAACTTTAACTTTTAGGTCAATGAGTTCTTATGATAAATTTACCTTTGTCTACTCATAATATTGTACTTGAGCCTTCAATATTGAGTTATTCTTTCTAACCCTCTTCAAATCTTCAAGAGCAACAAAAATTTCCTCATCTATGTCAACGATGGCTTCTTCTTCACTTTTTGAATCCTTCTCTTCTTCTTGGTTTTTGACAACAGGAGCATCTTCTTTATCTTTTATGGCCATGAATAAGATTTATTCTCTTTCACTATCAGAGAGGTTTTTATCATTGCTACTGGAGGAATTAATTTTTTCAACATAAAAACTCTTCTTGTGTCTTTAAAATATTTTCTTCTCATGTTTGCCTTGATCATGCATGTTTTTATTTTCATGAGAATTTTTTTCTTTCTTTTTCTTGTATTCTTTTTCTTCTTCACTTCTACTACTTCCAGCTTGTGGGCAATTATATGCATAATGACCAATTTTACCATAGTTAAAATATTTCACATAATGCATACCTTTGTGTTTTCTTGGACCCTTCTTATTCATTCGCACAAAGTTAGCTTCTTCTTCGTTGCTTGATTCTTCACTTGATTTTGGTTATTTATTGTTTGTCTTATTTGAAGCTTTAAATGATACTTCCCATTTAGATGTTTGATATTTTTTAGTCCTCATATCATAGGCTATAAGAATTCCATGTAGCTCATCCATGCTTAAATTTTGGAGATCCTTCATCTCTTCTATTGCTAAAACATTTGCATTAAACCTCATGGGAAGTGATTGAAGAACATGTGCTTATACTGAGAGGGGGGTGAATAGTATAACATAAAAATTTTTCCCAAATAGAAGCATCAACATAAATGAAACCATAAACATCACACAAAGCATCACACACATAAGAGACACCATTTTAACGTGGTTCACCCAATGTGGGCTACCTCCATAGAGAAAATATTTCTTCTAAATATTTCTCAAATGATCTCTTGGGAATCCTTCCCAAATTACAATGTTTATGGACCTCGGTCCAAAGGAGATGTTGATCCCCTAATCTCAAGTTCATGGATCTCTTCCACAGGAGAACTCTTTCCCCTTCTACTCTGGCTAGTGATCTTCTAGAAGACTCTGTCTCTATGCTGCTCTGATTGGTGGATCTCTCTCCACTTGAAGACTTCTCACTCAGATCTTGTCTTCAATTGTCCTAGCTGCTGGATCTCTATCCACTGAGACTCTATCCTCTATACTCTATCACCTCCAAAGCTCTATCTCAATATTGTACCAAACATAGTTCAGTCGGTCTAGCATAGTTCTACTCAATCTCTTGCACTAAACATAATACAATCGATCTAGTACAATTCTGCTCAATAGGTTCACTCAGAACCTACTCAAATATGCTCAACAAGTTCACACAAAACCTATCTAAATCTGCTCAACAAGTTCACACAAAACCTATCTAAATCTGCTCAACAAATCCTCTCTAGGACTTGCTCAAATATTCTTAGCAAGCTTTCACAAAAGCTTAACTCAAATCAGTCCACAAGCCTTCTCAAAGACTTGTCTCAAATCACATAGAATCATAAAGAGAATTGTTAGAGACTCAATATGTTCTAAGCTCAATGTACAATCAATATATCAAATCAATCTCATAGAAGCATAAAGAGAATTGTTAGAGACTCTATATGTTCTATACTCAAATCCCAATCTCAACTCAATAGAAGCATAAAGAGAATTGTTAGAGACTCTATATGTTCTATGCTCAAATCTCAATCTCAACTCAAATCAGAATATTGAATAGTTTGTTTCTAGAAACTTGAACAACCACATACATCCACTTGACTAGTCTTAACCACCTCAACTCAACCAATCAACTCAAGGAACAACCCTTTCTCACAAACCCTAGTCCAAGCATGTATCAACCAACTCAAAATGTTTCCAACAATGCTCAATCTCAAGTCTCACATAACAATGATACTCATGTTCTTTTCTAGATCATGTTCAAGTTCATTTCATCATCAATGGGCTTCAACAACAATGCTAATGAAACAAGGTTTAAATACAACTCACAAATCAGAAAACCTTGAAGCATTCAACCAACCATCTTCACAAAGGAAACTTCAATCAATCCTTTTCTCTCCAATGATATTTCAGAAATCAACCACCACAAACAATCAATAGGAGAATGTGCCCATACCTTTTTGATGCCAATAAGTTGTCCACAAAATCTGCCACACTTAATCACAACTTTCCTTTTCAATATTAATAAGGGTTAGTGGTCTTTAAATAATCACAATAAAAGCATAACTTAATTTACACCCTTTTCACTCCAACTTCATAAACACATCCACCAAAGTATATTTTAATAAAAACCCTTATTAAGAATAACCCACAATAAATCTCTCAAAATCACTTTAACAACAACTCCTTATTTCTCCTAAAATCAATTCTCCATTTCCATAAAAATAAAACATAAATCAAATATGCTTTTGCAATAATAATCACAACCCTAATGATAAAATTTAATTCCCATTAAATACCTTATAACTCCAAACTTTAGGGCTAATAAAAATTATTAAAGGCAAAAACGTAAATACCTCTCAAGGGGATTCGAACCCCTATCCACCACACACCGTGAGCATCTTAGCCATGGCTAAGATTCCAACCGAGCCAAAGCGCTCGTTGGAAAAGCAAAGGCCAAAAGGACCTTTAATCTTCCTCCGCTTGCTACAAAGGACAAAGCGCCAAAGCGCTTCCCACACACTGCCATCAAGGGGATTCGATCCCTGATATTTGCACTGCCCACAATCTTAGCAAAATTGATATGCCAATGCACCACACCTCATACCACGTTTGAGATTTCCAAATCGCTGCACTTTCTTCGCTACTTCCTTTTCAACAATTCGCATGAGCTCTTTCGAATTCCAAGGCAATTAACACATGAGAGCAAGGATAATTATTTGGTTTAATTGCCACCCCTTTATATAGTGTTTAATAACACTTTGAAGACGTCGACGGAAATATTAAAATTGTATTTGCATGATGACGTCGATGGGAAACTTTCCATTTAAATTTGAATTTAAATTTTAAATAATTAAAATTTAAACCAAACATTAAAACTCAAATAACTCCATCATCGGGGCACCTTTTTTGATGAAACGAAAGCCCAACGTGGGTTTTAAGAAAAACCCAGATCAAATATGTTGTCCATGGTTTTAAATAAAACCTTTTATTTTCCCTACCTTGGTTTTCACAAAAACCCTTCATAGATCCTTTTGACATTTATTGCTCTATTGACATCAATGACAACATTTCAGCTTAGGGACTCAAAATGTCCAACAATCTCCCCCTTTGTCATTGATGGCAACCCAAATCCTTTTACTAAATTCTGACCTTCTTTTCTGCTCCCCCTAGGGCTTTGCTCCCCCTGGCTCAATGCTCTCTTAGATATCAAATCTCTCCTCATATCCAAAAACTCTCCCCATAATACACAAATCTCTCCCCCTTTGACATCAATGGCAAAGGGTCACCTTTGGGGCTCGGGGCTAAGAATTAAGCCTCTTAGCTTAGCCCCTCCCCCACCTCCACATGAGGTGGTTAATTCTAGGGTGGGAGTCTTACTCCCAATTTTCCTCGAAGATACTCAAATGTCTCCTTTGAGAGTGGTTTAGTGAAAATATCTGCTATCTGTTCCTTGGTAGTGACATACTCCAATCTAACTTGTTTATCTGACACTTGTTCTCTCATAAAATGATACTTAATTGGAATATGCTTTGTCCTGGAGTGCATTACCAGATTCTTTGAGATACATATGGCACTGGTATTGTCACAAAGTATAGGAATGGGCTCATCATGCTTTATCCTGAAGTCTTCTAAAGTTCTCTTCATCCATAACACCTGAGTACAACTGGCTACTGTTGCAATGTATTCTGCCTCTACTGTAGATAGAGTTCTTTTTTTTTTTTTCCGGGGGGGGGGGCCCCTTTTATATTTTTTTTTTTTTAATAAATTTTTTTTTTGCAGACCCGCACCCCCCCCCCCCCCCTCTTTTTTTTTTTTTTTTTTCTCCCCCCCCCCCCCCCCTTTTTTTTTTGTGTGGGGGGGGGGGTTCTTTTTTGTGTGGGGGGGCGCCCCGCCCCCCCTTCTTTTTTTTTTTTATATAATATTTTTTTTTTTTTTTTTTTTTTTTTTTTTTTTTTGTTTGTTTTTTTTTTTTTTTTTCCCCCCTCCCCCCCTTTTTTTTTTTTTTTGGGTGATAATAAAAAAAAAAACCCAACCAAGGTGTGTGATAGTTTTGTTTTCCTTGGAGATTCATCACCCTTACTCAACTTGCACCCTATGATCATAGGAGTACTTACCGGTTTGCAATCTTCTAACCTGAATTTTTTTAACATCTCCCTGATATACTTGGCTTGAGAAAGAAACACTCCTTCTCTTGATTGTGAAATTTGAAGACCTAGAAAGAAGGATAATTCACCAAGCATGGACATTTCAAATTCACTTTGCATGTTCTTAGCAAATTCTTTGCACATTTTGTCATTGTTTCCTCCAAATATTATGTCATCAACATAAACAACTACTATTAGAAGATCATTTCCTTCATTCTTGATATACAAATTATTGTCTATGATTCCTTTCCTGAACCCTTGTTCCTATAGATACTTATCCAATCTTGAGTACCATGCTCTAGGAGCCTGCTTTAAACCATACAATGCCTTTTTTAATCTGCATACCTGATCTGATGTATCTGTTAGTATGAATCCCTCTGGTTGTTCTATGTAGACCTCTTCCTCTAGAACCCCATTTAGAAAAGCTGACTTGACATCCATATGATATACCTTGAAGTTCTTAAAACTTGCGAATGCTAAAAACATCCTTATGGCCTCAAGTCATGCTACAGGAGCAAAAGTTTCATCAAAATCAATTCCTTCTACCTGAGCATATCCTTTGCATACTAACCTTGCTTTGTTTCTGACCACTTGCCCCTCTTCATTCAACTTATTTTTGAAAACCCATTTTGTGCCAATCACATTTTTGTCCTTTGGTCATGGAACAAGTTCCCAAGTCTTGCTTTTTTCTATCTGATCCAATTCCTCATTCATTGCATTAACCCAAAATTCATCTTCACTAGCTTGAGTGAAATTTTTTGGCTCAATTTTAGATAGCAAAGAAATATTTGCTTGCTGAGATGGTTTTATTATTCTTCTTCTTGTCTGTCTTTCATCTGGATCCCCGATAATCTGATATTTCGGGTGATGCTTCTGTACATACCTGGAAGGAGTCTTAGGAAGAAGCCTTCACATTTCTTCTTCATCATTATCTGATTCCTCACAAAATTCTTCTGGACAACATCCATCTTCTTGGTATATAGATTGCTGAATTGATTCTCTGGAATCTATTTTTTCGTCAATAGTTACATTCATACTTTCTACCATAGTGCGAGTTCTTTTGTTGTAACATCTGTAAGCCTTGCTTTTTGTAGAGTAACCAAGAAAAACTCCCTCATCACATCTAGGATCAAATTTGCCCAAATTCTGATCTTCCCGTCTTATGTAGCATTTGCTTCCAAAAATCTTGAAATGTTTTACAGTAGCAGGTCTGCCTTTCCACAACTCATAAGGAGTTTTGTGGTAATTTACCCTTAATTGAGCCCTAGTAATTATATATACAGCTGTAGATACCGCTTCTTTCCAAAACCCATCTGATAACTTAGATTCATTTAACATAGCTCTAGCCATGTTTTCAATAGTCATGTTCTTTCTTTCAACTACTCCATTTTGTTGAGGAGTTCTTGTTGCTGAGTATTCTCTTTTAATTCCATGTTGTTCATAGAATTCTATGAATTCATTTGATGTGAATTCTCCTCCTCTATCTGATCGAAGACACTTAATCATTTTGCCTATTTCATTTTCAACCAACTTTTTGAAAGCCTTAAATTTTTTGAAAGCCTCTGACTTCTCTTTCAAAAAGGTTACCCATACCATTCTGGAGTAGTCATCTATAAACAACATAAAATAGCTCTCACCCTGAAGACTTTGTGTTCTGGTAGGACCGCATAAGTCAGTGTGTATAAGACTCAAAGGCTCAGAAGTCATATAGCCTTTTGGTTTATAAGTTGTCCTAGTTTGCTTTCCATGTTGACACGGTCCACAAATTGTATTTTGTGGTCTTCTTATTTTGGGTAAATCTCTGACTGCTTGTTTATTGCTTATGCTGACTATGTTGTCAAAATTTAGATGACCCAACCTTCTATGCCACAACCAGCTCTCATCATCTTGTGACATAAAGCACTTTTCCCCTTTGATTTCATCTAGCATGTATAAGTTGTTTGCGGTCCTTTTTGCATTTGCAATAATTCTTCCTGTTTCTATTTTCCTTATCTCACATCTATCTGGATGAAACGTGACCATATATCCTTGATCACAAAGTTGACTTATGCTCAGAAGATTGTGTTTTAACCCTTTGACATACAAAACATTCTCAATTTTTGTTTTTCCATTGTCTAGACTTAGAGTACCTTTCCCAATAATTTTTGTTGATCCATTGTCACCAAAACTTACTGACCCTCTATTTGTTTCCTTTAGAATGATGAACTTGTCTTTATCTCCTGTCATGTGACTAGAACAACCACTGTCCAAATACCATTGTTCATTTCTATCTTGAGCATGTAGGGTTGTTTGAACTATCATAGAGTTTGCCCTAACATTCTTCCTAGTTGTTGGAATAATTTTTCTAGATTCTGAAATTGTCATTTTACACCATCTAGCCTTGTGTCCAAAATTATTGCATTTGTAACATATAACATCATCATCCATGAGTGGTGCAAAGGAATTGAAATTTCTATTGTAAGCAACATGATGAATACATTGAGTAGCTCTATGTCCATATTTATTGCAAGAAAAACAATGACCATGGAAGAAGTTATGTAACCTGTTTGGAGACCTTGGATATTGTGATGAAGTGATCTTCCTTTTGTGATTAACCTTTATCCAGGGTTCTTCTTTTCTGATGTCCTTTGCTTGCTTTTCTTTGTTTGACATTTCTATCTTTTTGAAGACTGATTCCTCTTTCTTTTCTTGTAGAATCTTAGTCTCTTCAACTTTACTTTTTAGGAGAACAATTTCTGCTTCCAATATTTCACATTCTGTTTCTTTGGCTTTCAGAAGATCTATCACATCTTGCTCAATTTTTCTTCCTTCTTCCACTTTGACCTTAAGTTCTGTGAGATTCTGAAGGAACTCCACTCTTGCTTCTTTATCTTCCTGAATTTGTTCTTTCAGGTTTGAATTTTCTTCTCTAAGTCTTTCCAATTTTTTGAGAGCAGAGAAGAACTCTTCTTTCATATCAAACATAGTCTCTACTTCACTCTCTGAAGTTGTGTGTGCTTCCAAAGGATCCTCTTCCAAGTTGTTAGACTTTTCATGGAGAGACCCGCTCTGATACCAATTGAAGAACATGTGCTTATACTGAGAGGGGGTGAATAATATAACATAAAACTTTTTCCCAAATAGAAGCATCAACATAAATGAAACCATAAACATCACACAAAGCATCACACACATAAGAGACACCATTTTAACATGGTTCACCCAATGTGGGCTACCTCCACAGAGAAAATATTTCTTCTAAATATTTCTCAAATGATCTCTTGGGAATCCTTCCCAAATTACAATGTTTATGGACCTCGGTCCAAAGGAGATGTTGATCCCCTAATCTCAAGTTCATGGATCTCTTCCATAGGAGAACTCTTTCCCCTTCTACTCTGGCTAGTGATCTTCTAGAAGACTCTATCTCTATGTTGCTCTGATTGGTGGATCTCTCTCCACTTGAAGACTTCTCACTCAGATCTTGTCTTCAATTGTCCTGGTTGCTGGATCTCTATCCATTGAGACTCTATCCTCTATACTCTATCACCTCCAAAGCTCTATCTCAATACTGTACCAAACACAGTTCAGTCGGTCTAGCATAGTTCTGCTCAATCTCTTGCACTAAACACAGTATAGTCGATCTAGTACAATTTTGCTCAATAGGTTCACTCAGAACCTGCTCAAATCTGCTCAATAGGTTCACACAAAAACCTATCTAAATCTTCTCAATAGGTTCACACAAAACCTGTCTAAATATGCTCAATAAATCCTCTCTAGGACTTGCTCAAATACTTAGCAAGCTTTCACAAAAGCTTAACTCAAATCAGTCCACAAGCCTTCTCAAAGACTTGTCTCAATCACATAGAATCATAAAGAGAATTGTTAGAGACTCAATATGTTCTAAGCTCAATGTACAATCAATATATCAAATCAATCTCATAGAAGCATAAAGAGAATTGTTAGAGACTCTATATGTTCTATACTCAAATCCCAATCTCAACTCAATAGAAGCATAAAGAGAATTAGTTAGAAGACTCTATAATTTACTCAATCTCAACCTCTCAAGAATATTGAATAGTTTGTTTCTAGAAACTTGAACAACCACATACATCCACTTGACTAGTCTTAACCACCTCAACTCAACCAATCAACTCAAGGAACAATCCTTCCTCACAAACCCTAGTCCAAGCATGTATCAACCAACTCAAAATGTTTCCAACAATGCTCAATCACAAGTTTCACATAACAATGATACTCATGTTCTTTTCTAGATCATGTTCAAGTTCATTTCATCATCAATGGGCTTCAACAACAATGCTAATGAAACAAGGTTTAAATACAACTCACAAATCAGAAAACCTTGAAGCATTCAACCAACCATCTTCACAAAGGAAACCATAATCAATCCTTTTCTCTCCAATGATATTTCAGAAATCAACCACCACAAACAATCAATAGGAGAATGTGCCCATACCTTTTTGATGCCAATAAGTTGTCCACAAAATCTGCCACACTTAATCACAACTTTCCTTTTCAATATTAATAAGGGTTAGTGGTCTTTTAAATAATCACAATAAAAGCATAACTTAATTTACACCCTTTTCACTCCAACTTCATAAACACATCCACCAAAGTCTATTTTAATAAAAACCCTTATTAAGAATAACCCACAATAAATCTCTCAAAATCACTTTAACAACAACTCCTTATTTCTCCTAAAATCAATTCTCCATTTCCATAAAAATAAAACATAAATCAAATATGCTTTTGCAATAATAATCACAGCCCTAATGATAAAATTTAATTCCCATTAAATACCTTATAACTCCAAACTTTAGGGCTAATAAAAATTATTAAAGGCAAAAACGTAAATACCTCTCAAGGGGATTCGAACCCCCGTCCGCCACACACCGCGAGCGTCTTAGCCGCGGCTAAGATTCCAACCGAGCCAAAGCGCTTGTTGGAAAAGCAAAGGCCAAAAGGGCCTTTAATCTTCCTCCGCCTACCGCAAAGGACAAAGCGCCAAAGTGCTTCCCACACACTGCCGTCAAGGGGATTCGATCCCTGATATTTGCGTTGCCCAAAATATTTTTTTTCTTTTTTTTTTTTTTTTTTTTTTTTTCTTTTTTTTTTTTGTTCGGTCGGAGCAATGGATAATTATTTGGTTTAATTGCCACCCCTTTATATAGTGTTTAATAACACTTTGAAGACGTCGGCGGAAATATTAAAATTGTATTTGCATGATGACGTCGATGGAAAAATTTCCATTTAAATTTGAATTTAAATTTTAAATAATTAAAATTTAAACCAAACATTAAAACTCAAATAACTCCATCATCGGGGCACCTTTTTCGATGAAACGAAAGCCCAACGTGGGTTTTAAGAAAAACCCAGATCAAATATGTTGTCCATGGTTTTAAATAAAACCTTTTATTTTCCCTGCCTTGGTTTTCACAAAAACCCTTCATAGATCATTTTGAATGGTGATGACAACATCATCAACTTAGATTAGGTACTTGGCAATATCTTCCTCATATTTCATCTTCAAGTCTTCAAACTTTCTCCTATGGGTTTGAAGTTTTGCCATTTTAACCTTGTCATATCCTTCATATGTTCTTTGTAACTTATCCCATATTTCTTTTCTTGATATGCATTGCATGACTTTCACAATCTCTAATTCACGTAACCCGCTTAATATTGCATTCATTGCCCAGGCATTATTTTTCAAATAGTTTCTTGCGATATCTATCCATTGGAGGAGTTGTAGTTGGTGTGAAAACATCCTCAATAGATTGAAATATATCATAGCCATGTTGCATAATATAAGTCCTCATTATTATGCTCTAGAGAGCATAATTAATCCAATTAAATTGTAGTTCCCTATTTGATGAAAAACCTTCAAGGTTAGTCATGTGTATTCTTGTAAAAATATTCCTTAAGCTATTAGGATTTCATGAAGGAACCCACTTTGATACCAATTGAAGAACACAAGATTATACTAATATGGGGGGTGAATAGTATAATATAAAAATTTTCTATTTTCTTTCCAAAGTAATAACTTCAAGTAATAACAATGTAATAATGAAACAATGCACAAATCACCACACACATGAGAGACAAAGCTTTTACGTGGAAACACCCTCTCAGGATAAAATCATGGTAAAATATTGCTTATAAATTTATTCAATAAATTTCATGGGCACTAATCCACAAGATACACCAATCCCCTATTACAATTTTATGGGCACCAATCAACAGGAGACACCAATCCCCTTTCTCAAATTTGTGGACACTAATCAACAGGAGACACCAATCCCCTTGCTTAAGTTTATGGACACCAATCCATAGAAGACACCAATACCCTAGATCAAGTTCATGGACACCAATCCATAGGAGACACCAATCTCCTTGCTCAGGTTTATGGACACAAATCCATAGGAGACACAAATCCCCTTGCTCAAATTCATGTACACCAATCCACAGGAGAAACCAATCCCCTTGCTCAAGTCTACTCCAAAACCTTCTTACAAAACCTACTCAAATTTGCTCCAAAACTTGCTTAAAAAACTTGCTCAAATTTACTCCAAAGTCTGCTTACAAAACCTACTCAAAGATGCTCCATAACCTACTTATAAAACTTGCTCAAATTTACTCCAAAACCTACTCAAATCTACTCCAAAATATGCTTACAAAACCTCCTTACAAATTTGCTTATAAATATGATTTATAACCCTTGCACATTTACTCCCAAATTCAATCGTAACCATTGCACAATTTTGTGGGTTGACTTGGAGATGCTCAAAACTTGATCTTCTTCCACTATCATGTGCACCTTTCCTTCATTGAATTGGCTGAATTGTCCTTCCTTTTTAATTGAATGCTTGGGTGAATATGTGTACTCAATATTCTTTGACACCTTGATTTGTTCCAAATAAGTGCCTTCCAAATCTGCCTCAGTGATGATGATCTTCCTCTTGCATGTGCTTTTCAAATCCTGATCAATATTTCTCTTTTTCCTTTCTTGATTTAAATATCAAATCAACCACTTTTACCTTTATCACTTCTTCCAAAAACATACATGATAAAGCTTAAAAATAACTCCTTATATCTCCCTTTTAAAACTTACAATATAAAGCTTTATTCTAACATCTCCTTTATATATCTTTTTATGATTTGCAAAAATAGAACTTTATACTAACAACATCTCCCTTTTTATAATTTGCAAAAATCAAATCACAACATTACACCTTATATCTCCCTTTTTTTTATAATTTACAAAAATAAAATCACAACATTACACCTTATATATCCCATTTTATAATTAAAAAAAATCAAATCACAATATTACACCTTATATCTCCCCTTTTATCATTTGTAAAAATCAAATCACAATACTATGCCTTATATCTCCCCTTTTATCAAATTTAATAAAATAAAATTTATAAATACCTTGCACAACCGTGGATGGGATTCGATCCCTTGACCTCTAGAAGCATAGCTCCCTAACATGGATTCTTGACTAGCTGAACTAACATAGCACGTGAAACCAAAATGTTCTAGTGCATATTTATTTCCTTCATTGCTCTATCTTCAACTCTTTAGAAAAACGACATCGAATAGATTCGACCCCTTAACCTTCTACAACATAGCACCCTAGCTTAGACAAAGCAACCGAATGGGCTAACCTAGAGGATGAAATGAAAGGTGCACGATATAATATTTAACTTTGCATTTATGCTACCTTGAAAAAAAAACACACCAAAACAAGTACCGAGGGGTTTCGACCCTTGAACCTTCTGCACCACAGCGCCCTAGTGTGAGCTAGGCTACCGATTGGTCTAACCACTTGGCTGGAATAGAAGTGGCATGAGAATATATCTAAAGTCTTCATTTTTCTTGCTATGCCACCAAAATTGTGCTCCTCTCCTCCCTCCTTTTTCTCACTGCCTCTTTTTGCTTGATAGATATTCTTTAAATCGATACCAATTCCAAAGTGAATTAAGGGATTTTATTTATATGCTTTTTCCATTCACACCCAAGGAAGTCGGCCCATCAATTTGAAAATTTAAATTTTAATTCCTTTGCATGGTGCACTCAAGGAGGTCGACCCATCATTTGAATTTTTAAATTTAATTTCTTTTGCATGGTGTGCTTAAGGAGGTTGCCCAACATATAAATATTTAAATTATATTTAAATCCTTTGATTTAAATATAAACCTCCTAAAATATTATTTAAATATTATAGCACCCTTGAAGATATATTCCTTGCACTTAATGATAACTCAACATTTCACCCTTGAAGATATTTATGCCTTTGATATCAATATTTCATCCTTGAAGATATTTTTTCCTTTGACATCAATGATAACTCAATATTTCATGGTGTAATATGTGCATGTTGATGGTGGTTATGTTTGAGTCAATTCTAGTGTTTTGTCTTTTATCCTTTAAATATGGCATCACCTTGGTTTTAGATTTTGTGAATACTAGTTGGACTAAGGCTAGTTTGATTTAGAATTGTTGCTTCAACAAATTCAATATAAGGCTACCCAAATTCAATGGATTCTTTCTTTCTTTATCTAACCCTTTGTTTTAATTTTTTTAAAAAATGGCTTAGGAGTATTTAATTAAATTTTCAACTTTTGGAGCTTACTTTACATGATGATACTATTACATTTATATAATTCTTAAAATTATCATTTCCATTTGCTATAATGACCATAAGTATGATGCCATAAGCGATGTATATTCATGATCTTAAGGTAAGAGGTCTAAATCATTATTTTTTAATTCTTTGAGGTAATTTTGTGATGCTCAATGCTTATACCTAGAAGATGAGCTTAGTAATTAAGGAAAATATAGAATACTTCAAGCCTAGATAGTGAATTGGAACTTACCCTTGTAACAGTTATATGTAACCCTAAATTATCCACTTGTTTTCCTATTTATACTTTGATTTAACAAGAACATATACTACCACCTCAAACCCTAGGGTATAAGTATTCCCTTTAAAGAGAGAAAAAATCATTGTTCTAAATATTTGTGTGCATCGATAATTGGTTCAGGTGTATCACTCAATATTATCCTCATACCCAAAATTTTCCATCTCTTTCTCTATTATTTTCACTTTGTAGTATCTTGTCATGTGTTCAATTTCATGCTATTTGTCACATTGGAATGCAATATTTTCATAATTCAATTTTTGATCCCATTCTATTGATTCAATTTAAATCCTAATAAACTACATTAAATTTTTTGGAATATCCATAGACACATATTTGAGTGTACACAACATGCCTACTCTCCTTAGTAGTTGGTCTCTCCTAGAAGAACTCATCTAAATTATTACCAATATTCCTCAAAATAACCTTATTGATGAGTTGATAAGGAAGTCCAAAAATCCTAATTCACACTAGAAGCCTTTTAATAGTTTGTTTCCACAAAAAATATCACTCCATGGTATCAAGTATAATGCATCGTTTCCCCTAAACCAAGGGTCTTGATCCATTATTTTATCTCTTAACTACAAAAGATAATGAGCAAATAAAAAATCCGTTTGGAAGAAAAGTCATAGAGTAGTTTTAATTAAATTACCTCTTCCACTTGATTCAATTTCGAATCTCATAAAAACCTATACACCACCACAAGTTGTATTTGTGGCATTGATACTACTCTCGTGCCATCCATGTATTTATTATAGATATTTGCATACCACTTTGACATGCCATCCTCTATGGTTGATGTTGTGGCTACCCTTATGCATAGTGCCACATTTGCTTAGTGTAAAATTTAGTTTGTTAAATATCCATTAAAAATATAAAGAAATTTACATGGAGTGATTGCAAATCTATGACACCCACAACATGAACTTCTAGGATAATATAAAGATATATTCCTCACAAGCATGAAGAAAAAGGATTTGAAAAGAGACATTTCTCTTTAATAAAGTCATCATTAGGTTGTTTTGAATTTTAATGGAAATAAAATTGTTGAGTTTACCCCTTATAGAAGAGATGCAAGAAATCTATTTGGATTTTAATTCTTTTTTGAAATACATACTCTGCTTATCTCTCAATATCCTTAGGATAGCTTATGCAAATGAAGCAAGGGCAATTAGACCTATTATAAAAAGGATTCACTAGTGTATAGAGGAGAAAATAAAACATCCATAAGTGGTATATAATGATCTACTAGATAAAATTATAAATACTAAAATCATGTAAATCAGATAAGACTATGATTATGCCACTCTTATTAACACCATATGCCCCCATTAGAAAACCCTCAAGGGTTATTTAGGGGTCCTCACCATTTTTTGGAAGGTTTACCCTACTCTTTAGAAGTTTTGGGCCATGTACCCATGGTCGTACCACCCCAAGATGGCCATAGTTCATGGTTGTCCCACCTAGGGATGGCCACAAGCAACTATCCCTGGGTGGGATGGCCATGGGCTAGACCCCTCAAAAAGTCAAGGGTAGGAAAAATGACAATCAAATTCTACCATTTATAGTAGTCATCTATGCTGAATACCCTACCATACCCTAGTTATAGTAAGTATTTTAATGCCATTACTACTACTACCCCTCCAATCACTCAAATATACCTTGATAATCTATGTAATATTAAGAATAATATTGAAACCAATTCCTAGAATATGTCAAATTTTTTTAATGCTACAACTCATACCATACTAGCTTCTCTAAATCCTACATCTACACATAACATAGTAAATCAGACCAATAATTCAAATTCTCAAATAGAAAACTTCTAGAGAATGATCTTAAACTTAGTATTGATATGATCCAGTTACAAAAATAAGTACCTTATAACCCACCTCCCAATAATCAACCTTAGAATAGGAACTTTAATTTCTAGAGAGTCAATAATCAATAGAATACATGTCTAGCCAACGAGGGAGTGCCCAAACCCATTGCCAATCCAAATTAGTCAAACACCATAGTTAATATTTTTTATCTATATTTAAATAATTGGTGTAGAGTGCATTCCACCACACAACACAGTGAAAATGAATGCCATGAATTCAAGAAATCCTTAGATATAGTCTATAAATAAATGGAAACTATGGAAATAAATACCTAATGAAGATAATGCAAATCAAGCTATCTCTATAAATGGAATAACCTTGGTAGTAGAAACCTTTGAATCATCAAAAGAAGATGAAGAAGGATACGATGGATATTTAGAATAATAAGTACAAGCCTACAAACAGTTCAAGAAAGGAAACGATTATATTATTAGAAGCAAATTCAAGGAATTTATCACCTCTTCTACTCCACCTAATCATATTTCCATTCCTCCTTATGCATAATCTAGCAATAATCCACATCCATATAAAGCTTATATACAACCTAAGGCTATTATCCCATCATAGTCACACAGAATTATAGAACATGATAAACCCATGTATAATATTGTAGAATATTTAATGAAAATTAAAGCAAACATATCTCTATTTGAGGTTGCCCAATTAACTAACCCACAAGAACTATTAATTAAAGTATTTAGTGATCAAAATAAGAATGAATCTAAGAAAACCACCGATTCCTAAATTGTGTCAGAAAAATACAAAGGGAAAGCCCCTCCTTTCCTCTTGACTATTAGAATTATAGGTAAAAATATTTTTAATTACCTTGTTCGTTCATGAGTCTTAGGTAATATCATGCCATATATTATTTTCCAAAAGTTAGATTTGAATCCTACTCCTCTAATAGGGTAGTACTACAATTAGATAAAATAGAAGTGAATGTGGTTGGCATACTAAAACATATTCATACATAGTTAGCATCAAAGCCTAGAATTCAACAGTACATAGACACTCAAGTTGTAGATATCCTAGAAGGATATGGAATGTTACTTAGTAGATATTGGTCAAGAATTTTGAATGGATATATGGCCACAAATTTTTCTCACATGTGGTTGCCTTGGTGAGGTGTGGCAAATCATATTAGAATAGAGAGAGAACCTAGACTTAAAGATCTCATAACTGACTACAATAAGACCAACAAACTCCTCTATAATGAAACTTAATTAAAAGTCTACACTCTTGAATATGAATAAATTAGTGATAGTTCTAAAACTAAGGTGTCACAAAAAAAAATAAAAAAAATATGAAAAGCTAGTCTGGAATCTCAAATTTGATGGATCAAAATCCAAACAAGGAAGTGGTGCAAGTGTTGAACTCATTATTCCAAGGGATAAATTTTATCTAGCAACCTATAGATTAAAATAATATTGTACCTATAGTATAAAGCATTTATCTATGGATTAAAAATAACCATAAAAAAGAATGTTATATTATTTATAGTACTAGGTAATTCAAAATTAGTGGTTAAATAGATTAGAAGCCAATATTCTTGTCATGATAAATGACCAGTTAATATGTAACTCTTCATTTCAAGATAATGCACATGATACTATAAACATAGGGACTAGTGAAAATCCTCAAAATATTTTACTAGGAAAATCATGCACTAGTTAGGAGAAATAAGGAATCATACAAACTCTTAAATATTATAGACATGTCATATTTGGAGCTATGAAGACCTAAAATTATACAATAAAAAAACTATTTCTCATACTATTCCTTTGAAACTGGAAATGAATCCATTTAGGCAAAAATAAATGCCTATTAATCTAGTATTAGAACCCATCATATAGAAAGAAGTTAAAAATCTATAAGATGCATGTATTATCTTTTCCATTAGGTATTCCACTTGGGTATATAATATAGTACCTATCTAAAAAAAGAATGGAGAAATTTGACTATGCATCAACTTTAGAAATATTAATAAGGTTTTTTAGAAGGATAACTATCCTCTACCCTATTTAGATTATATTTCATAAATGGTAAATGGATATGAAATGATATCTTTCTTAGATGGATATCCTATGTATAGTAAAATTATGATAGATCCTCAAGATAGAATGAAGACAACATTTATCACTAAGTAGGGTACATTTTATTATAAGAGAATGCACTTTGGATTGATTAATTTAGGTTCTACCTTTCAAAGAGCAATGAATTATACCTCTAGAGATCTGATTGGCAAGTGCATAGTCATTTATGTTGATGATATTGTTGTGTTTTCAATGAAACATGTTATTCATGTTAACAATTTAAGAAAAGTATTTCAAAAATGTAGAGAACATGGTACTTTTTTAAATCCTAAGAAATGCATTTTTGGAGTCATTGAAGGAAAACTATTAAGTCATGTTATTTATAAATATGTTATTTTAATTGATATTGAAATAGTAGATGCAATATAGAAACTTCCTCTCCTAGGTAGTAAGAAATAATTGAGATCATTATTTGGAAAGATTAATTTTTTTAGAAAGTTCATCTTAGGATTTGCAAAGATAGTTAGGCCACTAAATTATATGCTCAAGAAATATTCTTAAATTACTTACAATTTTGAAGCCCAATAAGCCTTTAAAGGAATTAAAGATGTTATATCTAATTATCTAGTCTTAGTGAGTCCTAATTATACGCAACCCATTTTCATTTATTCATTAGCTTATGAACACTCTACTGCTAGTGTCCTCTAGTGTCCTGACATAGAAAAATGAAAATAATGAAGAAAAGATAATAGCCTTCATGAGCTTCCCCTTAAAATATTACCAAGTAAAATACACAACTATTGATAAACAAGCATTTGCTTTATTAAATGTAGTAAAGAAATTTAGATATTATATACTACATTGTAGAATATTTGCAATTGTGCGAGACCTAGTTGTCAAAACCATGTTAATGCAAAATGAATTAGGAGAAAGAAGAGGTAAATGGATGACAACCTTACAAGAATTTTATTTAGATATCCAACCTATGAAAATAGTTAGAGGCCAAGGATTAAGTAAAACTTTAGAAAAAATTGATCCTCAAATACTTTACCAACAATATTCTATGGATACCAACAAAAGTAATGAATGGTATAAGGATATAATGTACTACTTATTTAATAATAAATACCCAAGTCATTTCAATGCTACTCAAATAATAGCATTATGTCTAAATTTTTATAACTTCATTATTAAAGTATGTATTTTATATAGAAAAACCATGAAGGTATCTACCTGATATGCCTATATAAAGACGAAACTACTCAATTCCTTGATAAATTTCATGGTAAATTTGGGATTAGACATGATTCAAACAATGCCATTGCACATCAGATATTAAGAGCTAGATACTAGTGGTCTCATATTTTTAAGGATTCCCATGCTCATGTTAGATCATGCCATACTTACCAAGTTGCTAGTAATAGGGAAAGAAATGATACTATACATTTATAGCTAGTATTTGAGGCTCACCATTTTTTCCAATGCGGATTAGACTTTATAGGAGTCATAAATCCTAATTCTTTAGCCAATCAAAAATATATCTTGACCAAAAATGACTATTGCACTCGATGTATAGAAGCTCGAGCTACTAGGAATTATACTACATATGTCATGATTTAGTTTCTTGAAGAATGCATTATCACTAGGTTTGTAATACCCTATTCTTTAGTATGTGATAATTTTTCAGCCTTCTCTTCACTCTAATTTGTAGAATGGTTCTATGACAACAATTTTAACCTAAAATTTTCTTCTATCTACTTACCACAAGGAAATGGTTTGGTTGAATCTATCAATAAGAGCTTATTAATGATAATCAAGAAGATTCTAGAGAAAAACCCTATAGATTGGCACAATATACTTAAATATGATTTATGGGTTGATATTATTAGAATAAAAATTTCTATATACAATCTACTTACCACTGAGTCTATGGTTAAGATCATGTTTTACCTATTAATATGAAGAGGATGATATTGCATTTCATGAAATATTTCTTAAGTGGATGATAAGGTAGAAGCAAGGCTGACTAATTTGATGAATTTATATGACAACAGAGAGTATGCCCTTGAAAATTTTACCAAAAATCAAGGGATAGTTAAAATATGGTTTGAAAAAAGAGCTAGAATCAAAGCCTTTATAATTGTTGACTTAGTATTATGGTGGGATTAAAAACATGAAAATAAAGGAGATCATGATAAGTTTGATAATATTTGGTTAGAATCCTGTCAAATATATATATATATATATATATATATATATATATATATATATATATATATATATATATATATATATATATATATATATATATATATATATATATATTAGAGATAATAACTTTAGATTGAATAATTTAAGTGCTTAAGATGTCCCTCTACTATTCAATGGGTATTTCCTTAAACATTTTCATCCTTGAAGTAATCTCAATAAAACAATAAGGTACTATAGTTTTATGTTTTATTTTTAGTTTGGACTAGTTTTTTTCTCAAATTCTTAGTTACTTCTCATTTTATATATTTTCATTGCATTTCGGTTTTTTTATTGTGCTTAGTGTTTAAACAATTGGTTTTTGCATTATTTTATTTTATTACACTTTTACCTATTTTTTTTATTAGCAACACTTCTTGGTGTGAAATTTCTTGCTTAGCTTATATTAGATTCTCTATCTACACTTTTCATATTCATATTTTCTCCCCTTAATTTTGGTATTTTATCTAAATGCAATTGGTTTTAATTTTTTCTAAAGGCAAATGTTTCTTATCAATTGATGATGAAGGACTTACTTTAACATCAGGTTAAGCTAAGGATTAGGAAATCGGATTATTTGGTGTTCATTCTTTGATTATAGGGCTAATATAGATGAAACTAGAAATAGTATAACATAATGCTAAGGCTTCACATTTATTAACAACATTTAAATAATATCTTAACCTAGCCATCATGATTTGATGGCTAGGTTAAGATACATACACTCTACTTTTTAGCCTTATTGTTAGAGTTAAAGTGCACTATGCCTTCAATTTGACACTTGTCAGTTTCATTGACAAGTGTCATGTTTATCATATAGGCCTTCTGCCTATATATGTAACACATTTTTATCAATAAAACAATCCCTTAAGTTTTCCCTCCTAACATTTGGTATCAAAGCTCCAGGATTTCTCTGGCCTTGTGAGCTTGAGGGGGGATTTCCCTCATGGAAATCCCCCCTCCCCCATCCCCTCCAGTTTTCCCTCCTAACACTTATATATCCCTAAACCAAAGCAAAACCAATTTTTACAATTGATCAAAATACTTCTTAATCAAGAAGGAAAATACTAATAATAAAAATAATTTAGTGTGTGGGTGATTCCAATAACCTATCGTAGGGCTACAAATGCCTAGATGGTAGTAGATAAATGTCTATATGGGAGCTATAAATGCTTTATAATGGGAGCTATAAATGATTTATTGGTAGTGGAGCAATGTAAAGGCAAATCCTTTTTATGAGTGAAATATTTAATAGCCTAACTTCAAACTAAGTGATGAAATTTTGATAGATTTAAGAATGGAAATGAATGCACTAGCACACACTTTAAGCTAAGGCAAATGGGACATTAATTTCAAGCAAAGTTGTTTAACCCCATCTTAGAATTTTGTCAAAATGATTTGCATTTTACTAGTTAAGGTTTTATTTATTTCAGGTCGTGTTCTTTATCCAAAATACTTAGGAGTGCTTTCTAGTAGAGTCACCATTTGTTGTTGTCATTGCACAACCCACCCCAATTAGGGACCCACTTGAAATTTTTATTGAATCTAAGTTTTTTTACATCAATATTTTAAACCTTATTTAATTGGAATGTTTTATCAAGAATCAAATTTTGTCTAATTGATTTTATCTCATTATAATAGACTTAAATAATAAAGGTTCATAGTCTATTGTATTATGTTTGAAATACACTTTCTAATAAGTATAAAATCACCTCTGTTTACTATTCTAAATTACCTATTTTATCACTTGCTAGATCACCAAGTTCAAATCCTTTTAGGTGTGAAAACTTTCTATAGGATAAAATTTAAAGAAGACACAAAATAAATAAAACGGTGATAACGTTACATAAATTTTTCATGAAAAGGTCATTTCATGTGAAAAATTTCTATAGGATAAAATTTAAAGAAGACAAAAAATAAATAAAACGGTGATAACGTTACATAATTTTTTCATGAAAAGGTCATTTCATCATAAACCCATATTCATAACATAATACTAGGGCCTAAGCTAGAAAATCTCTCTCACACATGAATTTTTACCAATTTTAGTAATAAAAAAGTCTAGGTGTTCCTATTACTCCTTCCTGGCATTAAGGTTTAAAGACTAAATTACAAAACTAAACTTATCCCTTCAAATTTTATAGTTCACCTAGTTTCTAGTGAAATCTACGACCTGCATCATTTCACATTTCTATAAACAGTTTACAATTAGTATTTCTCGATTCTCATTATGCACCTAAGTATTTATAAGGTCAAAATCCATAGGTTTAACTCCTTACAACTTCCATTATAATCAATGGTTTGTAGTAGTATGTAAATAGGATTAAATTCGAGCTATCCACTTATCCATGAAATTTTACATTTTTACCCATCAAGGCATGCCCTTAGGTTTTTAATGATTGATCATATTTTCCTAAGATTAATTGTACACCTACACTAATTATTCTAGAAATTATCCTTATCTTGCATGTATATTTCACTAATTACTCCTCTTAGAGGCCCATTTAGAAATAAACGGTTCACATTGATTGGCTCATGACAATCAATGGTCTGGACTTCCAGAAACTTATGAATAAACTAATAAATCAATGATGTGCATTGCATCACATAGACATGATCAAAAGCTTCGCGGTGAACTTGCAGTTCAGAGGAATATGATTAGTTTTATGGATTTCCCAGATCATATTGATTTATGTGGGGAGGTTTCGACGACGGCTCGGCTGAGCGATGGGACGTTTGTGCTCACAGATGAGGCGCTGCAACAGGGAGCGATGATGCTTGCAGGCGGAGCAGCAACATCGTATTCAGCGACGTAATCTTCTTGCCATTGTTGCACTGGTGGTCGCGCATGGTTTGCATCAAACACTACTGCTCTATGCAGTGAATTTAGGCATCGAGAATTTGAGACTCTTCTGCCATGGTCACATGGGATGAAATTGTGGGCTGTTGATCTCTTTTCTCTTTATTTTTTTCTTCTTCTTGCGGTTCTTGGAAGGCAATGGCTGCTACGATATCGACTTCCACTTTGTTTTTTAAAGACTGTCCTAATTTGAGTTCCACCGTGTACGAGCAATGCTGGCTATCGAGGGGAAGGTCCGTTCGTATACGACGAAGTTACAGCTGGCTTCGGAGGGCCATCTCCGGCTGGTCCTATTGAGAGGCCCCTAAAAGCCGTAGCTTGAGGGCCGGTTGGTCCTATTGAGAGGCCCGTGAAAGACGCATAGGGAGCCAAAAACCTTGCTGTTTTGTAATTTCAGGTTAATCTATGAATGCTGCATCCATGAAATGTAGCAGGGAGGATAGGAATCTGTGAATCTCGTTGAAGTGCAAGATCAGTGAACTGTGTTTTGGTTTATTTTTTTTCTGATTGATTTCACATAATTAGTGAGTGGAGGAAGCCATTCACTTTAATGGCCAAATAATACCATTGCTTGTTTACGCCGTGAAGATCTGCTTCCACCTCTGCCACTTGGCACAAATTGCGAAAACCTTGGAACCGAACTGCTGATAATTTATATCATGGCATATGGTGAAGAGCGCCGCTCATTTGATGCAGTAAACACCAGTTTTGAGTGCAGCCCAAAACTCTCCATTCGTCTAGTTGCAGTATTCTGAAAGTTGAAGATTATTGAAGTCTTTTATTTGGCCATGAAGAGAAGTTTTTTTTATTATTATTTTGAACCTTCTGCGCTGCCGTGGAGTGACCGCTTGGAGCCGGAGTGCCGACGTGGCGGAGGAGACAGAAGTTGGAAGCATTTAAAGTGGAGGGGTCCACTTTTCATAAAGGGCTTAATGATAATTATCTTAAATTTGATTTTAAATTGTAAGGGAAGTGCCCATGCTCATTGGCCAACAGTATGGCCTATGTAATTCCCCTGCGAGGGAAAATTGAAACTATTTTTTTATTCCGCCACAGTGCGATGCCAGGAATATGGTATTCCTGAGGTTTATTTTGCTGCCTAGAGAGGCATGCTATTGTTGTTCACATGATGAAGGCCCCTTTGATAGTGGAATATAGGGGTATTTATAGTCGTTGGAAATGGTTTTCCGCGACGGACACAATGGAGGTGTCATATTGTAATTTTGAGGCTATTTTATTTGAGTTTTTTAGCCTCAAATTTTTTTCTACCTTGGAGTGCACTCTCGGTTGTACCCGACACTCCCAAGGTATTTTTATTTGTGATCCTTGTACCTAGTGAATTTTTTGATACACTTGGCGAATGCAGTGGCTGGTTACCCATGCATTTCGGTGGGATGAAATGGTCACCATAAGGACACTTATCCTAGGGACTACAGACAAAGACACCCTAGACTCTATCCGAGGTTTTTTTTGGATCTACTTCTGAAGACTACAAACGAAGACACTTCAGAAGATTCTCTTATTTTCTTCTTCTCTCCTATTTGATCTATGGCTCATTTTATTGTATTGAGTGCATTTTCGGCAAAGACCGACACTCTTATATGGCTCGTTTTTCCTTTCATTAGGTGCATTTTTGGTAGAGACCGACACCTTCTAGATTGAGTTCACCACATGGTGAATCTAGTTAGTGACCTACGAGTGGCAACATCCTCTGAGGATGACCTGCAGAGGCAACAGACCCAGATGTGGCTGACCCTGAGGCACCCATGATGACCCTGAGGCACTTAGATGGCTGACCCAGTGGCAACAGACCCGTTGAAGTGGCTGACCCTGAGGCAACAGACCGAGATGTATACACAGTGGATCTAGCATTATTCATAGTTGGAGAGCCAAGCGCAAAGAGCACGAGCCTAGACCAAAGAAAAAGAGGATGATAGGTTACTTTTTAGAGAAGTCAACATTAAGGGGGAATGTTACCTAATGTTGACTTGCTTTGTTTTTTCTTTAGTTAGGATAGTGCACTTTAAGGGGGAATGTTAGAGTTAAAGTGCACTATGCCTTCAGTTTGACACTTGTCAGTTTCATTGACAAGTGTCATGTTTATCATATAGGCCTTCTGCCTATATATGTAACACATGTTTATAAATAAAAGAATCCCTTAAGTTTTCCCCTCATAACAAATCAATGGTCTGGACTTCCAGAAACTTATGAATAAACCAATAAATCAATGATGTGCATTGCATCACATAGACATGATCAAAAATCTAAATAAGATAAAATTATGTGGTTCACATTTTTATACTTGATTATCAATGAATCTTGGTCATCCATTAATAAAAGGTCTTCCTCTTGGGTTAAAATTATAGCATCTTTAACCTAAAATGTATAGCTTACAATGCTTATATGTTTTGGTTGTGATCCCCATCACATGCGTATCTTGAAAATTAACACCTTATATAAACCCTAAGGTAAAATTCATGCACCTTCCCTAGAATTTGTGGTGTGGAAAAATATTTCAAAAAATCAATGGCCTAGAGGAAACACTAAAATTATCTTAATAGTAAGTCATTCATGTTTGAATAGGAATATTAATGACTTGGAAATATTCCTCAACAAATATTAGGCTCATGATTCTTGATGTGATACTACAATATGATTGATTAAAAAGTGAACAATTCATGTTTATATGCTCCTTTGAGAACTAATCTTGACCATTCATTTATTATACTTAAAAATAAGAAAAAGATAATGAAGTTATATTTCAAGTATATATTCCCCTCATTAATAGCACATGATTATTACTTGAAATATATATGGCTCTAAAGCATTATCCTAAAAGATCCATAGTTTGCAAAACCTAAAAATAAATGCCCTTTAACACTAATTTATTCATAGAGGACTATTCAACAAAACTGAATCAATGACTCAAAAGCATTCACCTAATGATTTACGGTTCATATTTATTGTTATAAAATTAAATAAGTGATTAAGAGGATTCGAATAACCAAATAATAGCTCACCTTGAAGAGGATGAATTTACATCCCAATACATTGCATAAGAGATGAATCAATGGTGAATATTGTCTTGCTAAATCAAATATTTCTATCTGCAAAAAATAATTTTATCTAGAAGGTCCATGCACAATAAACACAACTTGGAATACAATATATTGAAAGGCTAGTTATCATTATTTTGTATAAGTAAAAATAATATGAGTATTGGTGACCTACAATTGTTTCTTGCACTCAAAAAATAAGGAACCTCTTTTTTATTTCCCTCAATAATTCCACCTATAACCTTATACATAGCATTATGAGGTAAATAAAAAAATATACACTAGAAGGTAGCATAAAACTGAGCTTATCTAGTTTACATATTCTTCTCCTAAGGCATATAAATAATTATAAATTTGGAAACTAAGTGGATGCTTGGAGTTAGAAGTTATTTCTAGGCAATTTGTAAGTTGAAGAAGATTTATTTGATTTTTTTTTACATATTTTATTTAAAATGGATTTCCACAACCCATATAAGAAAGGTCCATTTCCCGTTACTAGAAGGCAAAAACAAGATTTTTTTTTTATAAGAGTTAGATTTGATTTCATGTTGTTTCAATAGTTTCTAGGATTTTAGTGCAATTTGTGATAAATAAAACAATATCAAATGTTGGTTCACTTGTATTGTAACCAATGCATCTCCACCAATTATAATAAACAATAATATACTGTAAGTAATAGGATGCATAAAGAGATGCATATATCAATCAATTATTATTTTTTTAATGAAATATTAACAACTAAAAGGATATTAAAGAGATTTAAATTGTCTATTAATCAACCATTATCATATTTTACCAATAAATCTAGTTTAAATCCTCTTTATTCTATGATTTATAGGAGACAAAATGAGAAGACAAAGGTCTAGAGGAATTGGAAGGATACAATGAATCTAGACTAGATCATGATCACTCAAATGCATGACAGGTTAGTTACCTAACCTAAAAGGGGCATGACCAAGGTAATTATAGGAATCCATGATAAATAATTAAAGATAAAATTCAAAGAAGAAGCATAAAATGATACATCATCTAGGCAGTGACAATCAGGTCACTCATACAACTGTAAAACACTAAATTTTTTAAAATTATAAGGTTATAAATAGTCATGAAGAGCCCATTTCAAAGGGTCATAATCCATTTTTAACATTAGACATTCTAGGGATTTCTTTCTCATTTTGTAGTTGTTGGATGTTTGGACCTTGTCCCTGCACTTAGAGAATTACCCTTGTAATCACATGATGTTAGCAAGTTTGAGAATTTTAGCCATTTAATATCTTCATCAATGCAAATTATTAGAATTCTTAAGAACACAAGCTTATACTGAGAGGGAGGGTGAACAATATTGCCAAAGAAATAACTTAAATTAATAACACTGTAATAATGAAGCAATTCATAAATCACCATGCACATGAGAGACAAAACGTTTACGTAGAAATACCCTCTTGGGAGAAAACCACATCAAAATATTGCTTATAAATTTCTTCAATAAATTTTGTGGGCACCAATCCACAGGAGACACCAATCCCCTATTACAATTTTGTGGACACCAATCCATAGGAGACACCAATCCCCCTTGCTTAAATATATGGACACCAATCCACAGGAGACATCGATCCTCTTGATCAAGTTCATGGATACCAATCCATAGGAGACACCAATCCCCTAGACAAAGTTTGTGGACACTAATACTCAAGAGACACCAATCCCCTTGCTCAAATTTATGGACATCAATCCATAGGAGACACCAATCCCCTTGCTAAAATTCGTGGACACCAATCCCATTGCTCAAGTATACTCCATAACCTTCTTACAAAACCTGCTCAAATCTAATCCAAAACCTACTTACAAAACCTACTCAAATCTTCTCCAAAACCTGCTTACAAAACTTGCTTAAATCTTCTCCAAAACTTGTTTACAAATATTTTTACAACCCTTGCACATTTACTCCTAAATTCAATCATAACCAATGTATAAATTTATGTGTTTACTTGGAGATGCTCAAACATTTCTCTTATTCCACTATCATGTGCACCTTTCCTTCTTCTTTGAATTGCCTGAATTTTCGTTCCTTGTTAATTAAATGCTTGGGTGAATATGTGTACCCAATATTCTTTGACACCTTGATTTACTCCAAATCAATGCCTTCTAAATCTTCCTTAGTGATGTGCTTTTAAAATCTGGTCAATAATTCTCTTTTTTATTTCTTGATTTAAATATCAAATCAAACACTTTAACCTTTATCACTTACTCCAAAAACATACACAACAAAGCTTAAAAGTAACTCCTAACATCTCCATTTTAAAACTTACAATATAAATCTTTATTCTAACATCATATCCTTTATATATTTTTTTATGATTTGCAAAAATAGAACTTTATACTAACAACATATCCCCTTTTATAATTAATAAAATTCAAATCACAACATTATGCCTTATATATCCTCTTTTATAATTTGCAAAAATCAAATCACAACATTACACCTTATATTTCTCCTTTTATAATTTGTAAAAATAAAATCACAATATTACACCTTATATTTCCCTTTTTATCATTTGCAAAAATCAAATCACAATACTATGCCTTATATCTCCCATTTTATCAAATTTAATAAAATAAAATTTATAAATACCTTGCACAGTCATGGATGGGATTCTATCCCTTGATCTTTAGAAGTGTAGTTTCCTAACACGGGCTCTTGACCAGTTGTGCTAATGTAGCACATGAAACCAAAAGGTTCTAGTGAATATTTAATTCCTTCATTGCTTTGTGTTCAACTCTTTAGCAAAACGACATCGAAGATATTTGACCCCTTAACCTTCTACAATGTAGTGCTCTAGCTCGAGCTAAGTAACCGATTGGGCTAACCCAACAAATGAAACCAAAGGTACACGATATAATATTTAACTTCATCTCTATGCTACCTCAAACAACAAAACACACCAAAATAGGCATCGAGGGGTTTCGACCCTTGAACCTTTTGTACCGTAGCACCCTAGCACAAGCTAGGCTACTGACTGGTCTAACCACTCGGTTGGGATAGAAGTGGCACAAACATATATTTAAAGTCTTCTTTCCACCTGCTATACTGTCAAAATTATGCTCCTCTCCTCCATCCTGCTTGATGACTCTTTTTGCTCGATATATTCTTTGAATTCCATGGCAAGTCCAAAGTGAATTATGGGCTTTTATTTCTTTAATTTTTCCATTCACACCCAAGGAAATCAGCCCATCAATTTTAAAATTTAAATTTAAATTCCTTTGCATGGTGCACTCAAGGAGGTTGGCCCATCATTTGAATTTTTAAATTTAATTTCTTTTGCATGGTGTGCTTAAGGAGGTTGCCCAACATTTAGATATTTAAACTATACTTAAATCCTTTTATTTAAATATAAACCTCCTAAAATATTATTTAAATATTAAAGCACCCTTGAAGATATCTTCCTTGCACTTAATGACAACTCAACATTTCACCCTTGAAGATATTTTTGCCTTTGACATCAACATTTCATCCTTGAAGATATTTCTCCCTTTGACATCAATGATAACTCAATATTTCTAGCAATCTCCCCCTTTGTCATTGATGACAACCCTAAAATGAAAATGACCTTTACTGAATAGGATCAAAAGTTGTTCCCCATGAGTAGTTGCTCCTCTTACTAGAAACTCTCTCCCTTTGACATCAATGGCAAAGGCTCCTCGGGGCTGTAGGATATGACACTTGAAAACACCCCCTTCTCCCTACTCTTCTTTGAGACTTCAATTATGATATGGGAGTGAAAATCCCAACTTACTATGCTCCTATTCTTGTTCTATTTTCTTTCTCCAAACTTTGGAGATCATATTATTTTGACAAGAACTATTCTCGTTTTGGCTTGACTTAAAAATATTAGGGAACAATGTTATACATCATATACGTGTATACCCAAAATTATTACATTTGTAACATATGATGTTGTAGTCCATGAGAGGTATAAATGAATTGAAATTTATCTTGGTGTAGCCAAAATAATTCATAGCACAGACCTTGTAATTTATAGCTTTATGACCATAATGGTTACATGAGAAACAATGACCATGGAAGAAAAATTGAAACATGACTAATTGCCTTGGAGGATATTAATGCATGGTTCTCTCATTGATGTTTCTGTGATGAAATTTTTTCCTTTATGATGATTTTTTTCTTCCTCCTTGATGCTTCTACTTCTCAACACATCAACATAGGTATTAGGTTCCTCTTCAATCATTTTATTTGATGCCTTATTTCCTTTTGAGCTTGATTCCCCCTTTTATTTTTTTTACCTTCAAACCCAAGTCCATTCTTTATAACTGAATATTTCTATGCTTTGATAATATCATGTACGATTTTTGAGCTATTCTCAAACCCATGTACCTTATCATTATATTTTTCTACTTTCTTCCTTAGAGAGACAACCTCATGTTCTATTTTTTCACTTTCTAACTCTTTTGCCTTTAACTTCTTAGTCATACCTTCTTCAATTTGCTTTACCTCTTCAACTTTAACGTTTAGGTCAATGAGTTCTTATGATAAATTTAACTTTGTCTTATCATACTCTTGTACTTGAGCCTTCAATATTGAGTTCTTCTTTCTAACCCTCTTCAACTCTTCAAGAGCAACACAAAGTTCCTCTTCTATGTCAACCATGGCTTCTTCCTCACTTTTTGAATCTTTCTCTTCTTCTTGGTTTTTGACAACATGAGTATCTTCTTTCTCTTCTATGGCCAGGAATAAGATTTATTCTCTTTCACTATCAGAGAGGCTTTTATCATTGATACTAGAGGAATAACTTTCTTCAACATAAAAACTCTTCTTGTGTCTTTGAAATATTTTCTTCTCATGCTTGCCTTGATCATGCATGTTTTCTTTTCATGAGAATTTTTTTTCTTTCTTTTTATTTTATTATTTTTCTTCTTCACTACTACTAATTCCATCTTGTGGGCAATTATATGCATAGTGACCAAGTTTACCATAGTTAAAATATTTCATAGAATGCATACCTTTGTGTTTTCTTGGACCCTTCTTATTCCTTCGCATAAAGTCAACTTCTTCTTTGTTGCTTGATTCTTCACTTGATTTTGGTTATTTATTCTTTGTCTTATTTGAAGCTTTAAATGATACTTTCCATTTAGATGTTTGATATTTTTTAGTCCTCATATCATATGCTATAATAATTTCATGTAGCTCATCCATGCTTAATTTTTTAAGATCCTTCATCTCTTCTATTGCTGAAACCTTTGCATTAAACCTCATGGGAAGTGACTGAAGAATATATGCTTATACTGAGAGGGGGGTGAATAGTATAACATAAATTTTTTACCAAATAGAAGCATCAACATAAATGAAACCATAAACATCACACAAAGCATCACACACATAAGAGACACAATTTTAATGTGGTTAACCCAATGTAGGCTACCTCCACAGAGAAAATATTTCTTCTAAATATTTCTCAAATTATCTCTTGGGAATCCTTCCCAAATTACAATGTTTATGGACCTTGGTCCAAAGGATATGTTGATCCCCTAATATAAAGTTTGTGGATCTCTTCCATAGTAGAACTCTTTCTCTTCCTGCTCTAGCTAGTAATCTTCTAGAAAACTCTGTCTCTATGTTGCTCTAACTGGTGGATCTCTCTCCACTTGAATACTTCTCCCTTAGATATTGTCTTCAATTGTCCTAGTTTTTGGATCTCTATCCACTGAGACTTTGTCCTCTATACTCTTTCACATTCAAAGCTTTGTCTCAATACTATACCAAACATAGTTCAGTATGTCTAGCACAGTTCTTCTCAATCTCTTGTACTAAACATAGTACAGTCAGTCTAGTGCAATTTTGCTCAATAGGTTCACTCAGAACCTACTCAAATATGCTCAACGGGTTCATACAAAATGTGTCTAAATCTACTCAATAGGTTTACACAAAACCTGTCTAAATCTGCTCAACAAATCCTCTCTAGGACTTTCTCAAATCTGCTCAATAAGTTCTCTCTTGGACTTGCTCAAATATGCTCAATAAGTCATCTCTTGGACTTGCTCAAATCTACTCAATAAGTCCTCTCTTGGACTTGCTCAAATCTGCTCAAGTAAGCTTTCACAAAAGCTTAACTCAAAATAGTCCACAAGACTTCTCAAAGACTTGTCTTAAATTTGCTTAACAATTTTACACAGAACTTTTTCAATATCATATAAAAATAAAGAGAATTGTTAGAGACTCAATATGTTCTAATATCAAAGTACAATCAATATCTCAATTCAATCTCATAGAAGCATAAAGAGAATTGTTAGAGACTCTATATGTTCTATACTCAAATCCCAATCTCAACTCAATAGAAGCATAAAGAGAATTATTAGAGACTCAATATGTTCTAAGATCAAAGTACAATCAATATCTCAATTCAATCTCATAGAAGCATAAAGAGAATTTTTCGAGACTCTATATGTTCTATACTCAAATCCCAATCTCAACTCAATAGAAGCATAAATAGAATTGTTAAAGACTCAATATGTCCTATTCTTAAATCTCAATATCAACTAAAATCAATCTCATAGAAGCATAAAGAGAATTTTTAGAGACTCTATATGTTCTATACTCAAATCACAATCTCAAATAAATAGAAGCATAAGGAGAAATATTAGGGACTCAATATGTATTATTCTTCAATATAAATATCAACTCAAATCAACATATAGAATAGTTTATTTCTAGAAACTTGAACAACCATTTCGCACATCCACTTGAATAGGCTTAACCAACTCAACTTAACCAATCACATCAAGGAACAACCCTTTCTCACAAACCCTAGTTCAAGCATGTATCAACCAACTAAAAATGTTTCCAACAATGCTTTATCTCAAGTCTCACATAAAAATGATACTCATGTTATTTTCTAGATCATGTTCAAGTTCATTTCATTATCAATGGGCTTCAACAACAATGCTAATGAAACCAGGTTTAATTACAACTCACAAATCAAAAAACCTTTAAGCATTCAACCAACCATCTTCACAAAGGAAACTTCAATTAATTATTTTCACTCCAATAATATTTCAGAAATCAACCACCAAAAACAATAAATAGGAGAATGTGCCCATACCTTTTTGATGCCAATAAGTTATCCACAAAATCTGCCACACTTAATCACAACTTTCCTTTTCAATATTAATAAGGGTTAGTGGTATTTTAAATAATCACAATAAAAGCATAACTTAATTTACACCCTTTTCACTCCAATTTCATAAACACATCCACCAAAGTCTATTTTAACGAAAAACCTTATTAAGAATAACCCACAATAAATATCTCAAAATCACTTTAACAACAACTCCTTATTTCTCCTAAAATCATTTCTCCATTTCCATAAAAATAAAACATAAATCAAATATGATTTTGCAATAATAATCATAGCCCTAATGATAAAATTTAATTTCCATTAAATACCTTATAACTCCAAACTTTAGGACTAGTAAAAATTATTAAAGGCAAAAACATAAATACCTCTCAAGGGGATTTGAACCCCTGTTTGCCACACATTGCAAGCGTCTTAGTCAGGGCTAAGATTCCAACCAAGCCAAAGCGCTCATTAGAAAAGCAAAGGCCAAAAGGGCCTTTAATCTTCCTTCGCCTGCCGCAAAGGACAAAGTGCCAAAGTGCTTCCCACACACTGCCGTCAAGGGGATTCGATCCTTGATATTTGTGCTGCCCACAGTCTTAGAAAAATTGATACACCAATGTGCCATGCCTCATACCACGTTTGATATTTCTAAATCATTGCGCTTTCTTCTCTGCTTCATTTTAAACAATTTGCATGATCTCTTTCAAAGTCCAAGGCAATTAACACACAAGAGCAAGGATAATATTTGGTTTAATTGCCACCCCTTTATATAGTGTTTAATAACACTTGAAGACGTCGACGAAAATATTAAAATTGTATTTGCATGATGACGTCGACGGGAAACTTTCCATTTAAATTTGAATTTAAATTTTAAATAATTAAAATTTACATCAAACATTAAAACTCAAATAACTCCATCATTGGGGCACATTTTTCGACCAAACGAAAGCCCAACGTGGGTTTTAAGAAAAACCCAGATCAAATATGTTGTCCATGGTTTTAAATAAAGCCTTTTATTTTCCCTGCCTTGGTTTTCATAAAAACCCTTCATAGATCCTTTTGACATTTATTGCTTTATTGACATCAATGACAACATTTCATCTTAGGGACTCAAAATGTCCAACAATCTCCCCATTTGTCATTGATGGTAACCCAAATCCTTTTACTAAATTTTGACCTTCTTTTATGATCTTCCTGGGGCTTTGCTCCCCCTTGCTCAATGCTCTCTTAGATATAAAATCTCTCCTCATATCCAAAAAATCTCCCCATAATACACAAATATCTCCCCCTTTGACATCAATGGCAAAGGGTCACCTTTGGGGCTCGGGGCTAAGAATTAAGCCTCTTATCTTAGCCCCTCCCACACCTCCACATGAGGTGGTTAATTGTGGGGTGGGAGTCTTACTCCCAATTTTCCTCGAAGATACTCAAATGTCTCCTTTGAGAGTGGTTTAATAAAAATATCTACTATCTATTCCTTGGTAGTGACATACTCCAATCTAACTTATTTATCTAAAACTTGTTCTCTCAGAAAATGATACTTAATTGGAATATGCTTTGTCTTGGAGTGCATTACTAGATTATTTGAGATACATATGGCACTGTTATTGTCAAAAATTATAGAAATGGTCTCATCATGCTTTATCCTGATGTCTTCTAAAGTTTTCTTCATCCATAACACCTGAGTACAACTAGTTACTGTTGCAATGTATTCTACCTCTATTGTAGATAGAGATACTGAACCCATTTCTTACTTAACCAGGAGACTAGACTTTCTCCAAGAAAGAAAGCTCCTCCACTTGTGTTTTTTCTATCATCAATACTACCAGCCCAATCTACATTTGTATATGATGTAAGTGAAAACCTGTCACTTTTGGGATACCAAAGCCCAAAGTACATAATTCTGTTTCGATACCTACAAATTCTTTTTACTACTGTTACATGTGTTTCCTTGGGTGTTTCTTGAAATATTGCTACTGATCCCACTGACTACACTATATCTGGTCTTATAGCTATAACATATAGTAAAATACCAATCATGGATCTGTATAGTCTCTGATCTGCCTCTGGAGATTCATCATCCTTACTCAACTTACACCCTGTGATCATAGGAGTACTTACCGGTTTGCAATATTCTAACTTGATTTTTTTTAACATCTCCCTGATATACATAGCTTGAGAAAGAAACACTCCTCTTGATTGTGAAATTTGAAGACCTAGATAGAAGGATAATTCACCAAGCATGGACATTTCAAATTCACTTTGCATGTTCTTAGAAAATTATTTGCACATTTTGTCATTGTTTCCTCCAAATATTATGTCATCAACATAAAAAAATACTATTAGAATATCATTTCCTTCATTCCTGATATACAAATTACTATCTGTGATTCCTTTCATGAACCCTTATTCCTGTAGATACTTATCCAATCTTGAGTACCATGCTCTGGGAGCCTACTTTAAACCATACAGTGCCTTTTTTAATCTGCATACTTGATATGATGTATGTGTTAGTATGAATCCCTCTGGTTGTTCTATGTAGACCTCTTCCTATAGAACCTCATTTAGAAAATCTGACTTGACATCCATCTGATATACCTTGAATTTCTTAAAACTTGCGAATGCTAAAGACATCCTTATGGCCTCAAGTCATGGTACAAGAGCAAAACTTTCATCAAAATCAATTCCTTCTACCTGAGCATATCCTTTTCATACTATCCTTCCTTTGTTTCTGACCACTTGCCCCTATTCATTCAACTTATTTCTAAAAACCCATTTTGTGCCAATCACATTTTTGTGATTTGGTCATGGAACAAGTTTCCAAGTCTTGTTTTTTTCTATCTGATCCAATTCCTCATTCATTGCAATAACCCAAAATTCATATTCACTAGCTTGAGTGAAAATTTTAGGCTCAATTTTAAATAGCAAAGAAAGATTTGCTTGCTGAGATGGTTTTATTATTCTTCTTCTTGTCTGTCTTTCATCTGGATCCTCGATAATATGATATTTCGGTTGATGCTTCTATACATACCTAGAAGGAGGCTTAGGAAGAAGCCTTCACATTTCTTCTTCATCATTATTTGATTCCTCACAAAATTCTTCTGGACAATATCCATCTTCTTGGTATATAGATTATTGAATTGATTCTCTGGAATCTTTTTTTTCATCAATAGTTACATTCATACTTTCTACCATAGTGCAAGTTATTTTGTTGTAACATCTATAAACCTTGATTTTTGTAGAGTAACCAAGAAAAAATCCCTCATCACATCTAGGATCAAATTTTCCCAAATTTTGATCTTCCCATCTTATGTAGCATTTGCTTCCAAAAATCTTGAAATGTTTTACAATAGCAGTTATGCCTTTCCACAACTCATAAGGATTTTTGTGGTAATTTAACCTTAATTGAGCTCTAGTAATTATATATACATATGTATATACCGCTTCTTTCCAAAACCCATATGATAACTTAGATTCATTTAACATAGCTCTAGCCATGTTTTCAATAGTCCTGTTCTTTCTTTCAATTACTTCATTTTGTTGAGGAGTTCTTGATGTTGAGTATTCTCTTTTATTTCCATGTTGTTCATAGAATTCTACAAATTCATTTGATGTGAATTCTCCTCCTCTATCTGATCGAAGACACTTAATCATTTTGCATGTTTCATTCTCAACCAACTTTTTGAAAGCCTTAAATTTTTTGAAAGCCTCTGACTTCTCTTTCAAAAAGGTTACCCATCCCATTCTGGAGTAGTCATCTATAAACAACATAAAATAGCTCTCACCTTGAAGACTTTGTGTTCTGGTAGGACCACATAAGTTAGTGTGTATAAGACTCAAAGGCTCAGAAGTCATATAGCCTTTTGGTTTATAAGTTGTCCTAGTTTGCTTTCCATGTCGACACGGTCCACAAATTGTATTTTATGGTCTTCTTATTTCAGGTAAATCTCTGACTAATTGTTTATTGCTTATGCTGACTATGTTGTCAAAATTCATATGACCCAACCTTCTATGCCACAACTAGATCTCATCTTGTGACATAAATCACTTTTCCCATTTGATTTCATCTAGCATGTATAATTTGTTTGCGGTCCTTTTTGCAATTGCAATAATTATTCTTGTTTTTGTTTTCCTTATATCACATCTATCTGTATGAAACGTGACCATATATCCCTGATAACAAAGTTGACATATGCTCAGAAGATTGTGTTTTAACCCTTTGACATACAAAAAATTCTTAGTTTTTGTTTTTCCATTGTCTATACTTAGAGTACCTTTCCCAATAATTTTTGTTGATCCATTATCACCAAAACTTACTAACCCTCTATTTGTTTCCTGTAGAATGATGAACTTGTCTTTATCTCCTGTCACATGACTAGAACAACCACTATCCAAATACCATTGTTCATTTCTATCTTGAGCATGTAGGGTTGTTTGAACTATCACAGAGTTTGCCCTAACATTCTTCCTAGTTGTTGGAATATTTTTTTTGGATTCTGAAATTGTCATTTTACACCATCTAGCCTTGTGTCCAAAATTATTGCATTTGTAAAATATAACATCATCATCCATGAGTGGTGCAAAGGAATTGAAATTTATATTGTAAGCAACATGATGAATACATTGAGTAGATCTATGTCCATATTTATTGTAAGAAAAACAATGACCATGGAAGAAGTTATGTAACCTGTTTGGAGACCTTTGATATTGCGATGAAGTGATCTTCCTTTTGTGACTAACCTTTATCTAGGGTTTTTCTTTTATGATGTCCTTTTCTTGCTTTTATTTGTTTGACGTTTCTGTCTTTTTGAAGACTGATTCCTCTTTCTTTTCTTGTAGAATATTAGTCTCTTCAACTTTACTTTTTAGAAAAATTTATGCTTCCAATATTTCACATTCTGTTTCTTTGGCTTTCATAAAATCTATCACATCTTGCTCAATTTTTCTTCCTTCTTCCACTTTGAACTTAAGTTCTGTGATATTTTGAAGGAAATCCATTCTTTATGCTCCTGAATTTGTTCTTTTATGTTTGAATTTTCTTCTCTAAGTCTTTCCAAATTTTTGAGAGAAGAGAAGAAATCTTCTTTCATATCAAACATAGTATCTAATTCAATCTCTGAAGTTGTGTGTGCTTCCAAAGGATCCTCTTCCAAGCTGTTAGAAATTTCATAGAGAGACCCGCTCTGATACAAATTGAAGAATATGTGATTATAATGAGAGAGGGGGTGAATAGTATAACATAAAAAAATTTCCCAAATAAATGCACCAACATAAATGAAACCATAAACATCACACAAAGCATCACACACATAAGAGACAATTTTAACATGGTTCACCCAATGTGGGCTACCTCCATAGAGAAAATTTTTCTTCTAAATATTTCTCAAATGATCTCTTGGGAATCCTTCCCAAATTACAATGTTTATGGAACTAGGTCCAAAGGAGATGTTGATCCCCTAATCTCAAGTTCATGGATCTCTTCCATAGGAGAACTCTTTTCCCTTCTACTCTAGCTAGTGATCTTCTAGAAGACTCTGTATCTATGTTGCTCTAACTGGTGGATCTCTTTCCACTTGAAGACTTCTCACTTAGATATTGTCTTAAATTGTCTTGGTTGGTGGATATTTATCCACTGAGACTCCATACTCTATAGTATATCACCTCCAAAGCTCTGTCTCAATACTATACCAAACACAGTTCAATCGGTCTAGCATAGTTCTGCTTAATATCTTGCACTAAACACAGTACAGTCAGTCTAGTACAATTTTTCTCAATAGGTTAACTCAAAACCTACTCAAATATGTTGAATAGGTTCACATAAAACCTGTATAAAACTTCTCAATAGGTTCACACAAAACCTGTCTAAATCTGCTCAACAAATCCTCTTTAGGACTTGCTCAAATCTGATCAAACTTGCTAAGGGTCTCCTTTGAATGTGCATGCGAGGGTGCCACTTGGCTCATTATGCCTTTTTTGGGTAGATAATATTCCTCCCTAATTAGGGCCTCCTTGATTGAGGCCTCCATGATCAATGCAGGCTTGATTGAAGCCTCTTTGATTTGAAACCTCCCCTTGAAATCCCATGCATTGAAGGTGGAGTTAGGTGATGGATTTGGGCTGCCATTTTTCAAGGTTTGAATTTTTTCCAGTTAAACCTGCTAATCGTCCTACCCTGGAGCGATTGTTGCTAATAATCCCGGGGTGGGACGAATAGGGAGCAAAGTGCTTAAAAGGTAAAAAAATGACCTTTGACCTTCTAAAAATGATTTGGGAGTGGTTAAGACCATTTTTTAACCTCTAGAGGATGCCCTAGGGGGTATGTATGCCAATTCGATCAGTGATTGTAGTCACATAATCGAATTGGTGTTGTTTTGGTGTCTACAGATGCCCCTTTTTGGGATGCATTGTGTGTGGCGTAGTGCTGAGCAAAAATAAATAACCAAATCACTTAATGATTAGGGTTTCTCAGTAACCTAACCAAATTTTGATACCCTAAGTATGGAAAGGGCATGCATTCTTGAATCCTTGCTTCTGACGAGCTAAGGATCTTAACTCAAGTGTAACCTTTTTCAGTGAGGTGTACTTGATCTTGGACATTGTTCAGACATGAATAGGCAAAGGGCACAACCTTTTGTCCGAGGAACCTTTTCTTCATGCTTCTAGAATTCCAAGTGTTTTTTTAGCCTATGATTATTGCTTGTTTGCTACCCCAAGCAGAAGCGTGATTGTCTTTGTCAATGATTCTTTGAATGCATGTCATTTCCTTGATTGGGTGTGTATTTGTTGATTGGTGACTAAGTGTGACTACCCCATCAAGTGACGAATCAATGAGGGAATGACAAAAAATAAGAAAAGTGATGGGTCTCTTGACCCAAGATGATGTTTGTAAGGGTTCCTTCAGTTGTTTTTGTTGAACACTTATTGCATTTTTCCAACCATCGGACCTATTTTTGGTGGGTTTTGACCTTTTTTTTTATGCCTATTGGGGTAGAAATTACCAAAAATCCTCCTTCCCATGGAGTGGTCCAGCTATGCTAGCCTTATTAGGGATAAGGATAGTGAGTATTTGTGACCTCGAAGGTGGTTTTTCATGCCATGAATGTCAGGTGCAAAGGCACCTTTGTTCGATAGATTTATTGATATTTTTGGTTCATTTTTTTGGTGCAATTTTTGTTGCTTTATTTCTTGCTTTGTAATCATCCCGGGGTGGGATGAATACCAATTTTGTAATCGTCCTAGGGTGGTATGAGCACTAACTAGAGTGCTCATCCCAGGGTGGAACGATTACAGGCCTAACAACCTATATAAGGACCAAAACTAGGTTTTGGGCTCATTTGCAATATTTTTTTTCTTGGCGATTTGGAGCAGTGAGGAGGAGTGCGAGTGTGCGTAGTGGAGTGCTACTAAAATTTCATAGACATCATGAGTGCGAGAACTAGATGTTTGAGTGAAGGAGCCAAGGTGAGACCGGTATGATGTTCCTTCTCTTTGCCTATTATTCATGCATGTTTATAAAAACTCACATATAAAATGTTTGTTCGCTTTATTTTGTTTTTTTTGTTCATATTATGGTTGAAACCCTAATATGTTTTATTTTTTTTGTTTTTGCCATATTAAGGTTGAAACCCTAATATTTTTTTTTTGTGTTGTGTTCATGTTAAGGTTGAAACCCTAATATGATTTATTTCATTTGTGTTTTTGCCATATTAAGGTTGAAACCCTAATATTTTTTTTTTTTTTGCATTCACATTAAGGTTGAAACCCTAATATGATTTTTGTTGTTTTTTGTTGATTGTACAGTTATTTTCATGTATGTTGTCATTGCTGTATAGTTTTATTTTAATGATTCTATACTTTTGTTGTACATTTGTTTTACTATACTTCTTATGTTGTACTTTTGCTATACAATTGTAAATTGTAGTCTGTACTTCTACTGTACATTTTTATTTTAATGTTTTTGTTTATATTAAGTATGTACTTAATATCTTTTTTCATTTTATTTTGTTGTTTTAGGTTGTGAAGAGTCGATACCACCAGCCAACTATTTTATCTGATGCCCGGGATGTCCTGACAGTTGTGGATTGAGAGTGGCTTGATGCCCTTGGGCTCAAGCATGTGATGCATCTGGAGCCTGTGGTGGGGGATCGGGCATATTTGACTACCATGATCAATCTATAGGATCCCTGCACCAACACTTTTAATCTCCCAATAGGTGAGATGACTGTTATTTTGGAGTATGTGTATTGGATTCTATAGATTTTGACAGATGGACTACCTATCTAGATGATCCACTGTGACCAACAGACAATGATATTGACATGGTGTTTTGGTTCGATGGTGGAGAGGGGGGTGGAGAGGGCGATGGAGAGGGCAAAGGTTGATTGCTAGATAGGTGGTATTTTGGTGCGATGGTGGCTGGAGAAGGCGTATTAAGGGTGAGGCATGCTTTGATCATGATCCTCATCTCCAATATGCTACTTCCTAACTCCTCAGGTGCGAGGTTCCATTGGAACCTGCTTGAGTTGGTTTTCACTTTGGTGGAGTGTCCTACATCATCTCCACTTATTATGAGATGGTGTTAGATGTTATTAGCATAGTTGTACAATGAGATGTACGAGGTCCATTATTGAAAGTGAAAGGGTATCGGGTGTAGCTATCTCTTGCAGTGCTAGGGGTGGCAGCACATAGTTATGGAGCAACCACAAGGTTTGCCTTGGACCATCCGAGGTGAGATGGTGGATCGAGAAATTAGATATGTTGATTTATAGTGGAGGTCAGAGGAGCATGGATAGAGTCGGTGGTGGGTAGGTGACGTAGGTCACTATACTGATGCCTTCTCTCGTCTAGTGCTAGGGCAGGTGTTATGGCGGGGGACTGTTTAGCCTAGCCTAAGGCTAGAGAGTGGCTTCGACATGTGCGCAGAGGTAGATGGTTGATTGGGTGACACGAGACAGAGTAGGATTACTTCCCATATGTTTAGGTGACATGGCAGTTTGGGGTGCACCAAGGATTTCCTAGTGATCCCTTGATCTATCGACATTGCAATAATGAGATGACTCTAGTCTGGCCTACCATTGAGCATTTGGGTGAGGGGTCTAATGTAGTTATTGATGTACCCAACGTGGATGATGTCGGGCTGACTACAGAGTATGATCAGTTGTGGATTATGCAGTGATGGTAGATTGAGGGGCCTCTAGGAGGCATGGATACTGCAACAATAGGAGGTGGGGGTGTAGAGGCACCGATGGAGGGTTGGGGGGCTCCGCTTGATGATGCTAACATGGTGGAGGTCAATGACTTCATCGACGATGGAGATGATTTGGGGGTTCTAGAGCAACTAAATGTACAGGATGTCCCAGAGTAGTGGGTGCCAGAGTAGTAGGCCGTCTCGAAGGTGCCCATGCCTTAGGCTGTCTCAGGAGATGTGGAGGTTGGGCTTTGTGTTGAGATAGCATGATTGGAGGGTCTCCTATAAATACAAGAGGAGGAGCATAAATATGCTTTGGTGGAGGTATTGTAGGAGAGGGATCTCCTATGGAATCAGTTAGCACAGTGGTATAGTGCATTGGCTGTGTATCACCAATGAGATATAAAGTGGGGTCAGTACCATATAGAGTTAGAGATAGAGGTTGTTCACCTCAGTGGATAGTTGCCTGTGCTTGATGGAGGTGGTTTGTCATGTCGTACAAGAGGCAATGGGACTGAGCAGTCTGCATCATCTCATCGCAGGTGGCTAGGTGAGGGTAGTGTTGGTTGGCAGGGTGTGAGGGCTGGCAGCAGCCGCCCTGAGAGGTCCCATAGGACCCATACTACTGGGGGTAGTTCTAGTCGCACCGATCCTACGTGATCATGGTGGTCGACTCCCTAGGATTTGGGGATTTTGAATTTTTTGTTTTTATGAGGTCAGAGGACCTTATTATTGTAGCCTGAGGGCATTTTGACTTGATATATATACATGACTCTTTTGGTTTAATTATATACTTGTCATGGTTTATTGTTATTTATGAATATTTATTTATGTTGATGTATGCATATGTTATTATGACTATGGATGATTTTAACTATATGATATAGATGTATGTATATGGAATGGATGGAATGATTCATTTGGTGTACAAGTGGTGGCACCATAGACTGTACAGGATTTACTGGCTTTCTGTACTATGTGATTACTTTATGGAATAAATTTGCATTTGTAATTTTTTTTTTGTATTTTTTGATGGTGGTGTAAGTAATGAAATATACAACAATTGTTTTAGAATGTAGTTAAGGTTTTTCTGAGACTCAGATGCTTTAACTAACTATTCAAGACTGTACATTATCTTACAGGACTTTCGAGCAAGGTACAAATCAGACTTGAGTTTGACCAAGTTATTTCACATTCCTATGTGTGCGATTGAGTTCGTTTATGTGGTATTTGTAAGGATACCATCAGTGCCAGGTAGGCTATCCACCAAACCTATACTGAGGATCACCTAATTAGCTCCACTAACTCCTTTGTTGTATTTAGTAGGATTAATCTATGATGCAATCTAGGATACCATAAGCTAGCTCGTCCACATGCAAACATTGGTCTACACACACACAAATCTAATGTGATAGACATATCGTCATGCATTTAGGATACCACCATTTCCAGGTAGGCTATCCACAAAACCCGTAATGAGGATCACCTAAATGGTTTTTCAAATACTGAGAATTCTAGGGATTCAAGCTCAGACGTCTTTCGGTTGTTCAATTTTTTGGGATACTTGCTCTCATATATAGTGATGAAAATCACTATTTATTTTGAGTTTTTTTTTCCTTCTCTTGAGCAAGGGGTTTGAGTAGTGGTGATAACCACTGTTATTTTTTATTGTTGCTTTTTGAGGATTTAGATTTTGAATTTTTATTTCAAAGTTGAGCTTATGGGATTTTTGGCTTGTGAATGGCATTGATCCTTTAGGCCTTGGGGATGACTACCCATCCTTCTCAGGGGCGTGTAGTATGAATCCTTACGACTTTGGAGATCAAATGTGTTTGGGAATTTTGATGGTGAAATTTTGGGATTTTGCTTTGGAATGGTATTGATCCTTTAGGCCTTGGGGATGACTACCCATCCTTCTCAGGGACGTGTAGTACGAATCCTTACAAATTTAGGGATCAAGGGTGTTTGGGATTTTTGATAGTGGTGAAAACCACTATTTATTTTGGGTAATTGGATGGGGAAGAGCTTGTCCTTTTGTCAATTCTCAGCATTCTTGAACCATTCGCACAGGGGGATGAGCAGGATAAATTTTTTGCTCAAGGTACCCTAGACCACTTTGTAGGTTTCGTATTTCGTTCACACAACTTGGGAATTTTTGTGTTTTAAGCTTGTGTTGGGATGCTATGTAACAAGGCGTGATCCAAGTAAAACTCTACCTTGTAAAAATTAGTCTGAATTTATACAACATTTGACTAGAAATCTAAATACAACTGAATGACAAAAACCCTAAAGACATTAGAAGACAACTAACTATGATATGGCAAAAATGTGAATGGCGTTATTCTTGTTGGATCATTTACAAAATGGAAAAATATGGAAAATGATGGAATTTCTGAGTAATTATAGTCTATGGTGCGTTTGACATGTATGACCAACAAATATGCAATGTATGTATGCGATGCCTAATGCAGTTTTTTTTTTTTTTTTGTGTTTTGATTTTTAAAATTATGCATGAAAGTGAGATGCAATTTTTTTGTTATTTTTGATTATCTGTTGTTTTTGAATATTCGTTATGGTGGTTTAACCCGAATGGGTGTGGACCAAGTGATTCTTACGGATCCTTGGAGGTTTTGACCAAAGGGATTATAGATACCTTTGGGGCATTTTGGGTGACCAAGCGGTGGCGAGAATCCTTGGAGATTTTGGTTTGACCAAAGGGATTATAGATACCTTTGGGGCATTTTTTGGTTGACCAAGCGATTGTGGGAACCCTTGGACCTTTTGGTATGGCCAAAGGGATTATAGATACCTTTGGGGCATTTTTGGTTGACCAAGCGATTGTGGGAACCCTTGGACCTTTTGGTTTGACCAAAGTGATTATGGATACCTTTGGGGAATTTTAGGTTGACCAAGTGATTGTGGGAACCCTTGGATATTTTGGTTTGACCAAAGGGATTATAGATACCTTTGGGGCATTTTAGGTTGACCAAGCGATTGTGGGAACCCTTGGAGATTTTTTTTTGACCAAAGAGATTATAGATACCTTTGGTGAATTTTGGGTTGACCAAGTGATTGTGGGAACCCTTGGAGCTTTTGGTTTGGCCAAAGGGATTATAAATACCTTTGGGGTGTTTTTGGTTGACCAAGAATTTGTGGGAACCCTTGGAGCTTTTTGTTTGACCAAAGGGATTATGGATACCTTTGGGGCATTTTGGGTGACCATGCGGTGGCAAGAACCCTTAGAGATTTTGGTTTGACCAAAGAGATTATGAATAACTTTGGGGCATTTTTGGTGACCAAGAGGTGGTGAGAACCCTTGGGGATTTTGGAATGGGCCATGGCTCTCTAAATGTTGAATGGCCTCAAATGGTTGATGTTCAAGGGTTCTAGTTCCTTGATTCCTTCAAGAGAGGTGAGTCGGTATGTTCCAGGTCCTATTTTACTATCGATTACATAAGGACCTAACCAATTTTCCGCAAACTTGTCCCTTAAATGGGGCGGCAAGTTAGAATTTTATTGGTTCTCTTTTAAGACCAGGTCACCGACCTGAAAGTCCCTTAGATGAACTTTCATGTTGTATGCTTTCTTAAGTTGCTCTTGATAGATATGTAAATGCTCGAGAGCATTGATGCGTCATTCATCGAGTAACGTAAGCTAGTCTAATTGGGCCTACCATGTAGTGTCATCATTTATGAACTCTTGCATTGATATGCGCAGGGAGGGTATTTCCAACTCGAGAGGTATGAATGCCTTGGAGCCATACACTAGCAAAAATGGAGTTGCCTTAATGGGCATCCGAATGCTAGTGCGATAAGCCCATAGGGCAAGTGGTATGGGAATGTGACAATCCTTATAACTATCCATAACCATATTTTTAAGGATGGCAACTAGCATTTTGTTTGACGCCTCTGCTTGCCCATTTGCCTACGGGTAATAAGGTGTGAAAAAATTGTGCTAAATTTTGTACTTTGTTTTCAAAGCATGCACATATTTGTTCTTAAATGACATCCCATTATCCGAGATGATCTTGGATGGAATACCAAAACGACATATGATTTTATGTAAAATGAACTCCGCAATGCGAGGCCTAATCGTAGAGGTAAGCAAAATTTCTTCCACCCACTTAGTGAAGTACTCTATGGCTGTTATGATAAACATGTAATGACCTAACGATGTAGGGGAGATCTTTTCGATGAGATCTAAGCCCCACTAAAAAAATGACCAAGCCGATTGGATCGGCTGCAAGGCCTGATAAGGTACATGTGTCAAGTTAGCATGGTGTTGACACTTCACACACTTTCGCACATATGCGCAACAATATCACTCTAAAGATGGCCAATAATAGCCCATGCAAAGAATGCACTTTGTGATGGCCATACCGCTAAAGTGGCCATCGCATGTACCATCATGCGCTTGGGTGATCGTCCAAGTGGACTCCTGCTGGTCCAAGCAATGGAGGAGGATTCCTTTGTAGCTCTGATAGTATAAAATGTCTCTTAGCAAGACATGTTTTGTCGCTTTCCATTTTAATGATCTTTTTGCAGTGTGCGATAATCCAAGTGGGAGGCTACCTAACTTGAGATGGTCTCTTATGGATGTGTACCAATCCTGCTGATCAGAAACCTCGATGGTATGAACAACCGATCCCTCTTGAAGTTCATCCCTAGCAAAAGCTGAGCAGGAAAGAAATTGTAAAAATAGCATTGTGTTGCTATTAAGAGGGGATGGAGAGAACAAATAACCCTAGTTGGCATGATTCAGACTATCATGGATTTGAGAGAACCTATCCTGAGATGGTTCAATCTGGATCAATTGGATTCCTGGTGTTATGTCAGAGCTTACACGCCCCATCATGGATTGTGATAACATTTTGAATTGAATGGTTGTCATCTCACTAGAAATGTCTTATGGGATTAGTGATCCCAAGGAGGCCATAGTGTTCACAAAATGATTCAATGATCGAGGGAGTGCCTCGATGTCATACCATTCAAGATTTTCTAGGAATTTATCCACAAGGGATTTATAGGCCTGTAGAATTGGGCATTTGAATTGGAATACCCCTTTCACTTGGTTGACAATTAAAAATGAATCACCAAAGATATTCAAGCATTTGATGTTCATGGTGATGGCTGTTTGAAGACCTATGAGCAAGGATTCATATTCAACATTGTTATTGGTGCACGGGAAATAAATTTTAAATGATAAAGGCATTGGAGCCCCTTGTGGTGTGAAAAACATGATTCCTACACCACCTCCTTGCTCACATTTAGAACCATCAAAAAATAAGGTTATGTCAGCATGTGACTCAGGCTCATTAGAATTTGACGATTCTAAGACATGGAAGACCCCATCATCGGGCAACTCTATGGTCAAAGGCTGATCATCTTTGAGAGGAGCCTCTGCTAGTTGATCGGCGATGACTTGACCTTTTATGGACTTTTTTCCAATGAATTCAATCTCAAACTTCATCAACAACATGATCCAATATACCATGCGACTATTGTTACAAATACCACCACATACGTCGTATTGCTTAGCATGTAATGGTGTAGCTTTTTGGTTACAAATACCACCACCAAGCATAGCTTCTCAACGTATGCATAGTTAAGTTCATAACTGACCAGGGTGCAGCTAAGATAATAATTAGCCTGTTCTTTATGTAATTCATTTTTTTGGGCTAGCATGGCACCCAGTGCCACCTCAGTAGCTGAGATGTATAAATAGAATGGTACTCCTAGTCTAGGTGGTGCCAATACTGGCAGCAAAGCCAAGTATTGTTTGATGTCATCTAAGGCTAATTGGAACTCGTCATCCCAATGAAATGCTACCCCCTTGTGTAATAATTTATTCATGGGTCAAAACTTGTCAGATAACTGTGCTATGAAGCACTTGATCAATGCGACCCTGCAAGCTTCTGAGATGCCTAATGGTGGTTGGGAGAAGCATTTCAAGGATTGCCTTGAATTTATTTGGATCTACCTCAATGCCTCATTTTGATACTATGAAACCCAAGAGTTTTCTAGATGTGACGCCAAATACACACTCTTTGGGGTTTAGCCTAACCTTGTGTTCGATGAGGTGATCAAGGATATTTCATAAGTCATCAAGATGATTTTGGCTCAAAAGAGATTTGGCCAACAAATCATCCATATAATATTCAAAATTTTATGCATGTGATCATGGAAGATGTATGTCATAGCGCGTTGGTAGGTGGCGCCAACATTTTTAAGGCCAAATGGCATGACCTTATAACAAAATTTCCCCCAAGACATTGTGAATGTTGTTTTTAGTTGATCATCAAGATTGATACAAATCTGGTTATATCCCAAGAAACCATCCATGAGGAAAATCATTTCATGGCCTGCTATAGCATCTACCAATGCATTGATGCTAGGCAAGAGGAAATCATCCTTGGGACTCGCTTTGTTTAAATCTCAAAAATTGGTGCATATGCAAATCCTCCCATCAGGATTTTTGATGGGTACCATGTTGGACAACTATGGTGTGTAATCTACACAGATGACAAACTATGCATCCAACAACTTTTGTAGCTTGTCATTTACCATTAAGGCCACTATTGGGTGCATCTTACATAGCTTTTGCTTGACTGGCTTGACTATCAGATCAAGTTTTAGATTATGCATGACTAGCTATCGGTCTAGCCCCGACATGTCTTTGTAGGACCATGCAAAAACCTCTTTCTTCTCTTTCCAAAGGGTAATGTAATCGGCTTGCTCTTCGTGGGATAAACTTACCCCCAGCTTGATGATTTGTGAATTCATTGGATCAGAACCAATGTCTACATCAATCATCTCTTCGAATGATATGTGGGATCCGTCCTCCAATTGGTGTGGAGTTGGGATTAGGTGGATATCATTTGCTGAATTTAGATCTACATTGGGAATTTCGGGTTCCTCTTTAGCATGGAAGATATCCTGAGTTTGTCCTAGGGTGAAATGAAACATCTCATCGCAAGGCCAATACTTTGATGGGGATGGTGGTGAGTCAACACGATCCTAGTCTATGGCATCTAGGTCTAGATACAATGGTTGTGTTGGATCGGCTAGATTGCGGATGGGGGTGGTTAAATCAATGGAGATCATGTTGATGGAATGAATTTGGTCTTCATTTCCGTGTGGGTGTTGATTCAGACATCCTTGGTGATCCTTGTACCCCGGATCTGGCTCTATGGGTACTGGCACAAAAGGATCGGTCCTATGTGCGAATAGAAGGATAGGGTCTGCCCTTGGCACTGATGGCCCTATAAGGTCTCTAGGTGGGAGGTGCTCCCTATATGCCTAAAGTGGTGGATGAAGCTCTTGGTTTTATTGTACTTGGTTTAAATGCCACCTATGCCTTGGTCCCATATTTAGATGTTCAAACATATCATCGATGTCTATGAGGTATTCCTGTTGCCTCATATGGTTGATATATGCCATCTTAGTCTCATATTCATAGCCGCTATCGAAGATCCATAGGCCTTCATTGGCTCCGACAACTATGTGCTGCTCTAGATGGTATAGTCTCCCACTATGCATTTCTTGATCACTATCCTCACTCTCTATGAAAACCAAAAATATGGCACGCAGGTAGTTGATGTTGAAGAAGATATTTGGATCTTCTTCCTCCGGTGGATCACTTGACCTTATGGCCGACATGGGAGGCTTGTTTTGTTTGAGAAATTTGATTTGGTCCCTTCTGGGTTGTTTCGCTCTTTGTGGGAGAACTGGATTATCTTGAGGTAGCAATTGCCCAATTGGAAAATTAAATGGGAACATTACCATGAAGTTCTCTTGATAGTCATCAATGGGTGTCACCTGCGAGTGATTTCTATCGAACTCAAAAGGGTCCCAAGGTGCTACCTCATAATTTGACTCATCTTCAAAAGACCCCCCTTGATCTTTTTCATATTCCTCTTGGAGGTTACTTCTTGAACTTTTCCCTTCCTCGATCAAAAGGGAGGGGTTGTTGAGGTCAACAAGGTTTGTTGTTAACAATGGGAGATAATCTCTCAATGTGTATGTTGTGTTGGGATTGGCATATGGATCTTGTGCCAACCCATCCCTGTTTCCTAGACCTAGGCCTTGCATGGTTTCTACCAATATGTCGAGGGGAAAAGGGTGGTTTAACCCTACTCCTAATTTATCATATTGCATTTGGTATCTCTATTGACAAAGAATGCGCATTCCTTGTTCATATTTGCACAATCCATATCCATGCCAATTACATTGGTCTAAGTATTTCAAGGCGAAGTTTGGGTTGGATAGATAGTCAACATTTTCAACAAATGGCTATTCATCCTCTTCCTATTATAGGTAGGGTTCAATGTCGTTCTTGAGGTCCCCATATACAAAATTGGTCTGATTTGATGGGTAGTCTAAAGGGACGATAGTGCCGATGGGGAGGCATGGTATCCCCATGTCTTGCATGGATTCGAGCACGGGTGTTGCCACAATGTTCTACACTAGGTACTACCCCAGGCCCATATTGGCCATCTCAACAGTAATCATTGACGGTTTTGGGGGAGGGAATGGGAGTTCTCCCTGAGTCCACTCCATGTTGGGTGAACTAGGTGTCTCAACTTCCATTCGGCTGGGCATCTCTTTGGTAGATATGGTTGAGACTAATGGTGGTACCTCCTCTAGGGCCTTCTTCTCATTGTCCTTCGGTGTGGCCACCATAGGTGGCATCGTTGATGAAGGAATAGACGATGAATATGGGCCAAGTTGGTGAGTTGAGGGATGGATTCAAAATCAGAATCAGACCCTGTGTGGATGGATTCAATTGAAAGTCCAAAGGTTTCGATGGGAGGGTTGATTGTGGCATCAGTTGCACTGCATTACAAAACTTAAAGGGCTCTATGTTTTCTAGGACTACATGTACTTTCCCTTCATATGTGTATTTGAGGCATTGATGGGCCATCGAAGGGACACACTTCATATCCCTGATCCAAGGCCATCCTAGCAAGATATTGTAGGTCATCTCACCCTCAAGGATATGACACAACATAGGAATGGTCTTTTGTCCTACTTGGATAAGCAGGACAATTGTGCCAACCATCGGGCATAACGTGTTGTTGAATGCTCGAAGAGTGTAAGTGGATGCCACAATGTGGGATGCTGGTAGCTTAAGGTGTTTTAATGCCATTTTCATGATTATGTTGCTAGACGAGCCAGTGTCCAAAAACACCCTCTTGAATGGAATCCCGTTGACCCGCACAATGACGTGTAGGGGTGGATCCACCATATCACCAGTTACTAGTTTCAGTTCGTCTTCCCTGAATGTTATGACTGGTTCTGTGTATTGTCTCACATGTCCCATGAAATTATTGAAAGAATTGGCTTCGTGGGGTTGTAACTCAATGGATTTGAGTATATCCATTAGAGCCTCTCGATGGGGCAGTGATTGTTGGATGAGCTCATAAATAGAGAGCCTAGCCGACATGGTCCTTAAAATTTGAGTAAGTTTAGTCCAAATCATGGCCACTAGTATACATGGAGGAGGTTACATAGGGTGTTGTGGAGGTTGTGACGTTGATGAAACATCTCCTATAGCTGCAATGGGTGCAGCCGTTTTTGGGTATTTTTTGTTTCATGTCATGATGCTTATCATCCCTACATATCCTTGCATGGGGCAGTTTTGTGTTACCTCGTTCACTTGTAAAGTATTTTCTTGCACATCATGGGTAGGCATGGTGTCTTTGAAGACCTCGATCTGTTGGTTGTTTAGTGCTACGGAACTATCTACCATGAGTGTTTTATTGTCTATCAAGTCCTGCACTAAGTGTTTGAATTTCCAACAAGTAGAGATTTCGTGTCCTTTTTGTCGATGAAATCTACAATATAAGTCTTCCCTATAGCCCTTAGGTTTTTGCGTGTTGGGGTCTATGGGTCAACTTTTTTCCAAGTTTATTAGGTTTTTCGTGAACAAGAGATCAAACAAGGAGTCTCTAAACTCCATGAATTATGTGAATTTTTGCCTAGGGCAACAATGCTAATTTTGCTCTTGTTTATGATTTTCCTTTTCATAGTTATCAAGAGGAACTACCTAATAATTAGCCTTTGGGGGTTGTGTCATTTGTACAGGCTTTGGTATAGTTATGGCAACCTGATTGACCACAACAGGTTTCGGTTGCGTGGGCCCAGTTTTAGTATTTTTGGGCCACTCTTTCTTACGTGGCTTGGAAATCTTGCCGTCTTGTATTTTGATCTCCTTAATTATCCTGGCTTGTCCCAGGGATTCTTCGATGGTGGCATATTTCTATAGCTGCAATAGCATGGAGATCGACCTTAAGCAACTCTTTGAAAACATTTGAGTCATGTCGGCCATGGGAGGGAGGTAAGGTAGCTTTGAAATCAATGTCCTCCACCGATTCCCATAAGCAGCCATGGTCTCTTCATCATACTGCTTAAGGTGAGATAGGTCACTTAAGGATACCTTCTTCTTGGTGTTGAAGGCAAAAAATTCAAGGAACACGTCCACTAGTTGGTCTAGATTATTGATTCTATGCTTTGGAAATTGGGTAAACCAATCTAAGGTAGGGCTTGTGAATGTGGTTATAAATGTTCTCAAAAGTAATGCATCGTTGTCCTAAATGCCAAAGCATCGACTCAAGAACCTTGGTATGTGCTCTTGGGCATCCTCATCCCCTCTAAAAATTGCCAATTAAGGCACTTTGAAGTGGTCAAGGTATGGGGGTGCCAGAATTGAAGGATGCATAGGGTGACTATAGAGTTGGCGTAAGGTGGGCTTTTGGGGCCCTAAAGTCTTAGTCTCCATAGACTCTAAGTGATCTAGCAGTGCTTTGTATGCATAAGAGGATTTCCTCTTCTTTGGTTTATTCCCATTATGAATTGCGAGGAACTTGAGGCCTATGGAGGGGTAGTCGGATAGCGCCCCCATGCCTTGGTAGGGCGTTTTAGCCCACTCTTATTCTCGCTCAAATTCCTCATAGGCCTCTTGAGGGGTTTTTGGGAATGACCTATAAACATGGAGGGGTGCCCGAGGAAGGCACCCATCATTGGTTCTAGGAGTGGCCTCCCGCTCAGGTCTAGGAGGTCTTGGAGGCAACGCTTGATAAGATCGTGGAGACCTGTCTCATACTAAGGGGTTGTGCCTCTCATAAATTTTTGTCCTATGCATGTGAGGGGTTGGAATCCTCTCATACATAGTTTTCTAGAACAACTTATCTGTATGGCGTTGAATGTGCTCTTTGTTAAGATGATACAGTTGTTCTAACTGTTGTTGATCTTGCCTAAGCTGCGTGATTTGTGCTTTGTGGGCGGCATGTTTGGAAAATACAAAGTCAATTTGTTCCACTATCCTAGGTCTATGAGGCCTAGATGCCTCCCCTACATATCTATCTCAGTCATGGTGATTCGAGATCTCTATGGGTTTCTTTCCTCTATCAAGGTTAGTAGCATTCACCCGAGGCTCTTGTATCAATAGGTGATCTTGATAATTAGCATGTGCGGAGGCGCATTACCCCCGTGTGGTGTATTGCTCTTGAGGAATATATTGGTTTTTCTCATTCTCCATTTTGTACATGTGAAAGGGATGGGCAGAGTTGTCTTGCCCTATTTTAAGAGCCTTGCACTCTAGATTTGGCCTATTAGTTCTAATAGTAATGAGGGGTGGAGGGGGAATGATATAATCATGTGGCCCCTCCTTATGAACCCTATGCTACTCTAGCACTTCATCACACAATGGCCACTCATAATGAGTGTCTAAGGGGGCCTTCCCATGTGTGTACTCCTCCTGAGAGGGTCTGTGTTGAACGGGAGTGCCCCTCAAAGGGGTGCCTCTATAGTCCTATTTTGTAGTGGTATAGTGTGGACAATGTTGTGGGTCATGCTACCAAGGTGGTATGACCATGTCCTTGGGGTTATAACGGAGGTGATTTGTGCCTCCTTGCATACTTTCCGTAGCTTCTACCCATGATTGGGCTTGGCTATGGGTATACACCATGGTGGTGGTTTTTTTAAAAAGATATGTATATTTTTATCTCCTTTACAATTTTTATGCTATACCAAACAAAAGGGGACCACACAAACAAATAAATGATTATCTTGTTTACAAATTAAATGTGTGTCCTATATTTGGTTTAGTGTGTTTTGTTTTTGTTATGTAAATCTTGTAAAGAAAATTTTGTTATACATGCATAATGAGGGCTCTTGTATCTCTAAAATGGTCACCCTTTCAATATACCATTATTAGGTCATTATACCGAACCTCTCAATACACCAGCTCTTATGTGAGGGAAACTATTGGTACGCGAGAGCAGAATAATAAGTAGAACATAGGCGGTATGGAAGGGGGATCACTCTGTTTTTGACATCTACCTTAGAAGATTTATTCTCATGCACGGGTAATCACCCCCGCTACACTTGGTCAAATTTCATCAGGATTTACATCTAGAAACAGTTGTGATCAGGGTATATGTATGCAAAATCCAATCCAAGGTGGTGATGAAACCCACCGTTATTCTTGATCAAGTGTTGGGGTATTAAGACCAACTCCTTGATGTTAATTTTATTAGGTGGTGTGTGTGGTTCCTTTTAATTGTGTAAAGAAATAAAACATACAACAAAAGATGATTTTCACTAATGCAATGCTTTAAAGTACATTTTATCTTTCAAAGACAATTAGTAGCAAAAAGGACATCACAAAACCTAACTAGAACTAAAACCTATACTGAGGACTTGCCATTTGTTCAAGTATCATGCAAGCAAACCAAAGAAAAAATGCATTCCTTATCAAGTTCCTTCCATTTAATTTACTCTATGTTTTTATTTTTTTCCTTTATTGCAAGAAAGGAAAACAAAATAGTTAACATTTCTATGCAAGTTTCTGAAAACAAAGAAAAGAAAACAAAAAATTACAAAAACAAAAAGTAGAAAAACACAGAGGATGTTTAGAAGGCCTACCTCTTATCTATCTAAATCAGATACCAATGTGTTTCTGTTCAGAAAATGCACAAAGATCTAATCATCCCAGGGTGGGATGAATAACAGGTCTATATTCATCACTGGGTGGGATGAGTACGTATTCGTCCTAAGGTGGTACGAGTAGTAGTCAAGTGCCCGAATGAGTAACACTTGAAAAGAAAAACCACAAAATTTGGATCAAAAACTTGATCCTAACAACAAGGGATAGGGTCCCACAATGATCGCCATTGAAAGCAAGCAGAAAAATGGTGTACCGATATGATGCAAACAAAAATATATATAGATGCTAAGTCCTACGAATGCGACGAGCAATGCATGAAGAAAATGACGCAAAAACAAGATGTGAGCAAACAAAGCGGGGCCTCATTTATTGATATTGATTTTAATATGATTAAAATACATTCCCCATCTAGTGATAAGAACATTTGATACAATTTGTTACATTAATGGATGCCCTAAAGAAGCCACGCTTCCAAGATCAGACGATACGCTTCCAACATCTTTCGCATGCCCACATTCAAAGTGGATGGGCTAAAAGTTGCCACCGCTTATGTCTATATGTTCATTGTTCCTTGCTTCCCCTCTATTATTCTTGGCAGTGAGATCCTACACATAGAAAGACAAAAAATCATTAATAGCATATGCGTATCTAGAAAAACATGTAATCCCCAAGGCCTCTAGTGGGCGCTTGTGGGATATCAGTGATAATATTGATAATTAGATTACAGAATGATATGGAAATGTAAAGGACAATGTATAGAATAGGTATCACCTAATTTTGCATTGAAATGGCATCGAACGACCCCGTTATGCCCGTTTGCATGTTGGGGGCCTCTCCAAAGTGAGCGCTCTAGTGTCCCACCTATGCTTATAAAAATCACCTAAAACTCATGGGTTAGGTATTATATGTAATTTTAAGACTACCCAGATGCTCAGAATTTGTATATCCTACCCAGATTCTCCTGTATGTGACAGGGGCACCCTATAAGCTAGTTAATACATAAAATAATAAAATGATCATCAAATCATGTTAGAATTAGTTAAAAATTTAATAGAGGCATTAGGATATCATATGGGACATATTGCAAAAGTAACAGTAAGGAAATCATGCACATATTTCTAATCGCTCTGGGGTGAGACGTTGGGGACTATCGCAAAACTTGCAAAAAGTGACCTTGCAAATGTCTTGCCTAGAGGCCTCCAAAACTCCTAAAAACTTGTGGTTAGACTAAAAATAACATTTTGAGATGACCTAGAAGGTCAGATTTGGAATATTCTACCCAGGTTATCTTATATCCGAAGGCGCTCCCTGTAGGTTAGTAGACGCATAAAATGACAGAAACCAGGTCAAATCATGTCAGAAAGCAATGAAATTTGGACAACAACATAAGTACATTAGATATAAAATAATGCAAAAAGAACAATAAAAAAACCATGCACAAATTTCTAATCACTCTGGGGTGGGGCGATTAGGACTGCAGTAGTTTGGAGGGCACTCGGGGGTGGGACGCCCATTGTTTAGGGCCCAATTTTGACACCAATCCAAGTGGGATGGGTCCAAAAATTCCTAGGGGGTTGTTTCGATGAGTTTGGGGTGGTATTTTGGCTGATTTCTTGGTTTTTTGTATCTGTATTGTGTTCCTAGTGTTCACCCGATAACCTTTCTTCCAAAAGAGAGAGATTAGGTATGTAGGAAGCACAAAGAGGAGTGGGGGTATAGTTTGGCAGCACTTCATTGCTCCAAATGCTCCAGCTCTATTATTTTTGAGGGAAGGAGGCTCACCTTTTTATAGACCTAAGGGTCTCCTTTGAATGTGCATGCGAGGGTGCCACTTGGCTCACTATGAATTTTTGGGGAGAGAAGATTCCTCCTTGATTATGGCCTTCTTTATTGAGGCCTCCATGATCAAGTCAGACTTGATTGAAGCCTCTCTAATTTGAAACATCACCTCACAATCCCATGCCTTGAAGGCGGAGTTAAGTGGTAGATTTGGACTACCATTTATCAAGGTTTGACTTTTTTCCAGTCAAACCTGCTAATCATCCCACCCTAGAGTGATTGCTGCTAATTGTCCCAGGATGGGATGAATAGGATTCTAATCATTCCCAGGTGGGATGAATAGGGAATAAAGTGCTTAAAAGGTGCAAAAATGACCTCTGACCTTCCAAAACTAATTTGGGAGTGGTTAAGACCACTATTTAACCTCTGGAGGCTACCCTAGGGGGTATGTATGCCAATTCGATCAGTGCTTGTAGTCACATAATAGGATTGGTGTTGTTTTGGTGTCTACAGAATCCTTTTAATAGTTTGTATCCACAAAAAATATCACTCCATGGTATCAAGTATAATGCATCTTTTCCCATAAACTAAGGGCCTTGATCCATTATTTTATCTCTTAACTACAAAAGATAATGAGCAAATAAAAAATCCTTTTGGAATAAAAGTCATAGAGTAATTTTAATTCAATCACCACTTCCAGTTGATTCAATTTTGAATCTCATAAAAACCTATACACCACCACAAGTTGTATTTGTGGCATTGATTCTACTCTCGTGCCATCCATGTATTTATTATAGATATTTGCATACCACTTTGACATGCCATCCTCTATGGTTGATGTTGTGTCTACCCTTATGCATAGTGCCACATTTGCTTAGTGTAAAATTTAGTGTTAAATATCCATTAAAAATATAAAGAAATTTACATGGAGTGATTGCCAATCTATTGAAGTATGACACCCACAACATGAACTTCTAGGATAATATAAAGATATCTTCCTCACAAGCATGAAGAAAATAGATTTGTAAAGATATATTCCACTTTAATAAAGTCATCATTGTTCTAAATTTGATGGAAATAAAATTGTTGAGTTTACCCCTTATAGAAGAGATGCAAGAAATCTATCTAGATTTTAATTCATTTTTGAAATCCATACTCTGCTTATCTCTCAATATCCCTAGGATAGCTTATGCAAATGAAGTAAGGGCAATTAAACCTATTATAAAAAGGATTCACTAGTGTATAGAGGAGAAAATAAAACATCCATAAGTGGTATATAATGATCTACTAGATAAAATTATAGACACTAAAATCATGTAAATAAGATAAGACTACGATGATGCCACTCTTATTGACACCATATGTCCCCATTGGGAAACCCTCAAGGGTTAATTAGGGGTCCTAACAACTTTTGGGAAGGTTTACCCCACTTTTTGGAAGTTTTGGGCCATGTACCCATGGTCATACCACCCCAGGATGGCCATAGTTCATGGCTATCCCACCTAGGGATGGCCACAAGCAACTATCCCTAGGTGGGATGGCCATGGGCTAGACCCCTCAAAAAGTCAAGGGTAGGAAAAATGACAATCAAATTCTACCATTTATCCTACCCAATGACTTATGACATATTGGGAGACTATTTAGGCCATCACAAACTACAAATTTGAGGTCAAAATTGGAGGTATCTTCCACCCAATGCATGGCAAGGGATTTGACAAGTGGTGACACCTACCTTGCGTGCCCAAAATTGGCCCTTTGGCCTTGTGGCCCTCTTTTTCTATAAATTGGAGTGATTCCACTCAATTTCATAGAGAGGTCTTTACAAGAATTCACCACGAAGTGATGCTAAGATTCACTCTCCCCTTTTACCCTTGTATTTTCCCTTGGAATCTTCATCAATCAAAGGAGTTTCCAAGGCATCTCCAAATACATATATCCCTTCTAAAATCCATTCATTTATATGAATCAAATCACAAAATTTGATGAAAACACCCCTAGGAGTATTCTAGACCAGATCCTAGAAGATTTGGTGACAAAAACCACCTTGTTTGGTGGTCATCCCTACCTGGGATGGTTAACAGTACCAATTGGAACACCCAATTAGGTCCATGAATTGGCACACAATTTTAAATCAATTTTAGTGTAGATCATTTTTAGAGTAGTTTATAAGCATCATACTTGAATTTGGTAAAGTTTGGAGCAGTTTTGGACCTTCAATTAGGGTTTTTGTGATGATAGTCCTAATTGTCCCACCCAAGGATGGCCACATATTTTGCTCACCATTTAATTTATATTCCTACATAGATCATTATAAAATTATAAAATATGCATCATGCTAAGTTTTGGTATCATTTGGAGTAGTTTTGCATTATCTCTTGCACTCTTTGTATCCATTGTTGCATGTATTTCATTGATTTTATATTAATCCGCACATGCTATTAACCCATTTCAATTTCTTGTGTGTAGGTATAGGTATTCTAGCACATGAGGAAGGAGCTAAATATTTGAATATGGATAGCTCAATGCAACGGTAGCAAAAACCCACTCTTCAATCGTGAGTGCAAGAAAGACACTAAAAGTGTGCCATAAGTTTATGAAAGGATTGGATCCTTCAACATTGTAATTGGATTGTATCAATTGAGAGCCCTCAAGGGGATGTTGTGTAACCAAGTATTTAACAAATTAATCAATATAAAGAGAACCCCCCCATTTATTCTAAATATTTGTCACTTATTGCTTACTTTATTGTCACTTTTGAATGCTTGAATAGAATAATAGATTCATTCCATTTCCCTTTGCTAGGTGCACCATTTTTTTTGCTCTATAGTGGCGATCATGGTGGGACCCTTGTACATTTTCATTTTTGCAACTTTTGACCTTGTTTTTACCCTTTGAATGTTGTAGGTTTTAGACATTCTAGACTGAAATGGCACCTAAATTTCTAATTGGAACACCTAGGGACGGCCACAACAACCATCCCACCTAGGGATGGCCCCCAAATTTGCATCATCCCACCCTGGGATGGCCACAAAATAGGGGTTTTCAGCCCAAATTTCCAGAAATAGTAGCTTCTTAGACTTTCAAGGTAAGTGCCTAAACCTTCAATTTGCATTAATGTTGTTCAAAAAAATTTAAATTCAGCTTTTCATGTCTTTTCCTTGTTGATTGAAAGGTTGATTTTTGATTTTCCTAAAATTCAAAATAACAAACAGAATAAAAATAGGGAAAAGAACAATTTAAGTATGCATTTGAATGGTTTGACTGCTTGCGACCTACCTAATGGTTAGGTTGTCATATAGGATAAGTATTTTGTAGGTTCCTTATTTATGCAAAGATTTTTGAAAGTGAAACATTTATTATGCATTAAGTGAAATTTCATTGAATGCTACTTTGTTTTATTTTATTTAAGTATAAAAGGAACCACACACACCACATCATATTTGAACATTAGTGAGTTGGAATTTCATCCCCAACCACTAATAGAGACCAATGATAGTGGGTTTCATCTCCACCCATTGGTTCGCATCCTATAAACCCTATTTTTGGCCAAATCCAACTCCAAGAACCATCATAGATTATGGAATAGAGCACGTATCTCTCTTCAGAGAGGTATATCACTGACCATAATGAACTAGGTGAGGACTGGTAGGACCTATGCTCCCTAATCGGGTATGGTTTTCATCTCCATACTTTAGCTAATTCACATGAGTAGACTTTCATTTTTGATTATCGAGCTATGAGTATACAGGTGGAATACCTTAAACAAATTGAGAATTACATCAACAATATTCAAACACGTGAAAAGATATCTCTTTGCAAAACAACAAATTAAAAACACACCAAACAATTTTAGGAACACATCATAAATCTTTAAAAGATATAAACACTTGTATTATTGTGTGTTTCTATTTTTGTGTGTTGAATCATTAAAATTTGTAAAGGAGATAATCATGTAGGGTATATAATAAGTAGTCATGGTATGCACCCATAGCCACACCCGCTCAATGGTTGACACTAGAAGGAGTAGGCAAGGAGACATAGACCATATTTGATTTAACCCTAAGGATTTGGTTATACCTCCTTGGTGGCCTCCTACTTGCCCAAGTCCTAGAATGTCAAATCAGGAACCTAGCCTACAAGGGACCCCTACGTGGGACACCCCTATAGGTTGTGGTCCTAATTAGGGAAAATTACTTCCCAAGTATGAACACTTCATGTGCCTTATTTTAATAATGGCAATCACACATTGAGGTGCCTACACATAGAGCAATACCACGCATTCGTATGCCTGATGAGTCTACATTGCACACATACACGTAGGATCAATACTATGCACCATGTGTGGGGCTAAATGATCACAATACACCTTCAAGTAACCTTGATAGGTCTCAAAAGTACAAGTACCAAGATGAGTATGATACTCATCACACTAGTCAAACCAATTTTATCCTTCCCTTTCTCATTTATGAAGGATGACACAAGGAAATTCTTGACTATCCTTAGTTTAATTACTCCATGTACGCACAATGTGCTTCTACATGAGCAGAGTATAAAAAACATCTATTTAGTAGTGAGCCTCAAGTGAATGCAACCTCTCTCAATCAATGGAATATCATAGTCGACCTTTAAGATCCTCCTAAATAGGATAGGTATCAGGGTAATAGTGCTAGGATTCATAGACCTTGTACAGTTGAGCATATAAACCAAGTTGTCAAAATGTATGTTGACGTTCAAGCTCAATTTATTCAGATTTGACTATATAAACAATGCTTAGATCTCTTAGATTGCCAACATCAATTAGAAAAAAAAAGGATTGAACAACATATTCAAGAGACCTTGTGCAACGGGGTTCCTACCCTAAGTATGCATAGATAGGGGGTTCATCATAGGCAACCCAATTTTAACCAAAATAGGCTTCCTAGGCCTAATCAAATGGTGCCTCCTCGACCTCCTAGGCCTAATAGGGACTTACCTCCTATACCAAACATAGATCACATTTAGCAAGCATTTGTTCCTCCTTGTAGACCCATTCAAGAAACACCTTATGAGGCCTATGATGATTTAGAACCATAAGAGGAATACCTAGAAGCACCTTATGGAGGTATGGTTGATGATAATCAACCACCATACCATATGCTTAACATTCCTCACCCTCCCCCACAGGGCCAAAGTAAAGAAGATGAGATTAAATCCACTGATGTGTATAGAGCATTGCTTGAGTGCATGGTAACCATAGAGAGCAAGATAGTTGGGTCTAGGATTCAAAAACCCACTTTGCACTATATGCATAGTCAGCCCCTGCATCCATCTATACCTTTACCTCCATACTCGAAGCATTTCAAAATTTCCAAATTAGATATATTTAAAGGAGATAAAAATGCACATGAGCACATCACTAGGTTCATGAACCAGTGCTTCAGTATCTAGGAAAATGATGCCTTAATCCTAAGAATATTTTTTATTATCCTCTCTAGCCTAGCCATAGAGTGGTATAATCAAATTCCAAGGTACAACATACATACATTTGAACAATTTGTAGATGCATTCCTGGAACGTTTCACCTTCAAAACTAAGTGAAAGGTGACTCTAATAGACCTCATGAGGTTAAATCAATATGAAGATGAGTCAATCAAAGACTATGGTAATATGTGGAAAATGCTTCTTTCTAAGATACCATACCTATTGCCAGTGTCTAATTTGACTCAAATGTTTTCTAAGAGTTGTTTAAAACCAATAACATTATTGTTACAACTCCAATAGTATCAAACTCTTGAATATGCTCTAGTATAGGCTAGAACAATAGAAGAAATTAAAATTCAAGAGGGGGAAATCACAAAACCCCACAAAAATGAGTGGACTAAGAATCCAAAGGGCAATATGGTAGAATCAAATCCAACAACAGTCAACCAAGTTTCCATCAATGTCCCAAGGCTTGTGCAAACAACACCACCTTAGAAGGCAAATTATTAGGCCCAACCTCCTCCTACAAGTTACAACAATAACACTCAAGTAAATCAAGGGCAAAATCAGCAACATCACCCTAGGTGATAATTTATACCCTTCGCTGAGTTGATGGACTCCCTATTCGATCGTCTATGGGTAGCCAAAGTGATTACTCTACCAAAAATATGGCCTATAGACCTGAGTATGGGAAAACAAAAGCCTATGGTACATCGAGAAGACCTATATTGTAGAGACCAGAGTTAGATTGGACATGACTTGCCAATGTGCTCCGATTTCAAAAACATAGTACAAGATATGATCGAGAGGAATGAGCTTCAAGTGGATAACCCTCTCATGACAAACAATAAAAAAATAGGTATTTTTAAAGACCCATTACCCACTCATGAGGTGCTAGAAAATTCTACCAAACAAGTAAATGAGGTCCATGTGACACCCCCTCAATAAGGGTTTGTCGGGATGGTTAGCATTGTGACAAGGAATAGACGCTACCCAAGTCAAGTTGCACCACCTTCAATTTCAAGTGATATTCTCTCAACATCATAGCCTCCACCACCTCCAGTGCAAAGCCTTCCACCTAATCTAGTGGTTATAATAAAAATTAATCTTGCTCAAAGATTACAAATAACATCGGATAGACTTTCCATATATGAGCTTATTCAATAGTATCCTCATTAAGAAGCTCTTATGGATATTCTTAAGTTGATTGGCCTATAGCCCCAAGAGTCTAACTCCTTTATCAATTTTGTGGGGCACATTCAGCAGTGTAAAGAGCTAGTGATCATGTTTCACAAACATTAACTCAAACTGATAGCAAGTGATGCGGTTGATCCTCCTCTACACATCATTTCATGTGTAAATTGAATACCCTATAAGAGATTTTTAATTGACATTGGTTCATCAAGTAACATAATCGCCACCAATGCTCTCAAACATCTAGGACTTCCACCATTCCATATTGTTGCATCTACCTACACCCTCAAATAATTCAATGATACAATATGCTCAACAATTGGCACTATAGTCCTACCTATTCATGTGGGATGAAAAACTATACTGATATCGTGTCACATTTTAGATGGTGCAATGACCTACAATATATTTCTAGGTAGGTCCTAGATTAAGTACATGAAGTGCGTTGCCTCCATATCTCACCAATGTCTGAAGTATACTTATGAAGGGTAAGTATATGTCATATCTGTAGACCTTAAGCCCTTCAAATATTGCAACTTGGTGCATGAGATCCTTGAGTCGGCCTTACCATAAAATCATGTGGAATTACAACCAAATATATCTATTCGGGGTCCCATTACCTCACCATCACCTTCCATAAATTCATTACCATATTCTTACATACCATCATCATCATTGGCACATTTAGAAACACCTTTGTCATCGTTAAATCCTTCGTAGAGGAACATGTCGAAGAGGTCGATTGATGAGATACCTTCCATCATCTCCACCATTTCCATGGAAGAGATTCCTAATCTAGCAGATGAGGAACCATATGATGAGGTAAGCATTGAGTCATCTCAAGCCTTGCTTCCATCTCCTTCATATTCACCATCCCAGGTCACATTCTATTTGGCTAATACAAGTTTAGGAGAATACCTAGTGAGGAAAATCACAATAGTTCCAAGAATTGAGACAATGTATAATATGGGATGACCTCATCTTCCCATAGGTACCATTGTACCTCTAGGCATCCTCCCAATCAAACAAATTTCATATATGGGGGTATTGAATATGGAACATAACCAACTCCTTAGCAAGAAGAATATGAGGAACCTTTATCTAAGGATATTTTTTTTTGATAGGTTGAAAGGGTGTTGAAAGGTCCCTGAACCTTGTACAAGAGATTACATGATTTCTAGATCGACCAAGGTGGTCCAAGAAATAAATATCAAAGAACGAGCAAAACGCCACACGAGGAAAGGTGTCACAAAATCATGACCAGTTTGGAAATGATGTCGTGAAATCACGACATGTTGCACTGTTGCATCTAAGAGAGGAAGAGAAGTCGTGAAATCGCGACAAGAAGCGACATCGGAGCCGAAGGAGAGAAAGTGTCACAAAATCATGACATGTTGCAAGGTTGCTGCCAGAAGACAAGAAGTGTCACAATATCGTGACATGTTGGAAGGTTGGTGCCAGGAGAGAAGAAGAGTCGCGAAATTGCGACAAGCAGCGTTATCGCGACCAAAGAAGAGAGTGTCACGAAATCATGACAGATTGCAAAAATGTGGCCGAAGAGAAAAAGTGTCGCAAAATCGTGACATGTTGCAAAATCATGACTCGAAGAGAAAAAGTGTCGCGATATCGTGACATGCTGCATCATTGAGGCCGAAGAGAAAAGGTGTCACGATATCACGACATGTTGCAAAATTGTGATTGAAGAGAAAAAGTGTCACGATATTGCGACATGATGCAAACCCACAACCGGACAGAAAAGGTGTCACAATATCGTGACAAGAAGAGACATCGCAACCGAAGAGAAAAGGTGTCATAAAATTGTGACATGATGGAAGACTGCTGTCGAAGAGAAAAAGTGTTGCGATATCGCGAAATGATGGAAGACCACAGTCGAAGAGAAAAAGTGTCACGATATCATGACAAGATGGAAGACCACTGCCGAAGGGAAAAGGTGTTGCGAAATCGTGACATGATGGAAGACCGCTGTCAAAGAGAAAAAGTGTCACGATATCGCGACATGATGGAAGACCGCAGTCGAAGAGAAAAAGTGTCGCGATATCGCGACAAGATGGAAGACCGCTATCGAAGAGAAAAAGTGTCGTGATATCGTGACATGATGGAAGACCGCAATCGAAGAGAAAAAGTGTCGCGATATCGCGACATGTTGCAAGACCACGTCGAAGAGAAAAAGTGTCGCTATATCGTGACATGTTGCAAGAATGCACCCGAAGAGAAAAATTGTCGCAATATCGTGACATGTTGCAAAAACGCGGCCAGGATATTAATTACACATCCAGTACCAAATATACTTTGTGATACCTCCATCGATGCCATTGGCATGGCTATGTTTTGGGGTTGTACAAATAAAGAACTCGTGTTCCTTGCCAGCCACAATATTAGTTACCATATGATAAATTTGGCCTATGACACAAGATTGTATCTATTAATGTCCTCATAAAGAGTTTAGAATATCAAGGTATGAACTACAGGGATGAGCTTGCACATGATACCTATGCTAATACTAAACATGTTCACTCTTTGGGGATTATTTTCCTACAAATATGATAGATCAAAGTATATCATGCGATTGCATCCAATCCCATGAATTATGTGAAGGTTCACATATCCTTCCATATGATAATGAGGAAGAGGGTCAAGATACCTCTAAGGAATGGACAATGGATGATGAATTGGATTATGGTGTAGCACTCATCAACTACCCTAGTTCAAATGAGTAATACGACCAGGTCATCCCATTGGATTATGAAGAAGAGTTTTATCTATGTATATTCCCAGTGCAACATCCTATCTCGTAAAATATTTTTCTAGTCGAAGAGCAAGCTTTTTTCCTTCCACATAGACCATTGCAGGTCATTCCACCTCCACTACAACCACCCTCGTAAGTTGTGAGTCCACATTTTATATCTACACACAATTTCCCATCCAATGGAGATCATCCATCTATCAATATGATTTCCATAGATCTTACTGCACCATTGCATGATATGAATAACCCATCAAAGACATTACACCTTGACCTTGAGGCAATTGCCTTTGATCAGGGAGATTCTCCCCCATCTCCATCAGAGTATCGGCCTTGCGATGAAATGTTACAACCGTTTCATTTTTCTCCAAGGAATACTCAAAATGTCTTTCACGCTGAGGTTGAGCATAAATTTTCAATTGATGACGTAAACCCAGTTGATGATATTCATTTGATCCCTACTCCACATTAGTTGAAAGAGGGATCTCATATGTCAATTGAGACAATAACTAATAAGGATATCGACATAGATCTTGATAATCCCCAATTCATCAAGCTAGAGGAAGGCTTATCCCCTATTGAGCAAACTGATTACAAAATACTATTAAAATATAAGAAGAAATATTTTGCATGGTCCTATAAAGATATGCATGGACTAGATCCCAATTTAGTCACGCATAATATTATAATTGATCCAAATGCAAAACTAGTTAAGCAAAAGCTACGCAAAATGCATCCAACAATAGCCTTAATGGTGAAAAATTATTTATACAAACTGCTAGATAGCAACGTCATTATCTCAAATGATTATCCACCATAGGTTTCCAATATAGTACCTATCAAGAAACCCAATGGGAAGATTCACATTTGCATTGATTTTTGAGATCTAAATAAGACAAGTTCTAAAGATTAATTTCCTTTGTTGAACATTGATGTGCTAGTAGATGCCACAATAGGCAACAAGATGTTATCCCTAATGGACGATTTCTATAGATACAATTAAATTTACATTAATCTAGAAGACCAACTCAAAATAGAGTTCACAATGTCTTGGTGGACATTTTGTTACAAGGTCATGCCTTTTGGCCTCAAAAATGTTGGTGCTACCTACCAATGAGATATGACTTATATCTTCCATGAATACATGCATAAAATTTTTGAAGATTACATAGATGACTTATTGGCTAAATTTTTACTTTGCCATGAGCACATTTATGTATTGTGCAAAGTTCTAGATCGCCTCATTGAACACAATGTTAGACTAAATCCCAAGAAGTGTGTCTTTGACATCACATCTGGAAAACTCTTGGGATTCATAGTATTTAGACGAGGCATAGAAGTCAATCCAAATAAAGTCAAGACAATCCTATAAATGCCTCCCCCGAATACTATCAAGTAGCTATGTAGTCTACAAGGAAAGGTCATATCCATCAAGTGCTTCATAGCACAATTATTGGATAAGTGTTGATCTATGAACAAATTGTTACATAATGGGGTTGCATTCAATTGGGATGATGAGTGTCAATCTGCATTTAACTAGAATAAACAATATATGGCTTTTCTGCCAGTATTGGGTCCTCCCCAACCAAGAGTGTCATTCTATCTATACATCTCATCTACTGATCTTGTTTTGGGCACCATGTTGGCGCAAATGAATGAATTGCACAAATAATAGGCTACATACTATATTAGATGCACATTGGTCAATCACAAGCAAGGTGTGGCACGAAATTGTGTTTTTAATATCATAAGGGGTTCCAATACCACTTGTGTTCAAATTCGATTTCTTGTGCACCAAAAATAATGTTGGGTATGAAGCTCTTCTCACAGGCCTTCAAATGGAAATCACATTGAAAATAACCAAACTAAACATTTTTAGTGATTCATTGCTCATAGTGAATTAGGTCAAGGGAATATTCCAGTGTAGATGGCCAATATTGCAAGCCTACAAAGCCCTAGTGGATAAAATTTTGGAAAAATTTGAATGGTATGATATTGAGGCACTCCCTCATTCATCTAACTATTTTGCGGATACAATGGCCTCCTTAGGGTCTTTAATCCTGTAGAACCCATTTGATGATATCACAACCATTCAATTCAAAATGCTATCGCAATTTGCAACTAAGCATGAAGACCTTCACTCCATGCTAGAATTCCACATGATTCAAATTGAACCTTCTCATGAATGGTTCTCTCAAATTCACAATTGCTTGAATAATTCCACTTGGGGGACTTTATTCCCTCAAACTCCTTTTGATAGTAGCACAACACTATATTTACAATTTCTCTCCCAATCAGCATTCATGAGATATGAACTTCAAAAGGATCAAGAAATTCATGCAATTGAGGCTTCTTCAAAGAAATATTGGTCCATCCAACTAAAATATTACCTAAAGCTTGGTAATATCCCTTCTAGATTGTTGCATGTTGCAAAATATACATTTAAGAAAAAATGGTAAAATATGTCTTACTTGGAGATATATTGTATCATCGAAGCTACGAGGGTATCCTCCTTCATTTCTTAGAACCTCAAGAGTCAGTTTGGGCAATCACCCAAGCACACGATGGTACATGTGGTGGCCATTTCAATGGTATGGCCATCGTAAAGCACATTCTTCACATGGGCTATTATTGGCCAACTTTAGAGTAATATTGCTATGATTATGTTAAGAAGTGCATCAAGTGTCAACACCATGCTAATTTGACACACATACCTTCTCAGGCCTTACAACCGATTCAATCGGTTTGGCCATTTTTGCAATGGGGGTTTGACTTAATCATAAAAATCTCACCCTCTTCCTCAATTTATCATACGTTCATCATTATGACCATTGAGTACTTCATAAAATGGGTGGAAGTAATTCCCCTTACCACTACGACTGGACCTCACATTGTGGAGTTCATGTTACATAATATCATTTGTCATTTTGGTATTCCATCCAAAATAATTTTAGATAATGGGCCACCTTTTAAGAATAAGGATGTGTGTGCTTTAACAACTAAATATAACATCTAGCACATATTTTCTACACCCTATTATCCATAAGCCAATGGGCAAGCTGAGGCATCAAACAAAATAGTAATTGCAATCTTAAAGAAAATTGTTAAGGATAATCACAAATATTGGCATAATCAATTGCCTCTTGCCCTTTGGGCCTACCACACTAGTATTTAGACACCCACTGGGGTAACTCCGTTTTCACTAGTGTATGGTGTTAAGGTTGTCATACCTTTAGAGTTATAAATCCTATCATTGTGCATATCCATGCAAGAGTTCATTGATGATGACACCGCATGGTAGGCTCACCTAGACCAATTAAATTTACTTTATGAATGACACGTTAATGCTCTTGAGCACCTACGTGTTTATCAAGAGAGTCTTAAGAGAGATTATAACATGAAAGTCCATCCTAGAGAATTTTAGGTTGGTGATCTTGTTCTAAAATAGAACCAACAAAATTCTAACTTGCTACCCCATCTGTGGGATAAATTTATAGTAAACTAGTTAGGTCCTTACATTATCACTAGTCATATTGGACCTAGAACTTATTGCCTAGCTTCCATTGAAGGATGTGAGGAGCCTGAACCCTTGAATATCCTTCACCTATGACCTTTTCATGCTTAAAGCATCGCATCCTAAAACACTCCAAAGATATCTATAAACCCTTTGGTCACCCAAAAATCTCCAAAGGTATCTATAAACCCTTTGGTCACCCAAAATGCTCCAAAGGTATCTATAAACCCTTTGGTCACCCTAAAATGCTCCAAAGGTGTCTATAAACCCTTTGGTCACCCAAAATTCTCCAAAGGTATCTATAAACCCTTTGGTCACCTTAAAATACTCCAAAGGTATCTATAAACCCTTTGGTCACCCCAAAATGCTCCAAAGGTATCTACAAACCCTTTGGTCATCCCAAAATGCTCCAAAGGTATCTATAAACCCTTTGGTCACCTAAAATTGCTCCAAAGGTATCTATAAACCCTTTGGTCACCCTAAAATACTCCAAAGGTATCTATAAACCCTTTGGTCACCCTAAAATGCTCCAAAGGTATCTATAAACCCTTTGGTCACCCAAAAATCCCCAAAGGTATCTATAAACTCTTTGGTCACCCCAAAATTCTCCAAAGGTATCTATAAACCCTTTGGTCACCCTAAAATGCTCCAAAGGTATCTATAAACCCTTTGGTCACCCAAAAATACTCCAAAGGTATCTATAAACCCTTTGGTCACCCTAAAATACTCCAAAGGTATCTATAAACCCTTTGGTCACCCAAAAAGCCCCAAAGGCATCCTTCAAATCCTTTGGTACCCTCAAAATGCCCCAAAGGCACCTACAAACCCTTTGGTCACCCAAAAACATCCCAAAGGTATCTATAAACCCTTTGGTCACCCAAAAAGCTCCAAAGGTATCTATAAACCCTTTGGTCACCCAAAATGCTCCAAAGGTATCTACAAACCCTTTGGTCACCCCAAAATGCCCCAAAGGTATCTATAAACCCTTTGGTCACCCAAAAAGCTCCAAAGGCACCTACAAACCCTTTGGTCACCCAAAAAGCCCCAAAGGTATCTATAAACCCTTTGGTCACCCAAAAAGCCCCAATGGCATCCACTAAGCCCATTGGTCAAATGTATATACATATATTTATCAAAATCCAAAAACATCATTAAAATATCAAAAATACAAAAATATTGCATTGCATTACATTTCATATCACTGCATTATACAATCACTTGCATTAAGCATACCCATCATTGCATTTTGTATTTTAGATTTGATCATACATGTCTAGCACCAGGTCTGTACACTAGCCATCCTTCAAAATCAACTTTGTCAAACTTTATTCAATATTCAATATTTAAATTTATCATTTCCATCCATATTCCCTTTCATATGTGTGTCTGTTTCCCTTCACCTAGTCATTGGTTATAAGGCATCTTTAGGGTTTTTGGTCACTCAGCCATCTCTAGTTTTCTTTTCAGATTTTGTAGAAAGCTATCCTAATTTTTAGAAGGTAGAGTCTTGCTTTGATTGTACCTTGTATACGTCATAATCCCAACACATTTTCACACTAATAAATCCAAGTGTTGCACAAGGAAATATGAAACCTACAAAGTGGTCCATGTTACCTTAAGAAAAAATTTACCTCACTCATCCCCCTGTGCGAATGGTTCAAAAATGCTAAGAATTGACAAAAGGACAAGCTCCTCCCTACCCAAAATAATCAAAATCCCTTGCTTCACACCAAATTGGGGCAAGTATCCAAAGAGAAAAATAAATAATGGTTGTTACCACTTAATAATATTCAAAATAAAAAGTGGTTTTCACCATTAGCAAAAGCAAAAAGTAAAATAAATAGTGGTTCTCACCACTACCAAAATCCCTTGCTCACCAAAACAAAAATGAGCAAATCCCTAGAGCAATTCAAAAATAAAAGAAAATAAGGGAGTACTGAACTTGAATCCCTAGAATTCTCAACATTTGACAACCATAAGGTGATCCTCATTATAAGTTGGGTGGCATCAAGCCTACCTAGAAATGGTGGTATCCTTACACATGATGATATGTCTATCACATAAGCAACTTGCTTTTGTATAGACCAATGTTTGCATGCGGATGAGCTAGATTTTGGTAGCCTATATTGCCTAGTGGTCTAATCCAACTACGTACAAAACTTAGGATAATGATACTCGTAGGGTGATCTTCAGTACATATGGGCTGCATCAATCCTGTTTGGCACTGGGGTAACTTTATGCGTTATCATAGAAATGAACTCACATGCACACATAGGGATATTGAATATCTTGGTCATCCTAGTAGATTTATACCTTGCCAAAAAGTCTTGCATAGTTACTATACAACTTTTGACTAGATCACTAGAGTGTTTGAGTCTCATGAAAATCTCAAGGACATCATATAACATCATATTATGCATATCATTCCATAACATTTTATCACATGTTTGTCAATTTACATTTTCACAATCCATTATATAGTCTCATGATAAAGTTAAAATGAATAGATGAATTTTGTACAGTCTATGGTGCTAGCATCTAGTGTGTCAAATAGTATTCATAACTCATCATACAAATTAACAAATCATCCATTTCATTATGCATACACACATGTACATATCATCAAATAACATCATATTACAATACATGCATCCATGATAAGCATCCATAAAAGCATCAGTAAAGCAAACATAAACATTACATACATCTAATAAAGTAGTAAGGAAACACATGATGACAATATAAAAACTCATATATATATATATGGGGTAAAAAGATACATCATAATCCAAAAATTTCCCGTAGGCTACAATAAAGTGGGTCCTCAGACCTCACACTACCAAAAAATCCAAAAATAACCATAGAGTCTCAAAATCTATGGTCACACAAGATCGACACCATGACTCTCACCCCCACCCTCACCCAAAATAACCATATATTTTGCTCTCTCCTGGCCCTATCTACTCTCCTCATAGAGCTAGGTACCCCCATCCTAGCCGATGACTATCCTGTACCACTCCTACTACTCTATTGGGACCCACTAGTAGTAGAGCGAGCTGGTAAGTGCCCTCTAAGGTATGCTATCTCATCCTCCAAATATTGTGTATAGGTGGTGTCCTCACAATTATGTGCCTAGTACTCGCTCAGTAATGTCTAGAGCTATGTCACCTCCTCTCGTAGCCTAGCCATCTCACCACTACTAGATCCCCCATGGCTAGGGCTCCCTACCCTAACCTATGATCGAAGAGTAGCTAACTCTTATTCCTACCTATCAATATCTGCCTATGCAATCTACACCTATGCCTATAGGAGAGCCCTCTCCTCTACATACTCCCTCCACTATATCTACCTCTAATCAGCTCACCCTATAGCTCAACAATAGTAGCATCTCATGCTACCAACTATGCCTGCACTCCCTGCTCATCAAAGTCATCCTCACCATAGTCATCCTGTGGATCCCCCACATCAATGAGATCTATCCACTCATCCTCTACTCAGTGATGCACATGTCACTCACCTAAGTCTAGCTCCTCCTCATCTGGAGCCTCATCATGTCCCTCATTTGGAGCATCCCCGTGAGCCTCCCCTATCACCGTAGATGTACCACCTCCTAGAGGCCCCTCCCCTCACCACTGGTGCATCACCCACTAGGATTCATACTCTATTGTAGTCCCTACATCATCTAGCTTAGAGACATCCTCTATAGGATCTACCTCCTCTCCAACTACCTCAACTGTAGGCCAAGTAAGTGTCCTCTCATCCCCATGATATTGGTAGATCATTGGCTCGCTAGGAAACCCTTGGTATAGCCTAAACTACCATAGCACTCAAGCATATGGGAAATACTCTCGCTCATTCCCATGTTGACCAACTAACCATCTCCCTCACCTCACCCGATGAAGTTGCACCTTAGCCTCAGGCCATGTTGGATAATCCTTGTAGGATCTCCAAGTAACCTCCTCTACCCTAAGTTGTGCAAATGACTATGCATAATGATCAATCATGCCTGCATAGGGATGACTCTGACCCCTCTCTTGGTCTCGCTACCATAGGATCCCATAGCCTATCTCCCTATCTACAAGCTATGCTCTGGTTATCCAAGGTAGTCCCCATGGTCGATCCATAACAATATGCTACCATCCCCACACCTACTATAAAAAAATTGCATCCCAATCCTTTTCACCCATGGGAGTGGATCTCATACAACTCATCATATAGTTGTGTTAGTAAAGTAATACCCCAAGCCATCACTAGCGACCTCTCTATGGTGCACTCCACAAGTGAAAATACCAACTCCAAAAGGTTCCAGGGGAACCTAGATCCTGACGAGTCTGGTAGCAACATGTTGGAGATAAGCATCATCAGTAAGGCATGTCTCATAGTCAGTACCTCTACCTCATACCATAACTCCACTAGGATACCCCCACTAGGCAAGTCTCATACTACCTCACACCAGTCCCCTACAAAGTATCTCTACAAAATCATATCTCTAAGATCTCGATGAGTAGATACAATTGGACACCCCTCTATCAAAATGCACAAAATATGGTAGACATCCTCTAACATCACTATCATATCCCCAGTCGATAAGTGGAAGATGTTGGTGCGAGGGTCCCACAGATCTATCAAATCTTTCATATAGGCTTTGTCACCCACCACTGGCTCTAACCATGTCACTTGCTTGAGACCAATGGCATCAAGCCATTTCCAATCATCCTCTATTAATAAGTCCCTAGTAGTCTAAAAAGAATCAGAAATCGATACCGACTCTTGACCACCTGACAAAGGCAAGCAAGCTTAACAAAAATGCAACAAAAATGCATCAAAATTACCCAAAAATAGCAAAAATAGCCTAAAAAAGGGACCTTTTTCCCCAAATTTATGGTCGTCCCACCCAGGGATGGCCCCCAAATTGGCAACCGTCCCACCCAGGTATGGCCCCCAAAAATGCTAAAAAAGGGCCTTCCTTGCCCCCAAAAATAGGCATAAAACAACATAAAAACAAAAAAATGGAATAAAATTGCACACAAACCACAAATAAAGCACAAATTCCTACATATTATCACTACTGAGGTTCATTAACCAATATTTAGTGTGTTTTGTTGGAAAATGCGCAAATAATTACATTTCCAAGTTCAATAAAGTATAGGAGCAAATTCAGCCCTTACCCATCTCGCATCGGCTCCACCACTCATCGAGTCCTAAGGCTGGATCATGGTGATTTTGGGATAGTCTCATCAGCACTCCACTTCAAAAAATCACTCTCCTACTCCTCACCTCTCATTTTTCCAAGTTAGAAGTGTGAAAATGAGCTCATTTGGCCAATTTTGGGCTTAAAAAGCACTAGAATGAGCATGGTCATCCTAGGGTGGGATGACCAGAAAATTGGTCAAATGTCCCACCCTAGGATGGCCATAAACTATGTAGCCATCCCACCCTAGGATGGCCACCAAAAAATCCCACAAAAACAACTAAAAAAGATCAAGAAAATGGCCTAAAAACCACCAAAAACAGGTCAAAATTGATAAAATTCACAAAGGATCAAGATTGAACCCAAATTGTTCATGGATGAATTGAAAATTATCTATTTCACTTCCCAATAAGGCCATTGTATCTGGACCACTCCATGGGAATGAGGTATTCAGTCATTTTCTTCCATGAAATATCAACAAAACCATCAAAATCCTCATAAAATTGATAAATCTTACAATGGGTAAAACTGAAGGTAATCCCAATCAAGTCATATTGGTCAAGTGACTCATCTATTTCATAATTTTTCATGCCCTCATCGACTCATCACTTTAGGGGGTAGTCATAATAATGAATTCATAATCAAAATCAACACTCAAACACTCAAAAGTGCAACTTGCATACATTCAAAAGAATCATTGTCAAAGATAAATTTCAAGCCCATGTTGGGGCAAATAATTCAGCACAAATTCAAAACAAAGTCTTGGTATACTTGAAGCCTTGGGACACGTATCCCAAAATAGGTAAAATAAGGAACCAAGACCAAGTATACCCTAGAGCCCCAAATCTATCATTACAGGGTGGCTGAAAGGTATACCAAAATCAATCCTTCAATTATGTCAAAAGCAAGGATTCCAAGAATGTATGCTCTTTCCACAATGGAGGCATCTAAAGTTGGTTAGGTTACTAAATAACCTTAATCATTTGATGATTTAGTCATCTATTTTTGCTCCGCACTCTATTTCACACAACGCATCTCAAAAAGGGGCATCTATAGACACTAAAATCATGTAAATCGGATAAGACTATGATGATGCCACTCTTATCGATACCATATGGCCCCATTGGGTAACCCTCATGGGTTAATTAGGGGTCCTAACCACTTTTAGGAAGGTTTACCCCACTTTTGGGAAGTTTTGGGCCATGTAGCCATGGTCGTCCCACCCTAGGATGACCACAGTTCATGGCCATCCCACCTAGGGATGACCACAAGCAACCATCCCTGGGTGGGACGGCCATGGTCCAGACCCCTCAAAAAGTCAAGGGTGGGATAAATGGCAATCAATTTCTACCATTTATCCTACCCAATGACTTATGATAGATTGGGAGACTGTCTAGGCCATCACAAACTACAAATTGGAGGCCTCTTCCACCCAATGCATGGCAAGGGCTTTGACAAGTGGCGACACCTACCTTGCATGCCCCAACTTACCCCTTTGCCCCTTTTGCCCTCTTGGGCTATAAATTGGAGTGATTCCACTCAATTTCAGAGAGAGATCTTTGCAAGAATTCACCATGAAGTGCTATCAAGATTCCCTCTCACCTTTTTCCCTCGTATTTGCCCTTGGAATCTTCATCAATCAAAGGAGTTTCCAAGGCATCCCAAAATATGCACATCCCTTCCAAAACCCATCCATTCCTATGAATAAAATCACCAAATTTTATGACAACACCCCTAGGAGTATTCTAGACCAGATCCCAGAGGAATTGGTGGTAAAAACCACCCTGTTTGGTGGTCGTCCCCACCTGGGACGGTTAACAGTCCCAATTGGAACACCCAAGGATGGCCATGAATTGGCACACAATTTTGAATCAATTTTAGTGTAGATCATTTTTAGAGTAGTATATATGCATCATACTTGAATTTGGTGAAGTTTGGAGCAATTTTGGACCATCAATTAGGGTTTTTGTGATGACAGTCCTAATTGGCCCACCTAGGGACGACCATAGATTCTACTCATAATTTCATTTCAATTTCTACATAGATCATTACAAAAGTATATAATATGCATCATGCTAAGTTTTGGTATCATTTGGAGTAGTTTTGCATTCTCTATTACACTCTTTGTATCCAATATTGCATGCATTTCATTGATTTTATCTTAATCTACACATGCTATTAACCAATTTCAATTTCTTGTGTGTAGGTACAGGTATTCCAACGCATGAGGAAGGAGCTAAAGATTTGAATATGGATAGCTCATCACAGCGGTAGCAAAAACCCGCTCTTCAATCGTGAGTGCGAGGAAGACACTGAAAGTGCGCCATAAGTTTATGAAAGGATTGGATCCTTCAACATTGTAATTGGATTGTATCAAATTGAGAGCCCTCAAGGGGACATTTTGTAACCATGTATTTGAAAAATTAATAAATATAAAGAGAACCCCCCATTTCTTTCAAATATTTATCACTTATTTCTTACTTTATTGTCGCTTTTGAATGCTTGAATAGAACAATAGATGCATTTCAATTTCCTTTGCTAGGTGCACCATTTTTTTTGCTCTACAAAAATTATGAGAGGAAATGTGGTTTCTTATAAAATTATTATATACATGATACTATTTCTTTTCCTTGCTAGTTATGAGACTTCATCCACAATAATGGCATTCATTGTGAAGTATATCATTGATAATCCACAAGTTTTGGATAAGCTCAGAGCTAAACATGATGCTCTTTTGAGGGCTAAAGGAAAATAAAAGTTGACAAATTAGACTATATTTTCATGCTTCAATGAAACTTGAGCTTAATTTTTCCTTGGATATTAAGGTTTTTGAAGTACAACCAATTAAAAGTGTCTTCTCATGTATTAACAATGCAATAGCAACCCTCTACTTCTACCATGTATAATGGAGAAGATAAATTCAGACATGTGGATGTCATTGTGGAGCATTGTCCTTTTCCCTAGAAAGTACTCATTTTTTTTAAACTCTTAGTGTTTTCTTCCAGCTCAGGACATCTCTAACAACAACACCAACCTTCACATGCATTTTAAAACAATATTTCATATTCCTAGTAGTTGAATCTTAAAGCCTTTAATTGTATGTCCTTTTGATTTATTATTCACTTGTAAAAAAGTAGGTAGAGACTTAATATTTTGAAAACAACATATATCAAATAATATTCCTAGAAAATTCTAATTATAAGGAGACCATTTCCAATTTTTTTTGTTGCCTAATGAGAGACTCTTTATTTTTACAAATTGAGGCATCTATCCTTTCCCAAGTATATGCTTATATATACCTGTCAGAAAGCATTTTTCATGACTAATCTAGTGGAACTAATTTTTTATTTTTATTTTGTGAAAACCTACTCACGCTAGTGAAGCACCAAAGTTTAGTTAGCCTAACTTCTAGATCCTATGCTCCTCAAGATTTTCTTCCTCCTTTTTCATAATGCATTGGAGTACAATTCTTTTGTTTATGGGAGGAATTATAGGGATTATATATTAATTAAATATTAGGTTTAATTAATTGGGTTTTAGTTAATATTCATTATGCATAAATTTAAAATATGAATAGTTTTACCTATGTTATTTATAAATTAGAAGTTTTTATGCATAAATCAAACCTACCATGTATATATGTTAGGCATAAATTATATTGTTGTATGCCCTTCAATAAAGTATATTAGAAGTACTATGCTTACCCATTCTAGTTCTTATCTTCATCAATCTAATGTACCACTTTGATTTTACAAGGATTTCATCCTAGGTCCCTACTTCTAAGAAAATACTTATGATGTTTTTTGGAAATATATAACATACCCCATCCATTTATTTTATTAAAATTCCTAACACTCTATATTTATTTCTATTTTAGAAAATGACAAAATGCCATGATCATGACATTTTAGGAAGTCCTCATTTCTAGAATTTTTTTAGATTTTAAAGGGATAAATTAGCATGTCTATGGTTTTCCAAGAAGCCCAATTTTTTATCATGAATGTATGGGCCTCACTTGCATAAGGATAAAAAGTTATTATTAAATAGATATAGTTGAGAAATAAACTATATCATCAAAATCATAGGTGAGTTATTTGTAGATAGTAAAAAGAGATCATTGATATTTATGTATTAGGATGGTATCCATATTAACCAAGTAATTTTTATAATACCATTAATTGGAATTATTTCTATGATACTTAAACAAAAAAAATCTTGTAAGAATTCAATATGCATGACCTACATCTAAGATGCTAACCAAGAAACCTGAGTGACAAAAAAGAAGCTGCAATTACCTAGATGTAATACATGTCAAAATTTCCAATCCTTGTTATAGTTTCATCAATAATCACAATAAGGATTACGTATAAGTATTAATTTATTACAAATTTAGATCACAACACCCATGCAATCAAGTATAATATTAATAATTAAATTTCCACATGAAATATACACATGAGAGTTCTAAAAAGAAGGAGTTTATTGCATCCCTACAATAAATGAAACATGTGGAACCAAAAGAACTTGAAAAAATTATGGGTAATTTTAAAGGATCACTCTTAGAATTTTTTCTAATAGGAATACTATTGTAACGACCCTCCTGACACAAATAATTACAAATGAGAAAATTAGTAATAACCTTACCTTTTCTTGTGAATCATGGTATTGTTGATTACTATTGTGTATGCAGTATCAGGTTCGAAGTCGATGAGAGTAGAGTAGTTGGTCGACAGAAAAAAGGTAAAGGGAAGTTATGATTCGGCTCGCAAGTACATGGATGCTTGCATGCTTGCATATCATGTAGATTTTATGTTTTTTTATTTTTTGTATTTGGTTGAGTGGTGATGATGATGGGAGCCACTAGTTATTTTATTCATTGCAAATAGTTTTAAACTAAATAAAAAATAAAATAGATACTAAGAAAGAATATGCATAAATGCATGGTTAAAAAGGTCCAAGAGTAAAAGTATTCATGTGGATGTAATTTTTTTTTAAATTAAAGGTGAATGCTTTGCGATAAATATTGCAATATCAAGTAAATTTAACTATGGAGTTTGGTAGCGAATATTTAATTTGGAAAATCTTATTTTCCTCATGATGGGATGGTATTCATGGAAGATTAAGCGGCCAACCCAACTGTAGTGGAGTGAGGTGTTAGTTGCAGTAATAATGATGCAAAACCCTCTCTCAATGGTGAACCATGAATGGAGGAAAGGAAGTTAAGAAAAATTAAAAATAATAAAATTTTTAGGAGGGATACAAACATGGGAGAGCGGTGTAGTAGAAATTTTGAAAAATATCGGGAGCACCGAGAAGAATCTTGGAATAAAAAGAAACTAGAAGATGCTATGCATGGGACCCCGGGTATATATATTTTTAAAAACATTTCCTATTGCTTGACCATATTTACTTGAAAAAAAAGTATGGAGACTTTGTTGAGTGATGCTTTGTATTTTTTTTTCTGTGTGATTAAACAATGCAAAGTTTTTTTGGTTGAGTGCTTGATATTGATGTTCTTTGTGTGAAATAAATGGTTAAAAATATCATAGAGAACCCCATGTGTTTTCTCAAATGTTCACTTATTGTTGTTTCCTATATAAAAGAGATGAAAAATAAAATTGTAGAGCGTTCCCTGTGACTTATTAGTGTGACTGTAATTACTGTTCTTTGTGTGAAAAAAATGGGAAATATTATTGAAGAAATTTACTTGTGACTGCTCTATGATTGCTTTTATTTGGACATGAACATGTTATCCTATAAATGTTTCCATTATTCAAAAGGGAGATGGTGTAAATAGATTATGCATGCATTGGAAAATTTGAATGCAGTGTGAATTTTTGTGAACACCTATGCATTGTGTGCTACCTAAATTATTAGGAATGCATACATATGTTTGATCCATAATATGATCCCACAAAAAATCAAGATTTAATAAAACTATGTTAGTCTCACAATGACACTGAGAGGGGGGGTGAATCAGTGTAGCTCTTAAAAACTTAAATCTTCAACTCTTAATGCCGAAACAATGAAAACTTAAAACCCAATAAAGCAAATATAAAAAAAGAGCATCACACAACACAAGATGTAACGAGGTTCACCAGTTTTGGCTACTCCTCAAAAATTGACTGTTTGGACTCCCATCCAAATCTAGCCTTTGCAAAATACCAATTTTACAATCAATTTACTAGCACCCACTGGAAGGAGCACCAACCCCTGATATATCTACAACAACAGAAAGGAGAACCAACCCCTGATTTATCTGCACAAACAAAAAGGAGCACCAACCCCTGATTTATCTGCACCAACAAAAAGGAGCACCAACCCCTGATTTACCAACACCAACTGGAAGGAGCACCAACCCTTGATTTACTAGCACCAACTGGAAGAAGCACCAACCCCTGATGCCAAGCACCAACTTGGACTTCTGTTCTAAAACTAGAAGATTGACATAAATATGCCTTCCCTTTTACAATACCCTGACTGGTCTATTGCTTTTTCAACATCACCCACTCTTCACACAACACACACCCTGCTCGCTCTCCTCTTGCTCTCTTCGTAAGATTAAATATGCCTCACTTTAATCCCGAGCGCTTTCACTCCTTTTTCAGTAGCACTTTAATTCTCCACACAGACCTCATTTTATAACAAAGTTCTGACTCTATTTTTAACTTCCATATTTTTGAATGCAACCCACAACTGGCCCTGTAACTATCGTTCTGACTTCAGTTCATTGTTCTTATTTTAGCTGCATGATTTTTCTTTGTAACTAAACCTGTAACTGCCGTACTGACTTCAGTTCACTGTTCTTATTTTAGCTGCATGATTTTTCTCTGTAACTGCACCTATAACTATCGTACTACTTCAGTTAACTGTCACATATCTTATTTTAGCTGGGTTCTCTTCTTAGCTTGTGCCAAAGCGACCTGTCATGAAATTGTGACACTTTTGCCTTTTTTTTCTCTTCTTGGCTTTCGCCCGTGAAAACACAACATGTCACGATATCGTGACACTTTCACCTCCTTGCTTATTTTCTTGGCTTGTACTCATGAAAACACAACATGTCGCGATATCGTGACACTTTCACCTTTGTACTCTTCCTCTTTACTTTTGTCATGATATCATGACACTTCTGCCTTCTTACTTTCTCTCTCCTCCTTTAGTCGCAAAAATGCAACATGTCGCGATATCGTGACACTTTTTCTCCTTTGCTCTTTCTCTTGCCTTTGGGTCACGAAAACATGACATACGATATCGCCTTTACACTTTCTCTTACCTTCAGGTCATGAAAATACGACATGTCATGATATCGTGACACTTTTTCATTCTCTTCCTTCCTGCTCTTTTTGAGTCACAAAAATGCGACATGTCGTGATATCGCGACACTTTTCCTTCTCTGCCTTCCTACTCTTTTCAAGTCGCAAAAATGCAACATGTCATGATATCGCGACACTTTTCCTTCTCTGCCTTCCTGCTCTTTTCAAGTCATGAAAATACGACATGTCACGAAATCGTGACACTTTTTCTTTCGTACAATCTCTCTTGCAATATGTCACAAAATCATGACACTTTTTCTACTTGCCTTTTTCTCTTCCAACATGTCATGAAATCATGACACTTTTTCTTCCATACTATCTCTCTTGCAATATGTCATGAAATCACGACACTTTTTCTTTCGTACAATCTCTCTTGCAATATGTCACAAAATAGCGACACTTTTTCTTTTAGACTCTCTCTTGCAATATGTCGTGAAATCGTGACACTTTTTCTTCCGTACAATCTCTCTTGCAATATGTCACGAAATCGTGACACATTTTCTACTTGCCTTTTTCTCTTCCAACATGTCATGATATTGCGATAGTTTTTATTGCTTGTGCTTTCTCTTCGAACATGTCATGAAATTGTGACAATTTTTCTTGCTTGTGCTTTCTCTTCGAACATGTCACGAAATTGTGACAGTTTTTCTTGCTTGCGCTTTCTCTTCGAACATGTCATGAAATCGTGACAGTTTCTCTTTCTTCTCAACATTACACTATATCATGATAGTTTTTCTTTCTTTCTCAACATGTCACGATATCGCGACAGTTTTTCTTTCTTGCTCAACATGTCGCGATATCGTGACAGTTTTCTTCCTTGTGCTTTTCTTTTGATTTTTAGCATATGGGCCACTTCGATCTTTTGGAAAATCACTGTACATACTCTAAAGAACCTCTTAACTCCTATCCATTACATCAACCGATCTATCTGACTGTGTTGACAATAATGACAATACTATTGCTGCACCTTGCTCAACAATCTCCCCCTTTGGAATTGTTGGCAACACACGTGCAATTTCCTGTAATTCTTCTACCCCTTTGATAATAATACCAAAGGGCTGCTGTAGACTCCCCCTGAGTCCATGCACAACATTCTCAGGCACAAATTATTATAGTTAGCAAAAATCACAAACATGAGCAAAAAGATAAACAAATTGACCACTCCCAAATTATTGCGAAGGTACTCAAAGACTTTCTTGGGCAATTTTTTTGTGAAGATATCTGCTACTTTCTATTGTCGGAACAAAATCCAACTTAACCTCACCTTCCACAAATTTCTCCTGTGTACAACACATTGTCATTGCAATATATTCTACCTTTTCTATGGATAAGGAGACTGACTCTGGTTTCTTACTAGGCCACGCGATCAACCTGTCTCCAAGATAGAATGCACCTCCACTGGTACTCTTTCTATCATAAAGTATTCTTGGATAAGCACTCTAATCTCTGCTCATCATATTATAATTCTTGTTGTACCTTGATTTTACTTATTTAGTATAGCTTGATCCTTTTGACTGCCACCTCCTCTGTGACTAACGACTTTGCCTCGCATCCATTATGTAGTTCAATGTCTCTGGTTTCTAACGGCTGCCATGAATGTTTTCATCACTTGCATAGGTATTAACAGTGGACCGTTACCTCTAGCATTGGAACCTCAATCTGTTCACAGTCATCAACACTTAGTATTCTGCTTCTTGCTAGGGCATATGTCAGGGCTACTCAATGTCTTAGGTGAAATATCTTCATGCGATTCCAGGGAGCATTTCTCCTCGCTACGATCAAGGGATTCCTCAGGAAATATCTCGCATTCCTCAAATAATGCAAGAATTTCTTAGGTGCATAGGCATCTTGTCCTCCTTGGTGCTTCACCACCTGGGTGCTATTCTCTCAATGTCTCTGCATTGCATGTGCCACTTGGAACTCTTGACGAACTGGGTGCTAGTGCTACTGTTTGCTTTGACTCTAGCATCTCTTTGAATAAACCAAATTATTAGAACTATTATAATCCATAACTTTGAACAATGGCAGTAAGAACCATCAAAAGTATAACACTATCATATAACAATACTACCAATGGTGACAACTCTCAATTTAATCACCACCCTTCATGGTACCTCCACAAACAACTACATGAACTGAAACACACTTTGAAAACTATACGACAACTCCCCCTGCCTACTTGCCTTTCATCCTCAGATAACCAAACAAACACATAGGAGCAAAAATAACCTTTAAGATTGCTCCCCTTGAGGATGTGCTACCTGGAGTTGCTTAGTGCAATAGAGGAGTAATCTCCTTTAGTCCAAGGAGACACAATTTCATCTCTTCTTTCTTTCTCCAATATTTCTTGAACTTGGGCTTGAGTTTTTCAACTGCATCCCTATTTTGAACCTTTTTGTGAACTTGAACATTTCTCTTGGGTGGTTGTCTCTTGTGCATCCTTGATGGATGATGATTTCTTCCCTGTTTGTGTTGCATTCTTTGTGTCTGATGAAATCTACTATCTTGCCTTAGATTAGATACAAAAATTCTTGGACAAAACCTTGCTATGTGCCCATGACCATTACATTTAAAACATTGCACATGGTGTTCAACAGATGTATTTCTACCAAAGATAACTCTTTGATCTTTTATTCAATCCATAATACATTGCCTTGTGACCATAATGGTTGCATCTAAAATAATAGCCATTCCAAGCATTATTATGAATAAAGTGAGAGTGATAGAACCTCTTTTGTTGTGGTTGTTTTGCTGTAGATCTCCTTTGAGATTTTCTTCCTTTTGAAGTTTTCGCTTCAAACTTTTCTTGCTTTGATCCTTCAGCAGTGGACTTCTTCTTCTCTACGATTTAGAAGATGAAGGTTGTTCAGCTTCATATCCAAGACCAAGCTTACACATGGGGCTTCTTTGATGCCTTATCATTTTATCTAGCAACTCTGTGCTCTTCTCAAATTTGATATTTGTATTGGCCTCTTCTAGTTGTTTCCTCAATAAAACAATCTCCTCTTCTTGTTTGCCGCAAACATCGCTTTTATCATCCAGGTGTGACTTCAAGGCTTCTTCTATTTTCTTGGCTTTATGAATTTGCAAGAAGAGATCTTCAATATTATCCCCATATTCTTCCAACTTCTTGGACAGTCTTTTGTTCTTTTTCCTTTCTATACCCAACTCTTCAAGTGCAGCGATCAACTCACTTTCTAGATATACTTTAGCCTCAGCCTCAATTTTTTTATTACATTCCTATTTTTCCTCTATTTTTTCTTCTTCGAATGCCATGAAAAGAGCTTCATCTGTTTCTTCTTTAGAATCCTCATCGGAGATGTCTTCTGATGAACTGAAATTCTTGGAGATGAAACTTTTCTTCCTAAAGTTGTCGTTTTTGAAATTTGTTTTTTTTTCCAGTCACTTCTTTCTTGGTGCAATCCTTCATCACTTTCGTCCTTCTCATTAAGTGGACATTTAGCTGCAACATGCCTAATGCCTCCACAGTTGAAACACTTAAATGGTAGCTTTTCTCTGTATTTTTCTTTTCCCCTTATCAATTTTTGAAAAAAGTTTTCTTTCGTTTCATCTGATGTCTCTTCTTCCTCAAATTCTTGTTTTTCTTTTATATTTTTATGTGCTTTAAAGGTAGCTTCTCTGTCTATGGTTTTAGTTTTTCCTATTCTCATCTCATATGCAGTCAAAGAACCATGCATCTCATCTATACTAAAAGTATTTAGATCTTTGGCTTCTTCTATTGCTAAAACTTTAGAATCAAATCTTTTGGGAAGACATCTTAGTACCTTTTTCATGACGATAGGATCTTCCATTTTCTCACCGAGTCCTCTAATCGCATTAATGATTCCATTAACTTTCAGCATGTATGCCTCTATGTTCTCATCGTAATTCATATTTAATGCTTCAAACTGAGCTTGATGTGTTTGTAACTTGGCCTCCTTGATCTTATCATCTCATTCATGAATTCTCCTCAGTTTGTCCCATATTTCTTTTGTCGTTTTACAACTCATAATTTTTACTAGTTCACTATCCATTAATCCGCACATGATAGCATTATTTGCTTTTGAGTTATTCTCAAATAATTTCTTACCGACAACATCGGTTGGAGAAGTGGTGGGTATTGTGTATCCACTATCTACCGAATCCCAAATGTCATATCCCAAAGCACAAAGATATGTCTGCATCCTGAGTCTCCAAAATACGTAATTAGTTTCGTCAAACAATGGTGCTTTGTTTGATGAGAAGCCTTCACCACCTGCCATTGTCTCACTTCCAAGATTACCTCAGATGATTAATTTTGTTCAAGAACCTGGCTTTGATTCCAATTGTTAGTCTCACAATGACACTGAGAGGGGGGGTGAATCAGTGTAGCTCTTAAAAACTTAAATCTTCAACTCTTAATGCCGAAACAATGAAAACTTAAAACCCAATAAAGCAAATATAACAAAAGAGCATCACATAACACAAGATGTAACGAGGTTCACCAGTTTTGGCTACTCCTAAAAAATTTACTGTTTGGACTCCCATCCAAATCCAACCTTTGCAAAATACCAATTTTACAATCAATTTACTAGCACCCATTGGAAGGACCACCGACCCTTGATTTATCTACAACAATAGAAAGGAGCACCAACCCCTAATTTATCTACACCAATAGAAAGGAGCACCAACCCCTAATTTATCTACACAAATAGAAAGGAGCACCAACCCCTAATTTACCAGCACCAACTGGAAGGAGCACCAACCCCTGATTTAATAGCATCAACTAGAAGGAGCACCAACCCCTAATGCCAAGCACCAACTTGGACTTCTATTCTGAAACTAGAAGATTGACATAAATATGCCTTCACTTTTACAAGACCCTGACTAGTCTATTGCTTTCTCAACATCGCCCACTCTTCACACAACACACACCCAACTCGCTTGCCTCCCGCACGCTCTCCTCTTGCTCTCTTCGCAAGATTAAATCCGCCTCACTTTAATCCTAAGCGCTTTCACTCCTTTTTCAGCAACACTTTAATTCTCCACGCAGACCTCCTTTTATAACAAATTTTTGACTCTATTTTTAACTTCCATATTTTTGCGTGCAACCTAAAACTGGCCCTGTAACTGTCATTCTGACTTTAGTTGACTATTCTTATTTTAGCTACATGATTTTTCTCTATAACTGAACCTGTAACTGTCGTACTGACTTCAGTTCAATGTTCTTATTTTAGCTACATGATTTTTCTTTGTAATTGCACCTGTAACTGTCGTACTACTTCAGTTAACTGTCACATATCTTATTTCGGTTGGGTTCTCTTCTTAGCTCATGCCAAAGCGACCTATCACAAAATTGTGACACTTTTGCCTCTTTGTCCTCTTCTCGGATTTCGCCCGCGAAAACACATGTCGTGATATCGTGACACTTTCGCCTCCTTACTTATTTTCTTGGCTTGTACCCATGAAAACACATGTCGCAATATCGTGACACTTTCACCTCCGTACTCTTCCTCTTTACTTTTGTCATGATATCACGACACTTCTGCATTCTTACTTTCTCTCTCCTCCTTTAGTCACAAAAATGCGACATGTCGCGATATCGCGACACTTTTTCTCCTTTGCTCTTTCTCTTGTCTTTGGGTCACGAAAACATGACATGTCATGATATCATGACACTTTTTCTCCTTTGCACTTTCTCTTACCTTCGGGTCGCGAAAACGCAACATGTCACGATATCGCGACACTTTTTCATTCTCTTCCTTCCTACCCTGTCCGAGTCGTGAAAATGTGACATGTCGCAATATCGTGACACTTTTCCTTCTCTGCCTTCCTACTCTTTTCAATTCACAAAAATGCGACATGTCGTGATATCGCGACACTTTTCCTTCTCTGCCTTCCTGCGCTTTTCAAGTCGCAAAAATGCGACATGTTGCAAAATCGTGACACTTTTTCTTTCGTACAATCTCTCTTGCAATATGTCACAAAATCATGACACTTTTTTTACTTGACTTTTTCTCTTCCAACATGTCATGAAATCGTGACACTTTTTCTTTTGTACTATCTCTCTTGCAATATGTCGTGAAATCATGACACTTTTTCTTCCGTACAATCTCTCTTGCAATATGTCGCGAAATTGTGACACTTTTTCTTTCGGACTCTCTCTCTTGCAATATGTTGTGAAATCGTGACACTTTTTCTTTCGTACAATCTCTCTTGCAATATGTCACAAAATCGTGACACTTTTTCTACTTGCCTTTTTCTCTTCCAACATGTCACGAAATCGTGACAGTTTTTCTTGCTTGCGCTTTCTCTTCGAACATGTCATGAAATCACGATAGTTTTTCTTGCTTGCGCTTTCTCTTCAAACATGTCACAAAATCGTGATAGTTTTTCTTGCTTGCGCTTTCTCTTCGAACATGTCACAAAATCACGATAGTTTATATTTCTTCTCAACATGTCGTGATATCACGACAATTTTTCTTTCTTTCTCAACATGTCGTGATATTGCGACAGTTTTTCTTTCTTGCTCAACATGTCGCGATATCACGACAGTTTTCTTCTTTGTGCTTTTCTTTTGATTTTTAGCATATGGGCCACTTTGATCTTTTGGAAAATCACTGTACATACTCTGAAGAACCTCTTAACTCCTATCCACTACATCAATCGATCTGTTTGACTGTGTTGACAATAATGACAATACTGTTGCTGCACCTTGCTCAAAAAACTAATCCATATTAGAGCTTCAAATGCAACATGGAGTAGCCAGCCAGAGTAGACGTAGCTGAAGAGGAAATTTGGTATCCACCATGATGCTAGAAGAAAAAATGATAGTGTTAATCCATTCATAGATTCCACCAATGATACGTGTTGGAAAATTATTCATCATATTTGAAATAACTTGTCGAGTGGAATGGTTTTATGTGTGTCATCTAGTCTGGGGTTATATTTTTGTCGTGTAAATAAAAAAAATTTGGGAGTCAAAATTATTACCTGGAAATGATGTGTATTTTGTTGGCATCACATAGTTTGGAAATACGTCAACCCATATTCTATGTGTAATGCTAATCCTACTAATAGAGGAGAGAATTGATTAGATTTGAAATATGTTTGTGCTTTTAAAAGTTTATTAAATGTAATTTGTGTTGCTTATTCAAAAAATAAACTCTTGGTAATTATGTATTTAGTTCCTAGGATTTAAGATGTAAGTTTTAAGGAGCTTAAATTTGTGCAATTGTTTCTATTGAATCTTAGAGTAGATTGTGTTGTTTCCTTGTTGAAAACAACCAAACTTTGGATAGTAATTCTCAGTTGCTTTTAAAATGTTCAACACCACATTAGAGGTGCAGTGAAGTAACATATATCTAGTAGTCTTTGTAAACCTCTAAGTTTATTTATTATAAAAAATAAGAAGTTCAATGGATGTGAAGATTGCATGGAATAAATATTTATTCATGTTTGCATGTGTGGATAAAACTTATCTAATTATATTTCAAAGAGTGCCAAGATGTTCTGTATGAAGATTCTTTATTTGGGTTTTTTATTTGAGGTTGAAAAGTTTAGTTTTTCTACCATTGCATTCTATGGAAAAGTTTTATTTTTTGCATTTGGTTTAAAAATTGTAATAGGTTTTGTTTGGATTATCATGTTGGTTGCTAAGCTAGGAATATAAAGAAAATGGTATGCTTTTTCAGAAAATCATAAAAAAGTCCTTGCTTTGACCTTTGAAAGAAATGCATAATCCAAATACTTTAAATTGGGAATAAAAGAATTAGGATTTGTTGGCAATTTTGGGTACTTTGGGTACATTGCTCTTGCTCTAAGTGTAGATTTTGTCATTGATGTCAAGAAGGTCCTGAAGCAATTTGGTTTGATGTCAAAGATTGTGTCTTGATGAAGGTTTCAGCATGGACAGTGAGTTTCCAAGAAATATCAGGGTAGCCCAGTTGCAAAAGTTCAAGAAAAAGACAAGTAAGAAAAAGTATGTAGGTGGCTGAAAAAACTATCGTGATTTCGTGACATGTTTGAGGAGAGAGAAAGTACTGGAAAAACTGTCATGATTTCGTGACATGTTTCAGGAGAGAGTAAGCGCTGGCAAAATTGTCATGATTTTGTGACATGTTTGAGGAGAGAGAAAGTGTTGGCAAAACTATCGCGATTTCGTGACATGTTTCAGGAGAGAGTAAGCGCTGGCAAAACTATCACGATTTCGTGACATGCTTGAGGAGAGAGAAAGTTTGGGAAAATGTGTCATGATTTCATGACATCCAAGAAGGCAGAGACGAAGCAGGCAAAACTGTCATGATTTCGCAACATGTCGTATTTTCACGACTCGGACAGTGCAGGAAGGCAGAGAAGGAAAAATGTCATGATTTCATGACATTCTGCAAAGGAGGTTGTACGAACAAGCAAGTGTCATGATTTCATGACATGTTGCAGAAGAGAAAGTCCACAGTGTGATCTGTCATGATTTTGTGACAAGATTGAAGAGAGATAAAGTGATTCAGGAACTGTCACAATTTTGCGACATGATGCTAAGTACCAAGTAAGGGTTGTCGCATTTTTGTGACATGCTGCAGAGGATGAGTTGAAGACTGTCACAATTTTGTGACATGCAGCAAAGAGAAGAGCCTGAAAGGAGAAGTGTTGTGATTTCATGACAGGCAGTGGAGAAAGCGTAAGAAAGCCAGAAGTGTCATGATTTCATGATAGGCAGTGGAGAAAGCGTTTGAAAGCCAGAAGTGTCACGATTTTGTGATAGGTTGCATGGAAAGCTTTCGGGAGTTGAAAGCATCACAATTTCATGACAAGTTACAAAGAAGTTGTATGGATGCAGGAAGTTTCATGATTTTGTGACAGGCTGGAGAGAAATCTTATGAATGTAGAGAGTGTCACGATTTCACGACAGGTTGAGTTGGCAGCTTTCAGTTGGCAGAAATGTCATGATTTTGTGACAAAAACTGATAGCAAGTCTTCATCATAAGAAGCATCACGATTTTGTGACGAAGTCAAGAAGGAAGAGCTTGAAGGTGAAAGCGTCATGATTTCACATGTTTTGTTTTCACTAGTGCAAGCCTCGAAGAAGGCCATGAAGATAGAAGTGTCATGATTTCGCGATAGGATTGATGATGATGTCAGCAAAAGGAAGGAGTGTCACGATTTCACAACAAAAGCGAAGAAGAAGGCCATAAAGACTAAAGTGTCACAATTTTGTGACAGAAGAGAAGATGACGTCAGCAAAGATAGGAAGTGTCATGATTTCACAACATAAACAGAAAGGAGGTCGACAAAGGCTGTAGTGTCACGATTTCACAACAATAGGCAAAAGAAGGCATACGGCAGGCAAAGGTGTCGCGATATCGTGACATGTTGAATTTTTGCGCCAGAAGCTTCAGGGAGGTAGTGAAGCCGACAGAGTTAAATCTGGGCTGACACAACGTAGAGTTTTCCAGCTGACGTGGTTGAAGGGTAATTAGCCAACTCAAATCAAGATTTCAATCTTAAGATTATGAGTATAAAAGGAGGGATGCTTGAAGAGTTTGGCATCGATTAAGTGTGCATTTTAAGTGCGATTTGTGTAGATAGAGTGAGGGGAGAAGTTTGATTGTAGAGGTGCATAAATAGAAGTCTGATCAACTGTTGTGTTTGCATGAAGGGTGCGATGTTTGTGCTACTATGTTTGCGTAGAGGTTGCAAAGACAGTGCTATCGTGTTTGAGAAAAGAGTGCGAAGACTGTGCTGTTGTGTTTGTGCTGGATGTGCAAAGACTATGCTACTATGTTTTTATAGAAGAGCATAAGTAGATCGAGTGCTACTGTGTTTGCGTAGACTGTGAAAAGTTGGTTTCAACCAAGTGCAAACTGTAACAGAAAAGAAAAGAGAAAGAGGACAGATTTGTGCTAGATCAAAGGACTGTGTGTTGGTGCAGATAAGAGGACCAGCTTTGTAGTGATAGAGTTGAGGATAGAGATCTCCAGCTAGAGCAGGGAAGACAGGTGTCTTCTGTGGATAGAATTCCACTTGCTAAGGGTAGAGGAGGTAGAGGTCTTCTAGAGGATCACCACTAAGAGTAGAGCTAGGGGAAGGTGTCTCCTTTGGGTTGGTGCCCATAAACTTTGTAATTGGGAAGGTTTCCAAAAGAACCTTGATATAACTTTTAGAGAAAAGTTTTATCCATGGAGTAGCCCACTTTGGGTGAACCACATAACTTGCTGTGTCACTTTTTGGATGGTGTGTGTTGTGCATTACTTTGATTACTGCTATTATTACTGCTTTCTGTACACTACATTATACTATTTTGAAAGTTAATTTTTAAAGCAGATTAAAAAGTGAGCTTATACTGTTCACCCCCCCTCTCAGTATAAGCTTGTGTTCTTTAATTGGTATCAAAGCGAGTTCCTTCAAAAAGGTTTAACAGCTAGAAGGAAGAACTGGTTAAGAACACAATGGATTTTTTAGGTGGCAATGCAGCACCTATTCTTGATGGATCAAATTTCGGTCTGTGGAGTGCGAGAATGAGAGTCTATCTAATGGCTCTTGGTAATGAGGTTTGGGAAGTGGTTGAAGATGGGTACACTATTCCTGTAAATGGTCCTTATACTAAAGAAGACAGGCTCCTACATCACAACAATTCAAAAGAAATGAATGCAATCTTAAAATGTTTATAGAAGGCAGATCTTACCAAGGTGATTCACTACAAGATAGCTAGTGAAATGTGGAAACAGCTGCAAGTTGTTCACACAGGTGATGTAAATGTCCGAAAGGCCAAACTGAGACATTTTAAAGGTATTTTTGAACAACTCAAAATGAATGATGATGAAAATATTAGTGACTACATGCTTCGTGTGAATGAGGTTGTTAACTCCATGAAAGACATTGGTCTTGAGCTTGTTGAAAATGATGTGTGTGATAAGATTTTAAGATCTCTTCCTAATAGATTTAGTGAAAATATTTTTGCTATTGAGGAAGCTAAATATTTAGATAAATTGAAAAAGGATGAGCTTCATAGTATTCTTGCAGCATTTGAGCTGAGAACTCAAGTAAAAATTGATGTCAAGAAAGAGGCAGCTTTCAAAGCCACCAAGAAATCAAAGGGCAAACAAATTCAAGAAAGCGATGAGTCTTCTAGTGATGAAGAGGCATATTACAGCAAGAAAGGCAAGTTCTCTAGAAAACACAAAAGCAAGAAAAACATAAGATGTTTCAACTGTGGATATTTTGGTCATTATGCTACTGATTGTACTGTTTCCAAGAATGAAAGTGATGAAGATATACAGGATGTTAAAAGCAAGGATTCTGAAAAGCATAGGTATTACAGAAAGAACAAAGATGAGCACAACAATCAAGGAAAGAGGCATTCACACAAGAATAAGAAGAGCTTCTACCTAGACAAAGCAAGTAAGTGTTCTAGCAGTGATAGTGAATGTTCTTCTAGTGATGATGAAAATGAGATGTCGTTAATTTCAGAAAAAGAGGAAGAACCGAAACATAAATTCATTGTCATGAAATGTTTTAGATGTGGAAATTTTGGGCACCTTGAGGATGATTGCATAAATAATGAATTGGTTGCTATTATGTATGAGGATGCTTTAGAAAATGATAAGGAAGATGCTTGTATGGTTTTTGAAAAGGATAGCACCTCTAGTGATAAGAAATCTGAAAAAGGCCTTGATGATTCAAAATGCAATAATATAGAAGATCTTGAATGTGAACTTACTAATGCTCTTAGTGTTTTGAAAAAGGAAAGAAAGAAGAATGCTCGACTTAAGGATAAATTAGATGAATGTTGTATGGAGAAATATGAACTCATAGAAAGTCTTGACATCTCTATGGCTAAGACACAAGAACTAAAGAATGAGTTAGAATCTAAGATGCTTGAGTATAGTGAATTAGAATAGAAAATAGCTGCTATGAAAGAGGAAAATAAAGAATACAAAGATAAGCTATACAGGTTTCAAGACAGCTCCAAAAGGGTTAAGTCTCTCATCCAAAGTCAAAGAAATCCATCAGATAAAACAGGTCTTGGTTTTGTTAAACCACACAAAAAATAGGTTGGGGAATCAAGTAAAATATTTCAAAAAGAAGAGAGTTCTGATGAAGAGAGTATTTCAGAGAAAAAGTCTGTGAGTGATAAATGCACAGAAATAGAAAACAGAATTCTGAACACGAAAAAGAAGTTTTCAGGACCCAAGAGGTCAAATAAAAGAATATTTCACGACAGATGTTTTGCATGTCATGGGTTTGGCCACATGGCTTCGCAGTGCATGACTCAAGTAAGGAAGATAAATGACAATTTTAGGGGCCATAATTTATTTCAAGGGTATTGCTACTCTTGTAATTAGTTCGAGCACAAGGCAATTTTTTGCAAGGCAAATAACAGGAATTGGGTTAGTCAGAACAGGCAGATTCAAAGAACAGCTATGCTCGAAAGAAATAATATTGTTACTTGCTATAAGTGCAACAATGCAGGTCACACAACTAGATAGTGCAAAGCTGATCTTCCAAGGTACAAAAATAGCAATAGTGGTATAAACAGGTCCAAGAATCAAGGTATGGACAAGAAAAGAGATGAGAACAAGAACAAGAAAAGTGATAAGAACAGAAACACTGACAAAGAGTTGAAGAGAAGGCTCGACAAAGAAATTGTAGACACTGATGATGATGAGTGCCTAATGGGAGTTTCACTCCCACCCTTGTTTTAAAACATCTCATCAGGAGGTGGGGGAGGGACTAAGCTAAGAGGCTCATTCTTAGTCCTGAGCCCCAAAGGTGACCCTTTGCCATTGATGATAAAGGGGGAGAGATATGAGTAAGGGGGAGAGCTTCATAGTGAAGAAGAGAGCTTCAAGTTAGGGGGAGAAAAAACTTCAAAGGCAGATTCTCAGTTGTTGGATCAGTTGTTTTCAGTTTTGGCTCTTGAGTAGTGTTTTTTAGTTAAGGGTTGCCATCAATGACAAAGGGGGAGATTGTTGGCAATTTTGGGTACTTTGGGTACATTGCTCTTGCTCTAAGTGTAGATGTTGTCACTGATTTCAAGAAGGTCTTGAAGCAATTTGGTTTGATGTCAAATATTGTGTCTTGATGAAGGTTTCAGCATGGACAGTGAGTTTCCAAGAAAGATGAGGGTAGCCTAGTTGCAAAAGTTCAAGAAAAAGACAAGAAAAAGTATGCAGGCAGCTGGAAAAACTGTCATGATTTCATGACATGTTTGAGGAGAGAGAAAGTGCTGGCAAAACTGTCATGATTTCGTGACATGTTTTAGGAGAGAGAAAGCGTTGGCAAAACTGTCATGATTTTGCGACATGTTTGAGGAGAGAGAAAGTGCTGGAAAAACTATCGTGATTTCATGACAGGTTTCAGGAGAGAGTAAGCGCTGGCAAAACTATCATGATTTCGTGACATGCTTGAGGAGAGAGAAAGTTTAGGCAAATGTGTCACGATTTCGTGACATCCGGGAAGGCAGAGACGAAGCAGGCAAAATTGTCATGATTTCGTGACATGTCGCATTTTCGCAACTCGGACAGTGCAGGAAGGCAGAGAAGGAAAAATGTCACGATTTCATGACATTCTGCAAAGGAGGTTGTACGGACAAGAAAGTGTCATGATTTTGTGACATGTTGTAGAAGAGAAAGTCCACAGTGTGATTTGTCATGATTTTGTAACAAGATTGAAGAGAGATAAAGTGATTTAGGAACTGTCATGATTTTGTGACATGATGCTAAGTACCAAGTAAGGGCTGTTGCATTTTCACGACATGCTGTAGAGGACGAGTTGAAGACTATAGCGATTTCATGACATGCAACAAAGAGAAGAGCCTGAAAGGAGAAGCATCATGATTTTGCGATAGGTAGTGGAGAAAGCGTACGGAAGCCAGAAGTGTCATGATTTTGCGACAAGCAGTGGAGAAAGCGTTTGAAAGCCAGAAGCATCGCGATTTTGCTACAGGTTGCAAGGAAAGATTTCAAGAGCTGAAAGCGTCATTATTTCATGACAAGTTACAAAGAAGTTGTACGGATGCAGGAAGTGTCACGATTTCATGATAGGTTGGATAGAAAGCTTGCGAATGCAGAGAGTGTCACGATTTCACGACAGGTTGAGTTGGCAGCTTTCAGTTGGCAAAAATGTCACGATTTCACGATAGAAACTGATAGCAAGTCTTCATCAAAAGAAGCATTGTGATTTCACGACGAAGTCAAGAAGGAATAGCTTGAAGGTGAAAGCGTCACGATTTTGTGACATGTTCCGTTTTCGCTAGTGCAAGCCTCGAAGAAGGCCATGAAGACAAAAGTGTCATGATTTCACGATAGGATTGATGATGATGTCAACAAAAGGAAGGAGTGTCACGATTTCATGACAAAAGCAGAGAAGGCCATAAAGACTAAAGTGTCATGATTTCATGACAAAAGAGAAGATGACATCAGCAAAGACACGAAGTGTCACGATTTCATGACATAAGCATAAAGGAGGTCGACAAAGGCTGTAGTGTCATGATTTCACAACAATAGGCAAAAGAAGGCATATGATAGGCAAAGGTGTCGCAATATCACATGTTGAAGTTTCATTCCAGAAGCTTCAGGGAGGCAGTGAAGCCGACAGAGTTAAATCTGGGCCGATGCAGCGTAGGGTTTTGCAGTCGATGTGGTTGAAGGGTAATCAGTCGACTCAGACCAAGATTTCAATCTTGAGATTGTGAGTGTAAAAGGAGGGATTCTTGAAGAGTTTGGCATCGATCAAGTGTGCATTTGAAGTGTGATTTGCACAGATAGAGTGAGGGGAGAAGTTCGATCGTAGAGGTGCATAAATAGAAGTCTGATCAACTGTTGTGTTTGCACGAAGGGTGTGACGTCTGTGCTACTGTGTTTGCATAGAGGTTGCAAAGACAGTGCTATCGTGTTTGAGCAAAGAGTGCGAATATTGTGCTACTGTGTTTGCACTGGATGTGCGAAGACTGTTCTGTTGTGTTTTTGTAGAAAAGCATAAGTAGATCGAGTGCTACTGTGTTTGCGTAGACTATGAAAAGTTGGTTTTGACCAAGTACAAACTGTAACAGAAAAGAAAAGAGGAAGAGGACAGATTTGTGCCAGACCGAAGGACTATGTTTTGGTGCAAATAAGAGGACCGGTTTTGCAGTGATAGAGTTGAGGACAGAGATCTCCAGCCAAAGTAGGGAAGACAGGTGTCTTCTATGGATAGAATTCCACTTGCTAAGGGCAGAGGAGGTAGAGGTCTTCTAGAGGATCACCACTAAGAGCAGAGCTATGGGAAGGTGTCTCCTTTGGGTTGGTGCCCATAAACTTTGTAATTGGGAAGGTTTCTCAAAGAACCTTGATATAACTTTTAGAGAAAAGTTTTATCCGTGGAGTAGCCCACTTTAGGTGAACCACGTAAATTGTTGTGTCACTTTGTGGATGGTGTGTGTTGTGCATTTCTTTGATTACTATTGTTATTACTGCTTTCTGTACACTGCATTATACTGTTTTGAAAGTTGATTTTTAAAGCAGATTAAAAAGTGAGCTTATACTGTTCACCCCCCCTCTCAGTATAAGCTTGTGTTCTTCAGGATTATGGTAAAAAATGAGTTAAATTATATATTGTGCTTATGTTTATTTTATTTGCAAGTAGATTTATTACTTCTCATCAAGCATTAGAGTCACAAGTTGGATTTATTGTGTTGTTAATGATCATTTTTAAAACCTAAACATGTAAGGATGAATTGGAAACCTTATTATAAGCTTAAAAGTGTGAATGCAAAAATAATTATTAGGGACATGAGACCCTAAGTAAAAATTGTGGAATTGAGATAATGCTTGAAAATCACCCAAAAACTATTTGGGTGTGAGTAGACACACAATAGTACCTAGAGAAACTAGAATTTGACAAGTATGGTCGATTTGAAAAGACTAGGTTAGAAATGGTATGAGAGGAAATATGGGATGCTTTCTCCAGGTTGCATCTAGGATAGTATTATGATAGATTCCATGTGTCTTTGACTAAGCTAGTAAGACCTCATTGTATGGTATGGGACATACTAACGAGAGTTTAAAATAACATGAGTAATTAAGTCCAAGGCTAGTGTATTGGCATGGCTCTAGCTAACCCCATGTAGAGGGAAATCGGTTAGACACTGGGCATAAGTACGCTATTTTCCTTTCATTCAGTATAGGAACAAGTTTGACAATTAGTCGAAAGGTTCAAAGTGATAAGGAATAGGGAAGCAAGCATACTCGCTATACATGTATGGGCCCTAGAGGATAATCATTGTGGTTTGACCCTCATGCCAAAAAATGAGGACATAAATGAGATAAGTCAATTCCACCAAAGGCACCTTTATGAGATATGACCAATCTCATCCACTTGGGTGACTATGCTACAATAGTATTGAACCCAAAAGTGGTGTGTTATGCCTATGCTAAAATAAATTTATGACAAATAAAAATTGGGTGAAAATACAATTGCTATGAAAATGAAGGTAAAACTATATGTTGTGTGATGTTTTAAAATAAAAAAACGATGCCATGTTTATGTTAAATGACACAACCAAGTGAGTAGACTTAGGTTGTCACATTTGGTATCAGAGTAAAAGTAGATCTAAGTTGTGTACTCTGATCGGGGTTATGCATAAGGGGTATGCCCAAAAATGTATATAGAAAAATAAGGTGAATCAGTTTTGAAACCAAGGTGAATATGGTTCAAAGTCATGTAGAGGACATGGTGAATTGCCTTTTTTTTCCACAAGAAAAAAAAGTTGGCGAATTCACCAAAATTTTTGACAAATGTACCATAAGATATAAATAATCACTAAACATGCTCTGATTCCCACACATGATGTCTACGGACTCATAGGATGACCCAAGTGAGTCAGTAGGCTTCATTCGAGGGATGACCCAGGTGAGTCCGTAGACTTCACTCGAGGGATGACCCTCGAATGAAGTCTATAGACTCACTTGGGTCATCCCTCATAGACATCATGTGTGGCATCATCATCATGTTTGTCATCCCTCGAATGAAGTCTACAGACTCACTTGGGTCATCCCTCATCGAGGGATGACCTGGGTGAGTCCGTCGACATCATGCGAGGGATGACCTAGGTGAGTCCATCGACATCATGCGAGGGATGACCCGAGTGATTTTATCGACATCATATGAGGGATGACATCTAGGGATGAATGACATCATATGAGAGATGACTAGGAGTAGGTAACATTCAAGGGATGATAGCTTGGTTGCATACCACATGTCATTCCCATTACCACATGTCACCATATCATTATGACTCTACATGCAAACATCTATATAAACCCTTCGAAACCCACTCACTTCATTTTATGCACAACAAAAAAAACTCCAAAAACCTTCAAAAACTATTCGAAACCCTTCCAAGCCTTTGGAGTCCCAGCAATGGCCACAACTTCTTCCAGTCAAGGTAGAATTTCATTCAAAAACCTGGTTTTCCCACTCATCTCATAAATTGTCAATGATCCCAACAATGATTCAACATGGATGAGGGAATCTGGGCTACTAGGGCTAGCACTAATGCCCCAATTTGACATGAATATTCATTTGTTGACTACAATTGTTCAATCCTATGAAAATTAGGGGTCGGTTATTACAATGATGGTCAACAATAAAACCCTTACCTTCTCAGTGAAATCGTCTGATGTGCATCGATTAACAGGCCTTCCCCATCAAAATTGTGAATGCATCTCATCAAATTTTTCTTTGAATGATGATGAAAATATATCTGGAGACTTACTATAATCTCTTGTCCACTGCATTACAAGGTATGTCTTCCAAATTGTGAGTTTTAATTTTTGTTTTATCCAAACAAACTAGAATTTATGTGTAGGTAAATTTAGGGGTAAATTTAAGTTTTGTTAATGTGTAGGTAGTTGAAAAGGTAAAATGGTTGTGTTCTACCAACCTCTGCTCATAGGGCTACATGTTATATGCTCAATTGGGCCATTTCAAAAGGATTCAAAGGGAAGTCAAATTTATTACCCAAGCCCATTGTACATACATAAATTATTAGGATTCAAAGGGAAGTCAAATTTATTACCAAAGTGTGTTCCCAATAAAATGTTTCTCAAAGAGGTAGCTTATCATATGATGGGTAATTCACTGGCCCACCTCCATGTGTTTTCCACACAATGTGATATATTTAGAACAAGTCATCCCTCGCATTCAATCATACATTCAGTCATCCTTGGAGGTCGTCCCTCGCATGATGTCAATGGACTCACCCGGGTCATCCCTCGCATGATGTCGATGGACTCACCCGGGTCGTCCCTCAATGAGGGATGATCCAAGTGAGTTAGTAGACTTCATTCGAGGGATGACGGACATGTTGATGATGCCATGAACTCAATTCCCTCATGTATGGCAATCTATAACAAGCAGAAGTGCATATGATTGATCTTTTGTTGTCTTCAAATCCATAGTGTAGTATCTCATTGCACATTACTTTATTGCTTTATTATATTACTGCACTATATATGTTGTCATTGCATGACTTGAATACTTCCCAAACTACATTAAATATCTTAAACATAGCATTTCAATTTAAGCATTCCATTTTGTTATAATGTTTTTGCAGTGGATGCAACTCCATCCAGAAGGGGCCTCCCTTTTTAGTCTATTAACAACAACTTCCTTAAAGTCATCATCGAGTTCTTCCAGTCATGTATTGTTTTGTAGGGAAGAACATCAGACATACCTTTATGGGCTATGGGGTATATTGTGCGTTGTCTCAAAAAGAACAAATACGACTGGTCCTCGTATGTTTCCACAAAAATAAAAAATGAACTTCAAAATATGTGCACAAATACTATGGCCACTTCTACCCTTGTTGCTACTTGCAATTACTTGATTGGTTTTTATTATGAAGAATATTATAATGTAAGCAATACCACCATGCCCACCTCCCTCCATGCAACATTGAAGTCACTTACCTTAACCACCAAACAGATGCAGGTAATTTTTTACATAAAAATTTACAATAAATTTTTTTAGTGTTTATATTTCTAATTTTTAAATTTGCTTTAATGCAGATAAGAGTGATGTTTGCTTCGAATAGAAGAGATGCTCTAAATAGGGGAATCAACCTAGAGGGTAGTGCATATTCTGACACACTATCACCAGAACATCCGCTAACAAGGTCTGCAAAACACATTAGATCTTCAAAATCTTCTTTTGTTCATCCAACTCCCTCTTCTATTTCACGTCCACATGCCATCGATGTTGAGGAAGATAGCCAGGCCTTGATAGGTAAAGTTTCTTTTTCACTTGGGAGTGAGGAAGTAATTAATTTCTCTCTTTAATTAATTTTAGTTATCATTAATTTAAATTTAATTTGATTTAATGGTATTCTAAGAAGAAGAGAACTAAGGAGATGTTGTCATTGAGAGAGTACAAGATATAACCATTGTCTCAATAGATTTAATTTTATGGGAGGACATAAGTTAGTTGCATCATTGACTAATTCTAGCACATTCAGTCATCCCTGGTGATCATCCCTCGCATGATGTCTATGGACTCACCTGGGTTGTCCCTCGCATGATGTCGACAAACTCACCCAGGTCATCCCTCACATGATGTCGATGGACTCACCTAGGTCATCCCTCAATGAGGGATGACCATGAATTCTCTCTTTAATTAGTTTTAGTTACCATTATTTTAAATTAAAATTTTTAAATATTTTTAGGGCATCATCCCAAACATATTTTAGAACCAGTCCGACCCGAAAATGACACAACGACATCTGGTATGGGCAATTACAGTTGAGAATTTCATAGTAAATTTTATTATAAAATTGTTTTTACAATAAATATTATTTTTATTTTTTGTAGGTTCAAGTCAACATCACCGACAACAAATGATGGCACATCCACCACCACCGCCTCTACATCCTCTACAACATGAGTGCATACAATTTTCTAAACAAATGATTGAAATAGGGCAACAAACCAGATCAAAGCACGATATACATAATTAAAAATTGAGTTTCCCAATATTTTTATTAAAATATTTTCTTCAAACATTTAATTTATTTTTTTATTTTGGTCTTAGGTCGATCACAATGGCCCATGCAACATTCTATACCACCACCACCACCTCCACATAGACAATAGTTCATGAGGCCTCAACATATGCATGGAAAATAGTTACATGCTGAAAGGAGTTCAGTAGGCCCATCCATTGGCCTTTCAAACTTTCCCAGTTTTAACCTAGAAAATATTTCAAAACTTTTCAATGATTGTCCTAGGTTGTCTCTATTCCTCCCCTGGATAAGGAATTCCTTATGCAAGGTTTGTTTCCTAAAAGTTTTAAAGCATCTGATATGCTTCAAACTCAAAGAGGAGAAACCATTGATAAAACATTGCAAACTGGTGGAAGAGCAACCACTGCTCACAACACCCCTCCCCTAGTTTGTGATGTTTAAATGATGCTCCTCTTTGAGTTGAAGATATCAAATTTAGATTAAGAATTATCTTTTTTAGAATCAGATTTATTAGTAGAAAATTTGGAAGCCATAGTGAAGGATATTGTGCTTTCGGATATTTTTGAACTGAAATTTTGGGAGTATCAGGCAAAAGTTCTAGTCAAGGAAATTAATGCCCAATACAAAAATTTTACAAAAAGAGAAGAATTATTTTCTTTGGTTCAACAACACCCTAAAAATGTGGATGCTTTGTTATATGAAGCAACCTCAGGAATTGTAAAGGCCACTGGCACTAATATTTATGGTGATGAAATTATAGATCACCTTTTGAATAGGCTCAAGAATCTGAATGTTGAAGCTCAAGCCTATTTCAATAAGTGGACAATTGACAGAAAAAAGTTAAAGTGGCAAAGGTTGCCTAGGTAGTTGTAGAGGTAAGTCAACAATATTTTTCTAAATTAATTTATTTTTATAATATTTTGATCTTTATTAACTAACATTTTAAATATTCTGTTGTGTAGTCCAATTTTGAGAATGTCAAAAATCAAGTGGAAAGCATGAAGGTCTTTTTGGTCACCGCAAAGAAAAGTATACAAAATGTAATTGAATTCAAAGAACGATTCTATGAGACCATCAGAAAGAATAATGCCCTTAGAAGAATCATCATCAAACATAATATGGATCCGAATATTTTGCTCGTAGAACAAGAGAACGAAATACCTCCAAAAGATGATCCAACTACAGAGGAGAGGGGATTGGTAGAAAGTTTGAAGACTGGTGAAGAGAACCTATGGAGAGTTGGCGTGTTAGGAGAAACATCATTAGAGGTGGCATCTAGGAAAGGTCATGAAGAAAAGCAGCTAGATCCTTCATCTGTGCAAATACTTGAAACAGGCCCTTCAACCCAATAGTTTGAAAGTGGACGCACAATCACTTGCTTTGTAATGAAATTTTGTTCAAAATAAATAAAGACTTTTTGTAACTAATGTTTGAATGAATATTTTTGACTCCCTATGAGCCTTTGTTCAAAGTTTTACCATGGTTCAATCTTGATTTTGTGCAATGGCATCTTATGATTTTGTGCTTTGGGAAAATTTGAAGTCTACATTTTGCTTTATCTCTGTTTAGATTGTTCTTATTACAAATAATTGACATGTTTATCATGTGAAAATTATCCAAATGTAGGGCACAAAATGGTACCATTTTTCTTGACATTTGCTATTACAAATAACAAAATGATGTCTAACATATGTTCAAAAAACCTAAACATAAGAACTAAATTAAAAAACTTCACTCGAGGGACGACCCTCGAATGAAGTCTACAGACTCACTTGGGTCATCCCTCGTAGACATCATGTGTGGCATCATCAACATATCCATCATCCCTCGCATGATGTCTATGGACTCACTTGGATCATCCCTCATCGAGGGATGACCCCGGTGAGTCCATCGACATCATGTGAGGGACGACTCGGGTGAGTCCATCGACATCATGTGAGGGACGACCTGAGTGAGTCCGTAGACATCATGTGAGGGACAACTGACATCATACGAGAGATGACCTAGGTAGGTTTGTAGGCATCATTATCAATAGTAAAATACTCATACAACAAAGCAAACATATAATTTTGAACAAAATATTTGACATTATATCCCTCCAAGGAAAAATTCATATACAACAAAGCAATCCTATGTTACAAAGTAAATACAACAAAGCAAGCCTATAATTTTGAATAAAATATTTGACATTATATCCATCCTAGGAAAAATTCATATACAGTAGGGCAAAGCCTATAATTTTGAACAAAATATTTGACATTATATCCATCCAAGGAAAATATTTGACATTATATGAAAAACTCATCAATTCAATGAAAAATTCATAATCTTAAACAATTAACATCTATGACATTATTTTACAAACTCATCAATCCAAAATAAAATCATGCAATGTAATTATGTATGTGACATGTTGCCAAAAGATGCAAACACATTAATCCAAACAAAACTTCATAATCCTGATTCCCCACATCAGGATTATATAAATATCATGCAATCTGTATAAATTCCATCTATCCAAGGGACATATGTTGCAAAAAGGTTGCAAATATTACATTGGAGGAAGTTGAAATGAACAATTCCCATCTTCTTCAACATCATTTGTAGACATAGTTGATCTCTGTGTCTCAACAATCAGATCATTGTTCTCAATTTCCTCATCATCATCAATATTCGTGATACCTCTTCTGCTTGTTATAGATTGCCAATATGTCACAACTCTATCATAAGGAAAATTGTGCACCTCATAAGATGAGACATATATTCTCAAGAAGTTTTCTAAATTTTTATCCAGTCGGTTACGAACTTTAGATTTCACAAAAGACAATGCACTAAAAACCCTTTCATCTTCCACTGATCCCAAAACCATTGTTTGACACAATTCATATAAGTGGAAATATTCACTCATCATTTCCTGTAAAACACTACTAGGGTACAACTTTTTCCACAAATGTATAATAGAACTTGGTTCGCTAGAATTAGTCAAATGTGGAATTTGATCAAGCATTGTATTTCTAAAATATGAGGATTGTTTGGTCAAAATATCTTTATTCAAAATACCATTGATCTCAGTACCGTTGACTTCCACACTTTTAGAAAAATGAGTGATAAGTGTACCCATATATTTTATAAACAAGATTTTTTTGCTATTATTATCTGTTCTTGAATCCCAAAACGTAGGGTTAACCACACCCATTGCTTCTAGCAACTCATCTCTTTGAAAATGACTTCTAATTTCTTTTGTCAATGATTTTGCTATTTTTCTCAACTTAATCCTTGTATTCTATAAAACTTCTTCAAATATGTTGTATGTGATTGGCATATATTCAAAATCTTCACTAACTATGTCCAATCGCTTATCAAAATAATATAAAGGTATCTCTTTTCTATGAACATTAATACATAGATGATCATGAATGTTGAACTGCAACAAACTATTTTGTTCATTGACATTTGTTAGAGTTCTCCAATCATCAAACAAAGGATCCATAAAATTCTCACTTGATAAGTATAACGTATCGATATGCACACAAATTTATTTTCTAATTCTGATGAAATCAACTATATAAATGGATCTTTGTTGTGCAAGTTTTATCAATGTATTCATTTCATGCAACATTGGAAGAATACCACATAAAGTGAGTAGTGTTTCCAGGTCTCTCATACGATATAACAAATCTTTCGCTTTATCAACTGCCCTTCGATTTTCATACATAAAGCCTACTATGGATTTATATTGTTTGAAAACTCTTGTTGTGGGTTGAAACAATGAAATCCACCTGGTATCCACATCTTGCAACAATTTTTTACTTTCTGTAAGTCCTAGTGCGAATTGTTGAAACTCTGCAAACCTTTTTGGACTGCACAAAAAATATGAATGTACTTCTCGGATGAGTTCTTCAACTCTTGCAACATTTTGAAATGTGCTCACAATTTTGTATGCAAGATTCATTCTATGAGCCATGCAGTGAATCGGGATCAAATATGGGGCAACAAATGTTTGAAGTCGAACACAAAGACCATTTCTATTACCTTGCATTACAACAGCACCATCAGCTCCAACACATTAATTTACTGGCTATTATTGCATCATCCATTCCAGCAATATCCTTTAAGCTAGTAACAACAACATTGTAAAGATTTTCAGCATTATAGTTTTCCACCATCTTATGTATTGCTAGCAAATGAGGTTGCCTTACATGATTTTGAAAGGTGTAAACATGCATGCAAATCCAAGATGTATTGTCAACTACAATTACCTCATCAATAGAAAGTGAAATGAATTTAGAATTTTTAACATTCTCTTTCAAGTCCTCCTTCTCAACTAAAGATAGATATTTTACCATTTTCCAACCACTTCGATCTGACCAATGAGCATTAGGGAGGTTGTGTACATCAGCTAGTCGAAAGAGATGCTTATAATCAATAAAGTCTGACATAGCTCTACCTTTTTTAAGAATAGTAAATATGAAAACAAACTGCAAGCTTTTTGAAGCTAACATGGTTTTATGAATTTTTTAAACTATGTTGGAATCGTTCCACCATTCTCAGATAGTATTTTTTCTTCCACTTGTGGGTTCTCTTAAATGTTCTATTAGCTTGTTTTACTTTAACATAATGGATTTTTTTCATTTTTTATTTTTTTTTAATTTTTTTAACTACAATGTTTCTCTATTGTATCTATCTTAGGTTGCATTCTCTTATCTTTTCCTAATTTCCAACTATAAATAATACATCTAGCTTCTTTTGGTTCTACATTACTATCTTCTTGCAACACTGGTTCAATAAATGGATACTTTGATGACCATTCAAACTGAAATGACCTTCCAATAATCTAGCTTTTTGAGCTTCTACATCTATATTTCTTAGACTTAACTGAAGATTCCCTTGTAGTGTACATTTCATTGGAAAGATCATTTTCATTTTGACTTTGTATGCTAGTTTCAGGATTCTGTTCAAGTTGTTGCATGTCATTGTTAATTAAATTTTTTGATGTATTATTTTGGGGATTTTTGATTAGTTTTTTTTATTTATTTTTTAAAATTACTTATTAAAATTACTATTAAGTAGGGAAAATGGGTATGTACCTTGTAACTGCTTAAGTTGTTGCATGTCATTGTTGATGAAATTTTCGTGATGTATTTCATCCTAGGGAATATCTTCTAGTAGAGGTATATCAGGATCAATTGGGTATTCTGCATTCAAAGATATTTTATATCATATTTTGAAATTATTTATTAAAATTACTAATTAAGTAGGTAAAACATGTATGTACCTTGTAACTGTGTAGGTTCTGGTGCCTCAATGGATTTTGATGCCTCCTTGGATTTCAAGATATTGCTAAAATATTTTAGGATACTCTTTTTTTTAAAATATTTTTCTCCCTTGTTTCCATTGCGAGTTGGAGCCATTGTACCTATGAAGGGAAATGTTAGGAAAATAATAGTTGAGTAGAAAGTTTGTAGATAAAGAAGCAAATATGATAATGCAATCATCAAATATGGGATGATCAGGGTGCAGTAAATAGAGATGACTTGGAAGAGTCTATAGGCATCATTCAAGAGATGACAAAGAGTCTATAGGAATAAAATTAGGATGACCTAGACAAGTCTATAGACATCATGCGAGGGATGACCTACAAGGGATAACTTGGGTAAGTCTATAGACATCATGTGAGGGATGACCTGAATGAGTCTGTAGACATTATGTGAGGTACAACCTACAAAGGATGACCTATAAGGGATGACTTGGGTAAGTCTATAGACATCATGTGAGGGATGACCTACATGAGTTCGTAGACATCATGTGAGGGATGATCTATAGAGGATAACCTAGGTGTAAGGGATGACCTGGGAAAGTCTGTAGTCATCATGCAAGGGATGACCTATGTAAGTCTGTAGATATCATGCAAGAGATAACCTGTATGCATCAGTAGACATCATGCAAGGGGTGGCCTAGGTGTAAGAGATGACTTGGGTAAGTTTGTAGACATCATGCAAAGGATGACCTGCATGATTCCATAGACATCATGCGAGGGACGACCTATAGTGAATGACCTAGGTGCAAGGGATGACTTAGGTAAGTAGACATCATGTGAGGAATGACCTATAAGGGATGACCTAGGTAAGTCTATAGACATCATGCGAGGGATGACCTACATGAGTCTATAGACATCATGTAAGGGATGACTTGCATGAGTTTGTAGACATCATGCGAGGGATGACCTACAAGGGATGACCTGCATGAGTTCATAGACATCATGTGAGGGACGACTTACATGAGTCCATAGACATCATGTGAGGGATGAATTATAAGGGATGACTTGGGTAAGTCTATAGATATCATGCAAGGGATGACCTACGTGATTCATAGACATCATGTGAGGGATGATATGTAGGGGATGACTTGGGTAATTTTGTAGTCATCATGCGAGGGATGACTTACAAGGGATGACCTAGGTAAGTCTATAGACATCATGCAAGGGATGACCTACATGAGTTCATAGAAATCATGTGAGGTATAACCTATAAGGGATGACCTAGGTGCAAGGGATGACTTAGGTAAGTCTATAGACATCATGCGAGGGATGACCTGCATGAGTTCATAGACATCATGCGAGGGATGACTTGTAGGGGATGACTTGGGTACAAAGGATAACCTGAGCAATTCTATAGACATTATATGAGGAATGACCTATAATGGATGACCTACAAGGGATGACTTGGGTAAGTCTATAGACATCATGTGAGGGATGACCTGCATGAGTTCATAGATATTATATGAGGGATTACCTGCAAGGGATAACCTACATGAGTTTGTAGACATCATGTGAGGGATGACCTGCATGAGTTCGTAGACATCATGCAAGGGATGACCTACATGGGATGACCTGGGTAAGTATGTAGACATCATGCGAGGGATGACCTACATGAGTCCATAGACATCATGCGAGGGATGACTTGCATGAGTCCGTAGACCTCATGCAAGGGATGACCTAGGTGGGTCTGTAGACCTCATGTGAGGGATGACCTGGGAGAGCATATAGTCATCCAAGTTGGGATGAGCAAGGAGTCTATATGGATGGAAGTAGTGACAAAAAAATTAAAACAAGGCATCAAAATAAATTTTGTACCTATAGTCTTTTCTCTATAGTCTTGTATTTTGTCCTTCGTCTGTTGCCAATCACTCTTTTTTTAGCTTCTCTGGTTCTATTCTTTTTTCAACTCGAATTTTGGCTTCTCCTTTTTTGTTGAATGTATAACTATAACAAGTAATAGTATATTTTGGTATATATAGTGGGTGAATTTGTCTAGGTTAATAAAATTATATATAATTTTAAGGTGAATCGGTCCAAAATCTGGGTGGGAGGGCTGGCGATTTAAAATTTTAAAAGTTAAAATATTATAATTTTTGGGCGAACCGACCCAAAAAATATATTTTTCCAAACATTTTAGGCAAATGGGCCAGCAACTAGGGCCCCCAAAGTCACCAATTTGCATTTTTTAAAATGTTAATATTCATTTATTAACAAATTTTTGCCCCTATGCATAGCCTTGACTCTGATTACGAAAATGAATTAAACTAATAATTATCCCTTTCACCTTCAGATAATATGGTAAGAATGATACAAGATTGATCTTAACATAATCTTGTAAGAGGTAAGGAGGAGGAAACCATCGATAGGCCACCTAGAGGACCAAGGTTAGGATTGAGATGAGAAGGCCCTTAGCATGAAAGAAGGATGAAACAATTGAATGAACCTCCACCTAATGAACCTATTAGGTAATGGAAGAACCTTGCAAAAGTGGTTCAAATTTTGCAAACCCACATGGAGAAACAAAGGGAAGAAATGGTCCAAAAAAAAATCAAATGACCTAGCAATAAGTGTTGAGCAAGGTGCAACAACAATATTGTCATTGTTGTCAACACACTCAGATGTACATGTTGATGTAGTGGAAAATTATTTGGAGGTTTTTCAGAGTATGTAAAGTGGTGTTCAATGCTTATGAGAATGTTTGTGAAGTTCAGGTGAAGTTGTTACAGGTTGTTCGTGCAAATTTGCAAAAGATGCAAAAATCGTCAGGAAGATGTCAAAGTAACAAAAAAGAAAGTTGTCAAAGTGTCAAAACATCAATGGAATGTTTTGGACAGCCCAAAATACTATTTGGAGGTTTTTTTATCATTAGAAAGTGTGGTTGTAGTGTTGTAACAACCATTTGCTTCGCCGGTGCATTGTTGGTCATGAAACTACAGCTGTAAAATCTGCATCGGAGGTCACTTTACAGGAGGAATATTAAGCAATACATGAGGAATTGAACCTCAATTTTTTTACTGGAAGTAGATGTATATATTGAGATCTTAATTTTTACATTTCAGCCCAAATAGATTCTGGAGGAAGAAACGGTGATTGCTACAAAATGGCTATGGATCACTTTTTACAGTTTATGTGACGTGTAAAATCAGCGTTAAAGGCCACTTTATTGGAGGTATATTAAGCAATATGTGAGGAATAAAACTTTGAAATTTTAACTAGAGGTATCATGATATATAGAGAGCTTATATTTTAAATTTTAGCTTGAACAGAGACCCAAGGAATAAACAGAAGCAGTTGCAAAATGCCTCCGTAGCACTTTTTCCAGTTTTGGGCAGCCAAGTGCTTTTGCGCTCGAATACTCAAATTATTATTTTCTTGTTGCCTAATGTATCGTTTAAGTGTTGTTTCACGTATAGATCATACAATTGAACATATTTTATTTTTAGTCAGAGTAATTTTGAGACCTCCAAGTGTGAGAACGAGTAATATGCACAACACTGTCTGTGAACTATTTGACAAAATGCCTCTCCAAAATAAAAGTGAAATTTAAAAGGGTCATAACTTTTGATTCGTAACTGATTTTGAGTCCATTATTTTTCCAATGCGTGCAGAATTTTAAAATATAGAAGAACATTATGTCTCACTTTCTCCCAAGGGAGACATTATTGAATGCTAAAACAATCATCTTGTAGCTCAAAATTTATTAGGAATTTGAAGTGTTGGAAGTTAAAGGTATTGCAAAAAGATTTTAAAAGGAGTCAGTGTGAGTATAGATAAGCATGTGAGATAGATATTTAGATAATATGAGATTAGTTAGAGTGGATGTGTAGAGATAATCCATGAGCTAGACCACTCAGGGTCTGTTGGAACAAAGATAAGATTTTCTACTACAGTTTTTGTTTTTGCTGAGTGGGTGCTTGGCGATTGGGGTCGATGATCCTTGCAGTTGGTGCTGCTAAAGTCTAGGTTGGTTGGTGCCATTACCTATAGTTGGTTCTACAAAATATTGTAAAGACCAAATATTTTCAAGGTTGGATTTGTATGGGAGTCCAAACAGTCCATTGGCATAATGGTTTTCCCACATCAGGTTTCCACTATAAATATGGTGTTATGCGATGCATGTTTATGTGATTGCTTGTTTTGATTTGATTTTATAGTTGGATTAAATTTTTAATACACACTAATTTTCCCTCCCTATCATTGTCACACTTAGTTCTATAATTGGTATCAGAGCGAGGTTCCTGAATAGGCTTAACCAGCTAGGGTGATCTTGGAAGTGACACAATGACAGGTGGTGAAGGGTTCTCATCAAACAATCATCATTGTTTGAAAAAAATAATTATGTATTTTGGAGACTCAAGATGTAGACATATGTTTGTGCTTTAGGATACGACATTTTGGATTCAGTAGAAAGTGGATACATAATACCCACCACTTCTCCAACCGATACTGCTGATAAGAAACTGTTTGAGAATGACTCAAAAGCAAAGAATGCTATCATGTGTGAATTACTAGATAGCAAACTGGTAAAGATTATGGGTTGTAAAATGACAAAAGAAATATGGGATAAACTTAAGAGCATTCATAAAGGATATGATAAGATCAAGGAGGCCAAGTTATAAACATATTGAGCTCAGTTCGAAGGATTGAAGATGAATGACGATGAGAATATAGAGGCATATATGCTCAGAGTTATTGAAGTCATCAATATTATCAGAGGACTTGGAGAGGAAACCAAAGACCCGGTAATCATCAAAAAGGTATTAAGATCTCTTCATCAAAGGTTTGATTCTAAAGTTTCAGTTATAGAAGAAGCTAAATATCTGAATTCTTTTAGTATGGATGAGATGCATGGCTATTTGATTGCATATGAGATGAGAATAGAAAAATCTAAACCCACCAATAGAGAAGTTACTTTTAAAGCCCAAAAAAATATGAAAGCAAAACAAGAATATGAGGAAGAAGAGACATCAGATGAAATGGAAGCAAAATTTGTTCGAAAACTAAAAGGGGGAAAAGGAAAATACAGAGGAAAGTTATTGTTTAAATGTTTCAACTATGGATGCGTTGTACATTTTGTAGCTAAATGTCCACTTAATGAGAAGAACAAAAGTGATGAAGGATCGTAGAGAGAAAGAAGTGACTAGAATAAAAAATCAAATTTTAGAAAAAACAACTTCAAGAAGAAAAGTTTCATCTCCAAGAATGTCAGTTCATCAGAAGATAACTCCAGTGAGGATTCTAAAAAATAAAAAGGTGAAGCTCTTTTTATGGCATTTGAAGAAGAAAAACTAGAAAAATAACATGAATGTAATCAAGAAGAAATTGAAGTAGAAGTGAATTTGGAAGAGGAACTAACTGTAGCTTTGGATGAATTGAAGACAAAATAAAAAGGAATAAGAAAATTTTAAGAAATCTTGAGGATGCAAATGATATAGTAACAAGTTTGAATGTGCAGATAGAATAATCCAAGAAGATCTTTGAAGATATCAAAGTGCAAATAACCATGAAAATAGATTATTGTAGCAAGTTAGAAGAAGAGGTTGTTGGTTTAAGGATGCAACTAGAAGAGGAATAATAAAATTAGCTCTTATCACAAACGTGAAGTGAGTTCTATGAATCTGGATAAGATTATAAAGAACAAAAAGACTACAGACATCAAATTTGGTTTGGGTTTTGATGAAGGAGAATCATCAAATGGATCAAATGCCACAAATGAAGAATCCACAAAGAATGAAGAAAAGAAACATATTAATCAAGCAAAAACGGATCATGCAAAGGAAAGTAATAATGCAAGGCAAGAAAGGAGAATTGAAAATGATGGTTTCACCAATGTCACACATCAAAGAAGAATATTTGTGGCTCCTACAACAACATGGCAAAGACAACCACCCAAGTTTAATCATCCTTTTTGTGGTTGCTCTTTTAAATGCAATGGTTATGGACATAAGATTTCAGATTGTAAGTATAATGTAGGACCAAGGAATTTTGCAAGGAGAAATATTTTTCACCTTTGATGTTGTAGTAGAATGTTATAACTATCATAAATTTGGGCATATTGTAAGAAACTGTAGAAGTACATTTGCATCAAAACAATTTCAGGGAAGAAAATTTCAGCCAAATAGAATAAGATAACATATAAAATTTCCTAAAAAATATGCACAAGCTACTGAAAAAGAAAAGCCAAAACAAGAGCCCAAAACTGTAATCAAACCAGAGTGGAAAGAAAAAGAGCAACCTAAGGAATAAAAGGAAACCTTAATCATATAGACGACATTTAAAGTGCAGAATAAATCCACACCATGGATACTTGATAGTGGATGCTCTAGTCATATGATAGGTGACAAACAAAAATTTGAGAAGTTGCAGCAATATGAAGGTGGTTCAATGAAATTCAAAAAAATGATGGAGCTAAGATAGTTGGTAGAGGTTCAGTTAAGATCAGTGATGAAAAAATTAGATCAAAAGAAGTCTTGTTTGTGGTTGGTCTAAATCATAAATTGTTGAGCATGAGTTAAATTTGTGATAGATGTCATGATGTGATCTTTAAGAAGTAGGGTTGTGAAATCAAAAAGACAAATAGTAGGAATTTGATAGCAGCTGGATCAAGGAAATATGACAACCTGTACACTCTCTCGAAGACTTCAGAAGGAGCTTGCTTGATTGGACAGGAAGAAGAGAATTGGTTGTGGTACAAGAGGCTTGGTCATATCAGTTTTGACAATCTAGTAAAAATAGTTCAAAGAAAGTAGTGAGAGATATTCCCACCATTGGCAAACCATCAAATAAAATTTGTGCTTCATGTCAAAAAGGGAAGCAAACTAGAGTCTTATTTAAAACAAAAGAGACTACATGAGAAAACCTTTGGAACTAGTACATACTAATTTATGTGGATCCATGAGAACGCAAAGCATAAACGGTGACAAATATTTCATGTTGTGTATAGATGACTATTCCAGGATGACATGGGTATTATTTTTGAAGCATAAATCAGAAGATTTTGAGATGTTCAAGGTTTTCAAAAATCATGTTGAGAATAAAACAAGAAAAATAAATAAATTTTTAAGGTCAGACATAGGAGGAGAGTTCATTTCAAAGGATTTCACATAGTTTTGTGAAAATATGGCATCAAGAGACAGTTTTCAACAACAGGACACCTCAGCAGAATGGTGTGGTATAAAGAAAGAATAGGACAATGAAATAAATGGCATAGACTATGTTTACTAAGAGAAAAGTAGTAGACAAATTTTAGAAAGAGGCAATCCATACTATTGTATACATCAAAAATAGGTGCATGTTGAGGACGCATGAAAGCAAAACTCCTTACAAGTTGTGGTTCGATAAAAAGGCAACAAAAAGATATTTTAAAGTTTTTGGCAGCATGTGTTACATCAAAAGAACTGAAGTAAACCTTGGTAAGTTTGAAGATAGAACGGATTAAGGTATTTTTATTGGCTATTCATCAAAAAGCAAATCTTATAAATGTTACAACAAGAGGCTAAGAAAAATTGTGGAAAGTGTCGATGTTAAAGTTGATGAAGGAAGGGAACGAGTAATTAGCTATGAAGAGAACTACCCAATATATGAAGAGGTCATTGAAAGAGATGAAGAAGAGGAAATGGAAAAGAAATCAAGAATTGACTCAGAGGATTTGAAAAGTGATTCAGAATTGGAAGAAAACAAGAAATTCAAAACAAGTAGCTGGTAGAAAGATCATCCTAGAGAGAAAATAATTGGAAATCCCATAGTTGGTGTTCAGACAAGAAGAAGACTAGTAAGTAACTACTCTTTACTATCTAGCATTGAGCCCAAAAATGTTGCTGAAGTAAGCAAAGATGAAAGTTGGGTAAAGGCAATAAATGAAGAATTAGATTAGATCAAGAAAAACAAGACTTGGGAGTTAGTACTGAGACCCGCAAATAAAAATGTAGTCGATACTAAATGGGTCTTTCGAAACAAATTGAATGAAGATAGACAGGTAGTTAGGAACAAAGCAAGATTGGTATGCAAAGGGTATGCGCAAGTTGAAGGTATTGAATTAGAATAAACCTTTGCATTTGTGGCCAGACTAGAGGTAATTAGAATGTTTCTTACTTTAGCAGTTTACAAGAATTTCAAAGTTTATCAAATGGATGTGAAATCAGCATTTTTGAATGGGAAACTTGAAGAAGAGGTTTATATTGAGTAGCCAGATGGTTTTTAGCTTGGTGATGATCCCAACTTGGTTTGCAAGTTGAAGAAAGCATTATATGGCTTAAAACAGGCACCCCAAGCATGGTATGAAAGGCTAGACAACTATCTTACTTAGTAAAGGTTCAAGAAAGGTATGGTGGACAGTAATTTGTATGTCAAAATAGAAAATGATAATCATATTGTTGTTATATACGTAGATGATATCATATTTGGCAGCCAAAAAGATAAGTTGTGTAAATATTTTGCAAA